>JAWNLD010000320.1:3337500-3872500 GCA_035041545.1 Drosophila colorata | reverse complement strand
AAGGGAAATAGTCAGGAATGAAATCAGAGTCAACTTTTTTTGGAAAAAAATAAAAAAAAATTTTTTAATACGAACTAAATTTAATTTAAACCATATTGAAAATAGTAAACATATTGTCAATTTTGGCTCGATTTTTAACAGAAAAATCGAACCCTTCAGAATCACTTTTAAAGATGCGTTTTATACTAATTTTGTTACCCGCAATCGATAAAAAATAAAAATTGGCAATGCTTATATCATAAAAAATAAAAAAATCCAAAATAAGTAAGCACTTTCTTGATTTTGGGTACAAAGATATTGGATCAATCTATATTTATAATTTAGAATTGTTGATATTTTTAATTGAATATTTTTTATCCCAATATTTGATATCAGAAATTTAAGGTTTGAATATGTTTTCATTACCTCGTATAGTTAATTTTTACTAAAAGCACTTGCTCGAGTGCATCAGAAAATATTTATCTGGTTATATATACTAAGTTTGCCAACCTTAAAAATTATATTTATGTTTTTGAAAATTACTATGGCAAATATTCGCATAAGGTCAATTTGGGCTCAGTTGAACCACATTTTCTTAGCCTTCCATCGCCGAAAGACCCTGCTAACAACTTTAACTTGCCCACCCAAATCCACCCCCATCACTCCCCGCCTCGACGTCTCTATCATGCGCCTGGCATCATCTTTGAGGCCATTCATGCAGTTTTCTAGACAGCCCAAAAACATTTTCCTTATCAATTTAATGGCCAAGTGGCGTCAGGCAGCGCGAGACTAAAAAAAAAAAAGAGAAAAACCCCACCAAAAACCAGAAACAGAAAGAAAATGTTAAGAAATATTTTACAAATGTCACAAACAGCAGCAAAGGGCAAAACAGACAATGTCAGATGCGAAAGACATACTGCACCATATAACAAATGAGTATATACGTTCGATGTATATACATATACACAATACACAAGTGAAGCATTAAATGCCAGATGAACTGGCTCCAGTTCCAGCTTCATTTCATTGAGCCACGTCGCCAGAATGCAATAACTGTGTCTGGCTGCCCGCAAAACAAGGCCAAAAGATTAAAAACAAAACTATATGAGTGTTGTATGCTATGCCATACATAAGTATTTTAGGGATAGGCATGGACACATTTTGTTGTTGTGTAGCTTATGATACCCTTGTACTCTGGGCATT
Organism: Drosophila colorata; assembly: GCA_035041545.1. Lineage (NCBI taxonomy): Eukaryota > Metazoa > Arthropoda > Insecta > Diptera > Drosophilidae > Drosophila > Drosophila colorata. The sequence continues at coordinate 3,871,318 of JAWNLD010000320.1, read as the reverse complement.
TTAAGTTTGCTATTTCATGTGCTACGCATGGCAAGAATACAGAAAATATACTTTAAATTCATATATATATTTTTGTTTAGGTTGATTAGCTGGGTATCTTAAGCTAAATTCATAGATATATAGAAATCATTTTTAGTGTAACTCTATCATATAACTGTCGTAGGAACTACTATTTATAATTTTCGTTTTATGTTGTTATGGTTAAAATAAAAAAATAAATCATATTTCAGTTATTATAATTTTGTATTTATTTATTTAAATATTCTTTATTATTTATACAATTTGAACCCAACAAATTTATATTTATTTATATTTTCTATATTTTCTAAACACTATATCGGACGTAATATAGCCACAAGCGTATTTCAGTTTCGGCACTTTTCAATTAACTGTTTTCGCTTATTTGCGAGCAGCATTTTTATGGTGCCGTCTTGAGGCGCCAGGAATCCTGCTTCCTTTTCATAGGCTCTGCTGTGGCAGCAGTTTTTCTTGCTTCTTGCTTTCACTTTCACTTGCAACATTATCAGCTCATAGTTGTTGTTGTGATTGGATTGCTTCGCTCTTCTCCACTTTTCTCATCGAAGCGCTGCCTTTGTTTTTCGCATTTTTCTTGAACTAATTTGAATGATTTTAGTGCCACGCTTGAATGAATTCCTTTGCCTATGTTTTTTTTTTTTTTCTTCTTTTCTGCCCTTTGCTGCCTGTCATATAAATTTCTAGTTTTTATTATCATATTTTTTCGCAAGATTTCAGTTCAGTTTTGTTGGTGTTATTGTCGCTTTACTCAGAAATCGCAATAATCATAAATTGCTATCTGCACAAATAATATGCATAAAAATAAGAATTTCTAAATTGTGATATTGATGAAAAGCTGCCCAAGGCGAACTTTACATGTGCCATAAAATTTGATAAATATGAGAAATGAACTGAAAAATACAACGTGAAGAAGCTGACAACATTAAATCAGAACCTGAGTTTAGTCATCTATGTTATTTATTTCAGTAATCGCGCATTTCTCTTAATTAATCAATTTATTTAAATATTTTAAAATTATTAAAAGTTACACTTTATTTATTTTTCGTATATTAGCAATTACTTAAAAATTGTTCACAAGAAATTACTTAGAAAATCAGATTAAACAGAAAATGTGAGCTTCATTATCCTTGTCCAACCCAAAGCTTTAACAACTGTCAATTTGGGATATAAAATTATAACTGCCCCTTCGCCTTGCCTCTCATTAAACACATTACACGGTATTATTATGACAAATACACATAAACATATATCATATTGCAAAATTTGCATATTTTTGGGACAGGCCTGCAGCAAACAACAATATGAATCATTTCAACCCCACGCCAAAAATAAAAACAACAATAAAAACAACAACAAAAAAAACACCCCCGGCCCAGGCAGGCAACAAAAGGCAATTGAGGTCATTTTCAAAGGTCTGGAAAAGCGACAGGGCGCAAGGCAAGAAACCCCCGAATAAAAAAACAGGAATTAGAAATGAAAACGCAATTTTGCAATAAAAATCCATTGCGGCAAATAATGAGCCAAGTTACGTTCAGTTTAACAAATTGAACCAAGCCCACGAAAAGAAACACAAAAAAAAAAAAAACCTAAGAATATTCAAAATAAAATATAATTACCAAAATGTCGAAATTACGAAATTACTTAATTGTTTTGCCGGAGTTATTGTCATATTAGCGGCACAGAAGGTGGTCGAACCACAGCGCGCAGAATGGAAAGCTTGTCTATGCATGCGAGCGCTGACAAGAAATTTCCATTAAAATGCAATAAAGGACATAGAAAGGACGCACACCACAACTAACAGCAACAACTATGCCAAAACGGGAAATTTATGAGAAAATAATAAAATTAAAAGCCAAAGCAGAAATTTGTGGGCTGGGCGCACGGTGCGTATGTGGGTTCCATGATTTCTAAATATACGCATTCTGTACATTTTATGGTCATTAGCAAACACACACACTCTCGAACACGCACACACATGTATGCACTGCTTGACCCCAGCGTAACCCATTGCGTATACATAATATTATTACGCATACGCCTGTTTGTGCCGCTTAGGCGCAGCGTCGTGCATAGTGGAAAATAAAACCGTTTGCCGAATTTTTTTGATATATGTTTTCGTTATTCTTATGATTTTTTTATGGCTTACCTGTAAAATGCGTTTGGGGCATGTTAGCTAAGACGGGCAGTTGGTGACATATTTCTAATGAATAGTGCATGTGGATTTGAGCTGGATGCATTCGAAGAAATATAATTAAAGCTATGTTGCTACTACAATTGTTATACATTTCTACATAATGATATGTCAATAGAAATTTTTACAACTAGAGTAAAACATGAGCGGAAAATGCTAGCATACATTTATGTTTTCTTAAGCCAAATTTGGCTTTTAAAAATTTGTTACGATATGTTAAATTAAAAGTAAATTTATTTGAATTTTAATTGACTGATTTTGAAAAATCCAACCCGATTTCAAGCAAGGAAACCCGACTAATACCAACTGAATTAAATAAAAAAAAAAAACCCTAAAAAAGTTCTAAAAAAAAATGTTACACATTTTTCAAAATTAAATATTTATTAAGAAACTTAAAAAATACATAATTTTAAGTTTTAAATTCTCATTAACAAAAAAGGTTAATTTTTGAACATTTTTAAACTAAATCATTTTTTATAACAATTCCCCTTACATGTTTGATTTTTATTTCCACTTTCATTTCAATATATATAGAGCATTATCAAGTCGCATTGCCGAACGCACAGCATTTTTCTCGTGGTTTGATTTATTATCGTTTCAGTTTCTAGGCATATTTTTTTTAACACACTTTTACTTTACGACCAACCTGCTGAAAATGCAAATTACAATAATTATGTGTGGTTTTCCGTTTTCCTTTTGTTCAGGTTGCGTGAAGCGCTGCCAGAGTTGCCCAGCACGTTGAAAGGTCCTGAGTGCAGCACACACCCTCGTTGATTTGCGTACCTTGCCCTGAATCATATTTTGATTAATAACCCAAACAGTCAACACTTTTAAGGCTGAATTTCTATGTTTATTTCTATCTTTGTGGCTCAATCTTAAGCAAAAAAAAAACAAATAAAACAAAAACAAGACACATTTCCGGCAGTTACAAGAAGTGAACAGGCCCGAGATAGATAGAGAGCGTTGCAGAGGTAGAGAGAGGGAGAGCAAATGACCTACCATACAAGATTTTACATTCAGCTAATTCGAAAGAAGCAGTTGGCGCAGTTGAGCAAGAAGCGAACGAAGCAGAAGAATAAGAAGTTTATGTATAAAGAGTTGCTATCGTAGCGAGCTTTCGACTTGTTAATACCCTGCACAATTTTTTAAATGCAACGTTTTGTTCCTTCTTGATATTGAACTGGCTCAAGGTGTATAAAAAAATCTTTATATAAGAAATATATTTAAAAATATATGCAGTTTTTTTACCAGGCGGAGAACACAGCAAGTATGCAAAAAAAAAAAAATTGTAAGTTTTTCAATAAAAATTTAAATATATTTAAAGAATTGCAAAACTAAATAAATTTTTATAAAGAATAAATAAAAAGTACAGTGCAAATATTTACTATTTACAATATTGTTAGAGATTTGCACCCATTTTCCACAAATTCCATACTTAGAGAACCAATTTTCTTACACCAAAAAATGTGCCTAACTTTTATGGCTTAAGCTGTGCGTTGATCAGCAATCTCTCAATCAGTCAAAATAAATCGATTTATTTTTAAGATCTGCATTGCACACACATGGTTTAATTTATGACAGCCACTTTATGCATTCGACTTGTACAGGGTATAAATTATAGAAGAAGCAAAAGCATTGCCAGATCATTAATTAAAATGTTGCTGGACCAGTTCTTGAGCGCAGGCCAGCGGGCAGCGCCAGGCAAAAATTACAACGAGCGCAAAAGCTTCGGCCGCAGCAGCAGCAACAGCAGCAACAGCAGCAACAACAGCAACAGCAGCATTAATAAAAGATCGCACGCTTTTTTAATCAGCACTAGAACATAGACATGTATATGTATATATGTATATATATATATATATAAATATATATATAAATACGCTTGTATATAGGCATATGTTGGTGTGCGTTGGCCTCAAGCATACAAAGTGCGTCTGCTGCCCCTCCGTCGGCGCCCCGCGCGCACGCATTCCACGCTTCGCTTTTGCTCTGCGCTTTTTTCGTTATTTCGTTCGGCCGCCTTTTGGCGCTGACATTCGCTGCGATGAGGTAATCGCCACATGCGTGTGCCTAGGCCTATGCGTGTGTGTGTGCGTGTGTGTGTGTGTTGAGTTGAGTGCGTGAGCGCAAAGCTTTGTCGCTCACGTTGCACGCGCTGCTTTGTGTACCCCTCCGCCCTTTCCACTTGACAACATCGCTGGCCTTCTTCATGGCTAGGTTCTACTGTGGCGCTGTCTGTCCGTCCGCTCTGTCGGTCTACTTAGTCGCCGTCTTAGCAGCAGTCGTCGCACAGATTATGGCCCTTTGACATCCCATAAATTTCATGTCCACGCAGCGCACAGCTCCACATTGTTAGAAGATTAACGCAAAACAAGCTACAGAAAGCTTTTCAGTTGAGAGCACCGAAATCTAATTACCCTTCCAACTATTTTTACGACAGATTAATCTGCTTAAATTGGTTTTGAAAAAGCATTGGATCAATGTATTCCAAGGACTGTAACCGTTATAGGTTTTACCCTACAAATTTCACTATAATAATTCATTTTTACATTTATTATATTGCTTAAAATAAAATAATATTTTTAACTTAAAAAAAAAAAAAAAAAACACGTTTATTTCATTTTGAGAAAGTTCTACTTAAAATATAAAATTATGTTTCGGTAGCAAACTTTCTTCATAATAATTTTTGTAAAGTCAGATGTGCTATCCTAACATTTTTTATAAAGACAACTATGCTATCCTAACCTAACCTAACTTACTTTAATCACTCACCTTCGAACAGTAGAAACTGATAAGAATGTTAATAAAAACATTTATCAACCTATGAAATGCTTTTCCATTTATTATACTACAAACTTCATAACTAATTCATTGCACTCATTGTTAGAGTACAAAACAATAACAATATGTAACTACATATGTTGAAGCTCGTTTGCCATTAGAGCTTTTGTATATGTATATATGCATCAAAACATACTTTGTACATATATGTATAAATCTGAACAATGCGCAATGGGCTCGTTTTTTGCATTTAGAAAATTCTCTGTAAATATTTATAAATAGGTTGTACATTGTAGCTGTTGTTGTAGCTGATAGTGCGACTTGGACGTATATTTTTAAATAGACTATTATTTTTTTTTTTTTACATTTTCATATTTAGTCTATCAATTTCTATAATACTTTGTTTCGACTAAAAACGAAACTAGTTTAATTGTTGGAAAGCAGATAAAATAGTAACAAAAAAAATTATTTAAAATAGTTTTATAAAAAGCTGAGTTATTTGTTCTATTTTACAATTTTAGCTTTAGAAAAACTGAAAACTATTTTTTTTTCAGTGAGAATTTTGTGTATATCTTGTACTCTAATTTATTTCAAACTTTACATTTTTTTACATTCAAAATAAATTGCCTGAATTACTTTTACTTATAATTTTGATTAAATTAACTTCTTAGAACTCACGACATCACAGAAAAGCCTCCATTGCTGATTAGCTACGTATTAAATGCCTAAGCTCGACCCATTTTACAGTTATCGCGCGCAATGCAACATTTGGCGATCTGAGTGCCAATCGCCATTTTCGCGCATCCAATGGGAAACCAGTTGGCATCCGTTCTATCGTGCTGTCTCGCTCGTGCACATATGCGCGCTTTGCTGCAGTTCGGCGCGATAAGCGAAATGTGAGCGAGAGCTTTGCGAGAATTGCAATTTGTGTGCTAGCCATCTCGCTCGCACTTGGGCGATCAGTGCGTCGTCGCTGCTGCGGCGTTTGCTCAAAGAAAACTAATTAGCTACAAATTGGCAGACATGATAGGAAATTGTTTTTTGTTGTTATTGCTGCTGCTGCTGCTGCTGCGAATGTTGTTGTTGCTTTTTGCACATCATGTAATGGAGAAAATGATTGATTAACTCGAGCCAAGGGCCCTGCAGGCCGAACTACAGCTTTGACCTGGTCAAAGTTGTTTCGCCCAGATTCGAAAGATGCGCAAAATCGTTCGCTTAGTTCTAATTGTTGTTGTTGTTGTTGTTGTTGTTATTGCGGCAACTTAACCAAAGTCATTAATTTGCAATTAGTTTTGAGGCAGCGGCACGCGTGGGAATTGAAGTTGGAATTGAATTTGGAATTGGCTGCGATTTGCTTTTGTGAAACTTTTGAACAGAGCTCATTGAGCAAAAAAATAAAATAAAATAAAACCAAAAACAAAAAAAACAGGAAAAAGGTTCGCAAGCGGCAGCAGCAACAAATGTTTATAATTACACGGGGCCCAGCCCAGCTCAACCCCCTTCTGCATTACTTTCTTTTAATATTCACAATTGCCCTTTCGTTCTGCTTTTGTTTTTGTTACTCTTACCGCGCCCCCTCGCGCTTCTTACACTCAATTGAATTCTTCCGGTTGCTGCCGCTGCTGCAAGACGCTAAATTACAATTCATGCATAATAAAGAAATAAAAATCAACAAAATCTGGAACAAGCAAGTTGGCTCGTCTCGGGAATGCCCTATATAAAGTTCTGAAATTTACATTTTAGTTGCATAAAGTTCTTAAATTTTAGGCTTAGGTATTTAGTGCTTAATTTGTAATTGATCTTAATCTTAAAGAGATTATATTTATGGTATATATAAATTTATAAACCTTTTTTTCTTGAAGTTCAAAATTGTCCAACCATTAAAAAAAAAAATTAAAAATTTTATATTGTAGAATTAAATTCTTCTGCCAATTACAAGCAATTCTTCAGTTTTATCAAGTCCCATTTTCAACAATTTATAATCACAGGGTATAGAAAGGAGCATTTACATTTTCCGAAAAACCGCCTAAAAGAAGCTTCTCGCTGTCTTCTTGTGGTTGCTCTAGCCATTAAATTGTGCAAGTTTTTCAACATTTTCTGTTTATTTTCCTTTCATTTCTCCGCTTTCTTTTTGTATAAAATATATATAAATAAAACATGGCAAAATTGCAGACGAAGATGTCGCCGAAATGCGTGGACATTTGTGGTTGGAAATGTTGTTTGGTTTGGTGGTTAGTTTTCTGCTGGTTTCTGCTTAATTTAATTTATGCTTAACCTTTTTGAAGGTCTTGTAATGGAATAAAGTACTTAATGTTATGATGTGATTATGCCTCTTATATGCAGCCCAGTTGCGGGCGGTTGTGATGGCCAAAAGTGCTGTCTCATGTGTATTTGGCTTATGGGATTAAATGATGTGTGGCTCAGAAGAGCGGGAAACTGCTTTATGTCACGTAATCAATAGATGTTAAGAAATATGGTGGGAAAGTGCAGCCAAGAAAATGTAACAGTTATCGATAAATGTACCATGTAATCCATAGGAAATAAATATTTAATACAAGATTAATTGGCATAATTTGGAAAAGGACATAACTTTTGTGAAACGCAATTTCGGTGCAACTTTAGCCAAAACTTTAATTCAATTTTGCACAAATAACACTGCTTAAACGGTAAAAAAAAACCGGCCAGTATATTGACTTTATATGTAGATATTCTATCCATTAAAATGTTTTTTATTAGCTGCCAGAAAAGGTTCTAGAATCTAGATCTAAATGTACCAAACAATATTTATTCAAAAATGTTTGTCAATTTTTTTTTTTTCAAATTTTATTATATTTTTAATTATATTTGAACTTTGTTAAATTCACCCATTGGAATCTCGTTGCAATTTCTTAAAGAATCTAGTTATGCATTAATTATGCCAAACAATATTTATTTAAAAAATTCTTCCAAATTGTTAATTATTTTTATATATTTAATTATAATTGAAGTTTTTAAAATCAAGTTTAAGTTTAAGTTCTTAAAGCTGGCAACCTTTCACAAATGCTGTCATCTCTTTTGGCTACAAGACTACCCCTAGTGCTTCCACGCCCACCCCTACGCCAGCAGTGTCCACAACCCCCATTCGCATAGATTCTGTGGCCATGGCAAGCAGCTTTTTTTTTTTTTTTCTTTTTTTTTTTTTGGGCAATTCACGCAGCGGGCTCCCATAGATTACATAATTGCCCGGTGGTTGCACACAGATCGAGACAGCGACGCCGACGCCGACGTCGACGTCCGTCTATGTGCTGCTGCTGCCATTGATGGATTGCATTCTGAGTGTTGCCACAGCGGGCACAGCAGCTGACGGGCGGCAGATGAGGCATAAAAGAGCGAAGATCAAAGGCACAAGAAAAACAATTTACAGAAATTACGGCGTCAGCAGCAGCAGCAGCCACTGCGCCATCAGCAACATTGCAACATACCCCAACACACACACACACTCACACACACACGCACACACACTTGGAGAGGCGCACACGAGACGCACTCTAAATTATATGCATTGACCTAATTTCTTTAACCAAAAAAAAAATAATAATAAACGAAATGTTCAACAATTTTGGACTAGAATTGCATGGCACGGGAGAATACGAAAGAGAGATAGACAGATAGACAGAGAGAGAGAGACTAGAGTGTGGCAAGAGATCAACGTGCGTCAATTAGATTTAAAGCGCAGCGCCACCCACCGCAGCCACCTCGCCGACAATCTTTCGAGTAGCTGTTGCCACATGTAAATGTAAATGTCAACTGTGGAATTACAGTGAACACTCAGTAAAAGCAAGCTCCTATAACTATATATACTCTAAATAAGTATATAAAAATAAAAAAAATAAAATTCAGGCATTTAAAGAAAATATATAAAAAAAATTATTTATAAAATAAGGATTCTCACATTTAATATAATTTTAGTACTTTCATAAAAGATGTGGTATGTTTGACAATATTTGCAGCAAGGTGCTACTTTTTATAACACCTGGATAATATATTAAAACTACAGGAATTTTTTCAAAAAATTAAAAATTTATTAATTTATATATACCTATGGATAGAATTATATTGCTAAAAAGTATCTTGAAGAACATATGACAGATATATATAACTATATTTATACATCTATAAATCTATAGCTATTCGCCATGACAAACTGCATGATGAAGCTAAGAAACTGATTTTTATTTTCCTTTCCTAAAAAGGCTTCAAAAACTTTTAAAGAAAGGTCTTGTTGATTTTTTAATAATTTGTAAAATTTCATTAAAACATATTTGACATTTTTCCGAGCATTCAATTTAATTCATTTTAAACTGAAAAATGTTCGCAAAAGTTTAATTTTTGTCAACCCATTTTTTTTTATTGTCCCACATTTTTAAATGCTGAAACAGTTTGTTATTATATTGCAAAAAAGTATCTTGAAGAACATATGACAGATTAATATAACTGTATTTATACATCTATAAATCTATAGCTATTCGCCATGACAAACTGCATGATGAAGCTAAGATACTGATTTTTATTTTCCTTTGCTAAAAAGGTGAAAATTTCATAAAAAGGTTGCTTCAAAAAGTTTTAAAGAAAGTTCTTGTTGATTTTTTAATGATTTGTAAAATTTCATTAAAACATATTTGACATTTTATTCATTTTAAACTGAAAAATGTTCGCAAAAGTTGAATTTTTGTCAACCCATTTTTTTTTATTAAATGCTGAAACACTTTTTTGACAAATCGAACGAAACTGATTTGAAATCGATTAAGTTACGATTTTAGAATAATTACTTGGTTCCAGTTGGGCCCGTGTTGACTGTAGCTGTATTTTTGTAGCTGGCAATTTGCATGCTAACACGATGCGTCGCATTGTCTGCCACAAATTGTTGCTGCGTTGTTTTGATATCTCGTATCTCGTATCTCGTATCTTGTATCTCGTATCCCACATCTGTGTGCGACTACTGCGCAGCAACTGCAGCGACAGTCGACAGTCGACACATGCGTGCGTGACCCAATTTCCGAAGACCCCCCTCCCGTCCACACCCCCCGCCGCCCCCAGGGCGGTAATAGAGCTGCGCTCTGCTCTAGTTCACAAATTGCCCGCAACAAAAATAAATAAATAAATAAACATAAATGTAAAGCACTCTCTGCTTTTCTGCATATGCAGCTGGTCACACTGCATTTCGGATGAATGTAAATCAAATGGAAAGTAATATATGCTTGAGCCTTTAACTTTTTCCAGGTTCATTCACCCAAAACGCAATAATCGATTTGCCCGGCCAAAAGCAAAAGCAACAACAACAAAGAAAAAGAAGTGAAAATAAAAAAAAAAGGTAAACAAAGCCTCGAAACATTCGTTTTGAGGTCTAAGCCATTTGTGTTGAGCGGGGTGGGATCTGAGGCGTCTACCCAAGGTGAAAAGGCAATCAATGTTGTCGTCCTAGAAGTGCCTTATTTCGTTTTTTTTTATTTTTTTTTTATATATTTCTTTATTTGACTACCCCGCGCGCCTTTGCGCTGATTGTGCGTAATAGAGCGTTAAACTCTTCAAGCAACAGCCTTTTTTATATATACACACACACACACACACACACAAATACACGTATATATAAATATTCCTTTTCTACTTCCTTTTGCTCAACTTGAGGAAATCAGCGCAAGGACGTTGTGAAGTCCTGGCGCACATCTTCAAAAAATTATTACATTAGCATGAGCCCACGACGCGGGCTCAGGGACGAATTGGGGGCTGGGGTCGAAGCATGGGGATTGTCCTTTGTCTGCCCGGCAAGCGTGTAAGGTAGTAAAAATTATGTGTAAAATGTCCTTGAACCCCTTTTTTTTTTGTTCTTTTGTACATCTAAGCCCGCCACTCTCTTCCGTTTGCTTCTTCTGAGCCGCGTTCGCTTTTACTTTGGCTCGGTACAAATGATTTTTTTTAAGGATTATTTCGACTGCGTCATTGTTTTGAAATTATCCTAACATTTTTTTTTTCTATATTTTTTTTTTACCTTTTTTTTAGCTTGACTCTGTCAACGTCACAGCTTGTAAAATCCCGCCGCCCGCTCGGCCCACAGCTCGGCGACTACCCGTTGTTTCTCAGCGGGTTCTGCGGTTTTCTTTAAATTGTTGTCCTTATTTTTATTTTTATTTTTTTTTGCTTTTTGCATTTTTTGTTTATTTTTGCTGTGTTTTTTGCTGCTTGTAAAACGTCAATTTTGTTGCTTTGATGTCAGTCAAAACAATTTCTGTTTTCTGGCTCTTGCGGTTGCGTCTTTTCTAGGAATCTGAAGCGAGCTGCGAAATGCTAAATGATTGTTAAAGCGAGTTGGCGGCATTAAAAATGGCAACTTGTTGATTTGACATTTCTCGCATTACTCGCTGGCAAATTGTGTGCGGAAATTAAGAGCAGGACTTTTGAAAGGAACACGATTTTCTTGAATTGAGTGTATTAATTTACTAGAAGCAATTTTTTTTTGTATTTTAAAGAAACAACTTAACGGAATATCGATATCTGCACTAATAATATGATACTGATAATTTTGCTTTAATTGCAATTATAGAAAAAGACAGCGAATTATTCACAATAATTATGATAATTATTATAAATAAACTTAATTAAATACCAATGACCACTTCTGCTTAGACAATCATTACATCCACACATCATCATCTAGAATCAAATTCTAATCCAAGTACTTAAAAAAAAAATAATTTTTTTTTTAATATTTTTCCTTTCAACTTCGCTAGTGCTTGAATTTAAAATTGCGTATTTTTCCAAAATTTATGCCAAATTAGACACTTTATTGTATGCTATAAAAAATGTACTGGGAAAACGTAGAAAAATTTCCTTTACTTTTTAAGCTTTCTTAATGGAACTGAATAAAATCTTATTAGACTTGAACAAGATATTGTCGTCCAATAGGACTCTGTCGTGTGGCTGAGATAAATAAAATATACAGCTGCTTTTCAAAAGCATTGCATCTTCGGCACTCTAAAAAATACTACTTAACTTATATTATTTTTTAATATTGCATTTCCTCTTTTAGTTTTGATAATTCATTCGAATTTCTTGAACGTATTTTTTTATACAAATTTTCCTTTATTTTACATATATTAAGATCCTTCTTCAACAGCTGTAAAAAAAGTCATAAAAAAAACTTTCCTATGAGCTAGTACAGGAAGCGAATTCTTCGCTAGCCATATTCAACCAGAAGACAATTTGTATGTCCAATTAAGGATCCAGTGTAAATATCCTTTCAAAAATTGTTTTACGCCAAAAAAAAAACCGCAATTTAAGTAATCATGTTTGATAAGGCTCAAGGCTCTGCTTCTTGATTTCTCTCAAACGGAGACTGTGCCGTCTTTTTACCCCTTTCGCTCCCTCTCCTGTCCACCATGTCTCCCTCTCTCTCTCTCTGTCTCTCTTATTAACCGCCTCGCTGACTTGTGCTACGTCTCTCGCTGCTATTACTTCATCTAATTAGCACAATTGCTGCCCTAGACACAGTTCTCTATAGTAGATATATACTATATACAGTTCGTACAATATGTAATTCGTTATTTCATTGTCAAGTGTGTGTTTGTCAGTTGGCATAACTGGTTCAAAGCAATTGACATCGTAAAGGCAACAACAACAAAAACACAAACAAAAACAGAATCATGAAAATGACAAAAAAAAAAAAAAAAAGCATAAAACGCACTCATTGCAAGCGCCAAATTGGGCGGACACAGACCGTTAGCATATATGTATATATGTATATATACATATATACATATATGTTTGTATGTGGGCCAGTTTAATGTGCGCCAAATGCTACAAAAACAAATGATATCATCTTATCTGAAAGCGCAACAAAAATCCGTCGAAGCATTCAGCTGTGCGAGCTGTTCATGAAAAATAAATAAATGCGCGTGTGTGTGCGTGTGTGTGTGTATACATTACACAAACATGCGAACAGCAAGCGAAACATTTGTTTTTGTGCAATTGACAAAGCTTTCCTTGGTTGGGGGTGGCTCCACAACAACAAAGCAGACGAGCGAAAAAATGCAGTATACACACATAACCAAAATAAAAAGTCTGAGCGGCGCAGGGTCACAAACACACACGCACACACACACACATAGCTCTACATAATTGCCAAATAGTGTATATAACGGGCCTACGCAGCAGCAGCAGTCGCAGCAGCAGTCGCAGCCGTAGTCGCAGCAGCAGTCGCAGCAGCAGTCGCAGCCGCAGTCGCAGCCGCAGTCAAAGTGCGAGTACATAACAAATAAATGCTAAAATTTCACAAAAACGCACACCCAAAAAAGCGCACGCATACCAAAGCAAAAGCACACACACACACACACACACAAGTACACGAGCGCAAGCTGCAAAAGTGCGTTCGCTTAATGGGCAGTGTGGGTGTGTAGATGTGTGTGTGTGTGCGTGTGTGTGTATTGGGCTGGCGCCAAAATGTGGAGCATATATACAAACACAAACATACATACAAACCGCCCTAAAAACTGTACATAGGCTCCAACAGCAACAACAACAACAACACAAAATGCTTTAGCTAAGCAAAAATACAACAGGGGGTAAGGAGAGAAGAGGGGAGTTCAGAAAAGTGCGTGCAGCACTGCAAACGTTGAAAGCAAATGACGCCGGCGTCGCAGTTAACGTTGGCGGCCATGCCAAAATACGCAATACATATACACACACACGCACAGGCCATACATCGTGCATACACGCATATAATGGCCTGCATTGGTGTGTGCGCAGCAACGCACAAAGCTTTTTCTTATTGGATTTCTCGTAGGCAGCATAGGCAGCAGCAGCAGCAGCAGCAGCCACATAAGCACACTCACACACACACACACACACGCTCGCACGCACAGCGCCAGCATGACGGAGCGTGAGAGAGAGAGAGAGGTGGCCGCGCCAAAAAAAAAAAAATGCTCGACGCTGCGCTTGGCTGCTTTGACTGCGCTGCCGCTGCTCCACGTGTTTGCTTGAATTGCGTAAACTTGCTGCGACTGCGACGACGATGACGATGCCGCTCTCTCTCATTTTGTTGGTTCTCGTTCTCGCCGTTCTTTATTGTTGTTGTGTGCAGGCAGCAGCAATAAAATGGCAGCGCCTCGCTTTAGCTTTATTTTTCGTTTTCGTTGTTGTTGCTGCTGTTATTTTTTTTTTTCTTTTACTTTAGTTTTGCGCGCGCTTTGCTCTCAGAGCGACATGCGCGCCCCAGCTGGGGAAGTCGTTTGCTGAAAAAGCTCAAGCTCCCGCTCAGGCGCTTAGCTTTTGTTGTTGCCTCTGCTGCCACTGCAAATGAATTCGTATTGTTATTCTCTTTGTTGTTGTAGCTTCTGTGTGTGTGTGTGTGTTTGTGTTTGTGTTTTTTTCTTGCTTTTGCTTTTGTTTTGGCACTGGAAGAAGCGCAGGAGAAACGAGTTTTTCTCAAGAGTATCTGCTACTGCGCTCAAAACCAAAGAGCGACAACGAAACTTTGTCTCTTTGAGCGCTTTTTGGGATCTGTTTTCGGTTTCTGCTGTTTGCTAATAATCAACTTTTAATTAATATAAGAAACGAGTCAAGTTTTTGAGTTTTATATTTTTTGATTCGGAAACAATTACACGTTCATTAAGTGCGCTGGAATTTGATCTTTCCAGCAGGACACTTGTGGGAATTGAAGTCACTTTGAGAAACGGGAAATTTTTTGTAAAGATTTTGTCTTTTATCTGAAAACAAAGTGCTGCTAATTTGCAGTTTTACAGTTTAACAAAGCAAGATTAACCTTGATCCTCCGATGGAAACAAAAAGGGTTTTTTTCTAAGGATTCTCACAGCTCTCGCCTCTTCTTTTGTTCTTTATACGGAAATTTGAGCTTTGAATTCAAATAGACTTTGCTACGAAAATCTAACAAGTATTTTTATATTATTCCCGATTTCAGTTGAAAGCTTTCTATTAAAATCCCACGAAGTGTATCCTTAATATAGCCCATTCTGCTGCAAAGCCTATTCCTGGCCAGCTGATGCAATCAGAGTTCAGTTACCACCCTCCTGTCCCCCTGCCCCCTCGCGAGGCACCCCGCTGTGGCAAAAGCAAGTTTCTATTTTTGAAGCATTTGCATTTACCCACGGACATTTTCCACATGGAGGACTCGCGAAAGGACTCTTCGCAGCAGTGTGTGATTAGCTCCGGCGACTTATGCAATTTGCCTGCACGGAGAGCACGGCTCGAAGGAGAGTCGAGCGGCCGAGAGCGGTGTGAGCGAAACTCACCCTCAAGCAATGGCAAAGGCGCAAAGAGGTCCTGGCGCACGGAAGGGGCGGCAGTGCATACACACAAAACATGCAAAGTTGCAGCAATGACATCATAAGTTAATGCTCGCAAAGTCAATTTGAGCAGCTGCAGAAGCTTATTAAGCCCACTAAAGCTTAGTGTACAGTTAATTCGATTGAAAGTCCAAGTTGTCGCATATCCTTTTCGGCCTGACACTCGATGGAAACCAATTTGAACGTTGCAAGTCGTGCATTCCAATTGGATTAAAGGCGCAAAAAACATTGCACAGCCGCTGCGCAAGTGGTTGCCCGTGTGTGAGCATGCGAGAGCGAGAGAGCCGCTAGCGAAGAGAGCGCGCGCCATAGTCCAATAAGAGAACGAGCAAGCTCGCGCGCGCTCGCAAAACTCTCGCACACCAATGCAAATTCTGCATTTGCAACGCAAAGCGAAACAAAATCAAAAACAAAAGCACACACGCACACACACACACGCACAGACAGGCACAGGCACAGACACTGGCAATGCAAAATGGGCGCACTCTCACAGCAATGGCAGCGACTGCGACTGCGACGCCGGGCCCCAAAAGCACCAGCAGAATCGACAACACAGCGAAAACTTGTTTTTGCTTCAAAAAGCTAGCGAGAGCAGCTCCGGCTCTCCGCTTCGGCTCTGCGGCGCTCTCAGTGTCTTTTTTCGCTGCGCTTTGCTGCGTTCGGCTGCGTTTTGCTCTTACTCTCTTCGTGCTGTTGCGCTGCTGCTGCTGCTGCTTTTGCTGCTGCTGCTTTTGCTGTTTGCTGCTGCTGCTGCTGCTGCTGGTGGTGGCTCTGGCCGCTGCCCGTCACTCTGCCTCTGTTCGTGTGTGTGTCTGGCCGTGTGTGCGTGCATTTTGTAAGCTTGTGTGCGTCGGCCGCCGCCGCCTGCCTGGTTGATAGGCCATAAACGCAATTTTTGAATTTCATGCTCGTCTATTCGGCGCTAGGTTTCGGTGGTGCGCAGCTCGCAGCAACAACTGTGCGTTCGTTGTGTGCATTTTCTCGTCCCGTCTAACATTTCCCCACAACGGCAACGGTCGCAGCAACAGCAACTGAAACAGACGCTGGCTGGCTGAACAACAATTTCAAAATACAACAAAATTACACTTTCAAAATTACCAACAACCAAATTTATTAAATTAAATATTTACGAACAGCGGCAAAACGGAAATGCAGAAAAAAAATAAATACAAATTTATTTCATGAAAATTGCGTTTGAGTGAAAAGCTAAATTTACGCAGCCGAAAAGAAGCGCACAAATATTCTGTTATAAACAACAAAAGTTTTCAACTAAACTGTTTTTTAATTTATTATTTAAGTTTAGTTTATGTTACAAAAAAAAATTAAACACAAAAAAAACAACACGTCCAAGGCCGGCAAACAAATACAAATACACACATAAAACAAAAACAAATTGACGGTGTTTGCACGGGAGTGTGTGTGTGTGTCTGTGTCTCAGTGTGTATGTGTGTATTTGACGAGTGATTGAAGGTAAAACCATTGTTTATTGTTATTAATCTATACAAATGCAAAATCATTGATCAATTAAATGTACACAAAATAAAATTCAATAACAGTTTCAGCTTAATAATTATAAATAAGCAATATAACAGAAAACAAATTTGAAAATTATTATTTCAAGTAAAATAAAAATTAAATAAAATAAACAAATGTGTATAACAAAAAAATCATATATCATATATAAAATAAAACAAAAGCATTAAACTAAAATTAAAAAAAAAACCAGCAACAAATCAAATGTTATTTAAAAGCTAAGACTTTAAAAAATATTTGAAATTGAATTTGTGATCATTTTAAAATACATTAAAATGGTATGCTTAAAAAATATTAATACATGGGTACTAAGACAGAATAAAAATGTAAATGTATATAGAAAATAAACTGAATGAAAAATGATCTTAAGAATCTTGTTTCAAATATGAATATGTATTTAACCAAGTGCATTTGTATCTTTGAGATACTTTCTCAACGGCTAAAACTGTGCTATTAGTTAAGAACTATCCAAAGGACAGGACAGCAGCTCTCCGAGCTCTCAACTCGTTCAGAAACTCAGTTCCGGGACAATCCATACAAATGCCATTTCGTATCTGTATCCCAATCCTAACTGTGCGTAACTCAGTGCGTGTGAGCTAGTGGTGTATGTGTGTGTGTGTGTGTGTGTGTATGTGTGTGTTTTTGTGATTTTAACGTAGCGAATGGGGTTGCTGTGGTCTCGGCTGCTCTGCATGCAACTGAAACTGGAAAACGCAGCAGCTCAGGCAAACGGGAAGCGAAAACTTGTGCATTTTTAATCGAGCAACAACAATGCCCAGAAGAACAACAATAATAGCTACAACAACTACAACTACAACTACAACAACAATAACAAACAATAAACAACCCTACCCGCTCCGCCCCACAGCGGCAAAAACCTATGCAAAGATTTTCTACAACCCAAAAACTGAACTCAAAACCAAATTCGAACCCCTTTTTGTGCCACGTGTTTGTTAGTATGTGTGCGTGTGTGTGTGTGTGTGTGTGTGTGTGTGATTCTGTATGCGAGTGCAACATAAAAAGTGCATAAGGATTGTTAAGGGATTATATGCATAAAGGACATATACGGAAAATCGAATAGTTTGGAACGACACTTGTTTGCTAACAAAAAATAAACTAAATTGATAATAAAATAATAGTATAATGCTTTTATAATATTTAAAATTTTGAAAAGTTTCATTCAAGGAACTTTTTAAAAATGTTATATTTATATTAAAAAATGTATAAACTAGGACTCGTAGCATTTGTTCAATCTATTCTAGTTTTATCAATGCCGCGATAAATAAAATAATTCTGATTAAAAAAAATACGCAAAACAACTACAAAAGTAACTTTTAAAATGTGCTTAGGAAGAAGAAAAGATACCACAAAAATTAAACAAGCTAATGCCGACATAATACTTACCACTTAAACCGATTTAACATGACATATTACAAATAAAAAGTTCAATGTAAAAAAGAGATATAAAAATCACTATTTGCAAATAATTAATAATATACTTTATTAAAGTAATAAAAAAAAGCAAAATAAAAATACAAATTACTTTATTTCTTTTTAAAAATAGTCCAAATAAATCATTAAATACACAAAAAAAAAATAACATATAGCCATTAAAATACCATTTACATTAATATACAGAATTGAATAGTAAATAGAGTAGAGAAGAGATCGAATATAACCTATGGTCCATTCCATTAAACTAGTTCAAAAGTAGTTCAAAGTCAAAACAGAAAATATTTGCTATTTATAGATGAATTTCATATATATACATAAAAAGATAAATATACCAACGGCGACTAAAAAAAACAATTACGAAGTAATGCAATCAGTTCCAACCTGTAGAAAAAATGAACTTTATTGCATCTGCTTAGAATACTAATTCCCATTCGTATTTCCCCAATAGAGCGATAAGCGTTGACAATTTCTGATGCTACGCACATGTTTAAGTGCCCCTCGCTCGCTGTCTGTGGAGCATTTCACATAAGTTCGAAGCGAGATTAAAAACAAAACACTTGCCCAAGGCAAAAATCGAATGCAATGTCTCAGATTCTAGGGTTTAAGATTAAAGAATTAATGAAACTGTAAGCGCGAAACATTTTAGAAACTGATAAGACGCATATTTTGAATTTATTTTGCTCATGAATGAAATATTTTCCAACGAAATTCGACAAATTAATGGAATAATGAAACAAAAAATTAAATCAAATAGATGAAACGTGTCAAAAGTAGAGCAAGGGAAGGAACAAAGTTTAGAGGCAGAATTTATACAGCTCCAATTCAAAAAGATCCTGAGCTAAACGCTTTTATCAATAGGGCTAGATTAATGTAAATGGGCTAAGAATAAACGAAAAATCAAACCAAAATATAAACGAAGATATTTATTATAAAGAACAAATTATTATTGCTCATTTAATAACAAATAGTAAAATTAACTTCTGATTTGTTGTATTTTTCAGGGCCCAAATGTTACTGTGAAAATGTCTCACCCAACTAATCACGAGAACAAAACCCACAACAGGCGACAGCAAAAACGGCGCATTCAACAAAATGCTATTGCAAGAGCAATTTTTGAACATTTAACCAATTAAAACTAATATTAATTATGAAAATATGTTTTATTCAACATAAAATAATCAACTGAAACAAAAATGAACTGAAAAACCTTTCGTAAATGCAAAGGCAACGCAAAAATTTAAATTGGCAAAAATAATTTTGGGCTAAAATTTCAAAAAAACAAAAACAAAAACTATTTTGGCAAGCTGCGTGCAAAAGAAAACTAAAATAAAATTCAAAAAACAAAAAAAATTATTTGGCTAATTGAAAAATTTAAATAAAAAGCAAAACAACACACAAATAAAAATAAGAAAATCAAGAAATAAAACCGATTAAATGTAACATTTAAATAAAACCGAAAAACAACAACAAAGCAAAATCAGCTAAATAAAAACAAGGAAAAACCGCAAAAATTTAAGCCAACAACTAAATTGGACAACTCTTCAAAATTATTGGTTCGGACAAAACGCAATACTAAACACAGCAACACAACAACAACAGCAACAACAACAATAAGCAGCCATAACAACAACTACTACAACAACAACAACAACAGTAACAACAAAAGAAGCAGCAGCAGAACGTGTGTGTTAGTTTGCATAAAAATTTCGTTTCGATAAAATATATAATACAAAAATTATATATAGAAAAACACAAAAACAAAAGAAAAAATTTATAAAAATACAAATAAAATATATGTGTATAAATTTATACACATTACTATTGCTTAAAATTAAATAAGCGACTATTTGGTAAACATTTTTGATAGTAACTGAACTGTAACGAAAATAAAGAACACAAATTAAGTAAATAAATAACAAAAAATATAACTTTTGGCATAAGTGCAGTGCAGAAAAATTACAATTGTAATTTATTAAAAAAACAAAACACAAAAAATTTGTAAACTTTTTGTACGATTGAAAGTGAGGACATTCTTTTGGATTAACGCGAAAATTTGCAATTGGATTTTAAGGTGAGTTTTCCAAATTTCTATTTCTATTTGACAAAGTACTCAAAAATTAGTTCCATTTCGAACTGAGCTTAGCCAGCAAAAGAGCATTTCATATTAGAGTCATGCATTGCTTTTGTTTTATTGACAATAGCCCTCAACAAACTACCCACCACTGGTATAAAAATAATAAAACATTTCCAATACTATTCACAGCCTAACCTCAAACATTTTCATTCAATATTTATGCTAATTACGCAGCGCATTTTCACTTACACAACTAGCCGCCGTTACCACTCCCTAGCCCTTGCCTTAATTTACCTAAGCCCGTTTACATACTCCCTGCCCCCCGCACCACTACCCAACACTGAAAACATTGTCACATTCAGTTACAACCAAAAAAAAAAAAAGAAGATTTTTCGAAAGTTTTTTTTTGTGTCTATTTTACATGTTGCAATGCGTCGCAAACATTTGCAAACATTTGCAGACGCACAACCTATGTAATTATAATTACTCACAATTATAATGTATGCAAAAAAAAAAACAAAAAACCAAAAATAAAAACTTGAAATGCGAGTTCATTTTTATTTTCTACGCACTTTTGAATATGATTTACGAGCGTCAACGTTGCATATTAATAACAATTAGGCGTAAACTGAATAAAAGCAAAAGTGGCTTGCACACACACACACACACACACACACCAGTGTACACAAAAATACGCAATGAAAAATATATTTTTTTTTTCTTTGCATAAATTAAACTTTTCTTATGCTGCTGTTGTTGTTGTTGTTGTTGCTGTTGCTGCTGCTGCTGCTGTTGCTGCTGCTGCTGCGTCGCAGTCGCCGTTGCTGCTGACACGCAACCCCCTCGCGGCATTGACGCCGCTGCCACTTTGACCTACTTTAAGCGCAGCGCGTTCCAAATTTTGTGCGTTGTGTGTACTTTGCTGCTATCTGTCTCTCTGTGTCTCTCCCTCTCTCTTTCGCACCTTATTGCCTTGTGCGTGCGCTTAAATGTAGTTGCTGTTGCCCCGTGCTTGTTGTTGTTGCCGAGTCTCTTCCGCATTTAATTAAATGCAACAACAATTTGGTTATTTTCAACCTTTGTTTTACGTGTGCTTCGTTTTTTTTTCTTTTTGTTGCTTTTTTGTTTGTGGTTTGTTGCATTTTCACTTGTCGGAAGTGCGTTTTAGTTTTGGCCTCTCAACCTTTTATCGTGCCTTCTCGCTCTCTCTCTCTCTCTCTCTCTGCTCGCTCTTACACGTGCGTGCATTTGCACAATCGTTTTGTTTCTTAGAATACACAACATTATCGAAAGCTCCGTAGCGCAGTCTGCCTCGCTCGCACGCTTTGTGCGTCGCAGACTGCGCGGCTTTTGCTCTGACGCAATGCAACACTGTTTTTGTTGCTGTTGTTGTTGTTTTTGTTGTCGTCGTTGGCAGTTGCGCAAAGTGCGTCGCAGTTGCTGCGCCGATGCAGTTGTGTGTCGCCCCCCCCCCCCCCTTCGTGTTGTTCTGCTGCTTCTTCTTTTATTTTATGACCTGCGACTGCAGTTGCTTGAATTTTAATGTCTTGGCTACCAAGAAAAGCGCTTCAAAACTACAGAAAAAAAAACCGCGTGAATAGCTTAAGCCGCTGCTCAGCTGTTATTACAGTTGTTTAGCTGTTGACATAGCGCAGGAGTGGGAGGCCACTCTCCCACTCTCTCGCTCTCCCACTCTCGCTCTCGCGGACTTTCAATAATATGCAAAGCTCTTCATGAACGAACCAATTGAAAATGGATAAAACGGTTATATTGGTTCGGTGCAAATGTATGTAACAGGCAGAAGAAGGCATCTCCGACGACATAGAGTATATATATTCATGGTCAGCATTACTAGCCTAGTCGATTTAGCCATATTCATAAGTATGAACGCGTCCATCTCTTAACTATAATAGCTAGAGAGTTGAGATTTAGTTTTTTAAGCTCGTGTATAATACACGCATGTCAAGTTTATTTCAAATGATCGATAACCAAACTCGTTGTTTTACTATCGATAAATATCGATTTGTTGATCCGGTTTTTTGAGCATATCTCAAAAAGTGTTAAGGCTATATCTATCAAATTTGGTTTAATGTGTTCTCGTGAAACAGACGCAGATCAAGAATAAATAAATTGTTGGATACCTCCCCCAACTCGCCCCAAATATGAAATAAACGCAATTTACGTACTACAGCCTTGCACTTTAGTTTGTACATAGATATTGATGCTCTTTTTAAGTTCTGACAATTTCCTAAAGATCACACGAATTATTTAGGTATTAGGGAATTTAGTTTGCATGTAACGACAGTTCGCAGCTGGATTCAGGGTACCTCCTAGTCGAGCACTCCCGACTGAAATATTCTAACTAATTTTCCCTGTTATTATTGCCGTTGTAATGTGAGCTTGTTGGTGTGTTAAGTTTTATGCGCAGCTCAAGTAACTCGGCAGTTCTGTAAAGTGTAAACAAATGTTGAATAATTATCAATTAAAATTTCTGAAAAGTTGACACTCTACGGAAGTGTCTTAGTGGGAGTGCATGAAACGGCATATACACATGATTGCATATTTGCTGGCAACATCTCTATCTCTCTCTCTCTCCCTCTTTCTCTCTATCTCTATTTGTCACTCTCTCAAAATGGCCTAACGGGCTCCAAAGCGCAACATGAAATGCGTTTTCTATTTGTGCAAACTATTGCGACGACGACTATGACCAGCACTCGCACCCATACATGGGCAGCAGAAGCACACCCACACACACTCGCACAGTCTACACTCTACTCTACACTACTCTACTCTACACAGCTCTACGGCTGCATGCTAAAGTTTTGCCAGCCCATTTGCCAGTGCGTGAGAGCGTGGAAGTTGTAGTGCGAAATGGGTGCGAGTGAGTGCGTTGGCTTGCGTGTGTGTGTGTGTGTGTGCGTGTGCTTTTGCGAAGTGGAGCAATAGGCAACTGGCAAACTGGCAATTAGCAGCTGGGGAATACAACTACACACAATACGAATAGTTTGGCAGGGCATTGCACATAGGCGCCGCCATATCAACGGAACAGTGTGTACACATGCACATAAATATATATTCACAATAACTCTACGCTCTCTTGCATGTCTATCGCACACTCACGTCGCAGATAGCAACCATCATATTTGTCTGTATGTCGGTTTAGGCCTAGGCATACACATATGGCCAACTCAACTGGCCAGCAACATATTTAAGTGCTACAAACAAAAATGGAGAAAAACAAATACAATGAGTGACACTGACAGGTTTTCACCGTAGTTGAATAATATTAAATAAAAATATTTATTTATTATTTTTTTTTTTTGTTATTTAAGCTTGCTTTTTTTTGTTGGTTTTACGAATGATTTTGTCTTGCGTTTTTGATAAGCTTAATTAGCACCACATAAAAGTGTTGATTTCGCATTTTTATGGCCAGAAGCACATGCAAGCTTTACTTTTTTTTCTGTATTAATAAAACTAATGCTGTTAGTGCAGTACTAAACCTGAGTTAGTGCGTGTCTCGTGTTTTTTTTTTTGTTAATAGACTATGAAACATGGCAGTAAAACTGCGTATAAATTAGTATATAATACGGCGGGGTGTTAGTTTGAGAAAAGTTTAAACATGCAAATAAAATGAGTCAAAGTAACGCAATAGAGACAAAAATAGCCAAAAATATAAAAGAACTCATACAAAATACTTAGAATATGTATTATATAAAACTGCTGCTGCATCAGCATGCTTAAAGATTAAAATTTAAATGAACCTCAAGTCATAGACATTTCTGAAAAAATAAAACAAATAAAAAAAAACAAAAAAAAGTTATAAAATACCATCAGTATTTGCTCAATCAAAACTTTGTCAATTACAGCACAAAAACGCGCTGATAATATAGATTGTAAATATATAAAATTCTTAGAACTGATGGGCACAAAAACACATTGCGAAGGGCGCAGCGGAAAAGCAACCATTTCAAATAAAATACATAAAGGCCAGCCAAAAGAGATCTACATAAATACAGTTTTTATATGTATATAGTAGTGTGTGTGCACACACTTCTCAGCTCTTACATGTGTGTGTGTGTGTGTGTGTAAACGCAGCGCAAAAAAAAATATGTACGCATTTTTTCGGTTATTTGTAGATTGTGTCAGAGTCGCATCTAAATTATTACGGCCTACAATTAAAATTGGTCGAAAGTTTGGGTAGGCGCTGGGGGGTTGGAGAGGGGGCAGCAGAGGACGCTTCGCTCTATCGCCAACGCCTGCACAGCAACGAAAAAATTTCAAATAAAAAAAACTACAGAAGCGATAGAAAAAAACCTTGAGCTCGCACAATATTATTAAAAATGTGCGTAGACGCACACACACACATACACGCGCGCACATACACAACAGCATAAGTTGAACGTTTTGCAGCGCAAAGCTTTTCCTGCTTTTTAAATGACATTCACGCGCAGTAAATACATATACATGTCAACAACAACAACAACACACACAACGGACCACTCAAAAAGCTCAACTGCAAATACAACAAAATGCGCGCCCTACAACAACAACAACAGCAACAACTAGCACTAAGGAAATCTAAAAATGGCTACGTCGCTTTGCCAGCTAGTGCCAAAAAAAAGAAGAAGAAAAAGAAAGAAATAAACTAAACTCATAAGCATTCCATAGGCCTACATAGTTTCTGCCGCTCTCCCACAAATGCAAAACCCGGCCACGCTCTGGCGCGCTCTCTCTCTCTCACACACAGGCGCTCCCACACACGCACTGTTTTTTTATTGAGCTTTCGGCACGCACCGTGCGAAAGCTTTTGCAGTCGTCGAGATCGCCGTGCGGCGAGCTGTTGAGATCGCCGCAGCGAAATTCTGCTCTGCTTGGATGTAGCTGCTGCATTACAAATCGACGTAGATAGGTCAAGAGTGTGGGGAGCGTTGAGCGAATGCGCGAAAGAGATGGGCATATCATTGAGTTAACAGAATTAAGTTTGTGGCTGAGACTGCGAGAGAATCTATGTTTAAATTGGTTCTAAATAGGTTTAGTAAATTCATTGTAATCCATGTATAAATATCATAATCAATTTATTTATATTTACTGCAAACAAATGTTTTTATCGATTTATTGTTCTGAATCATTTACGATGAACTTAGTTAATTGTGATAACCTATTTCTTGAACAAACAAATTCTTGAAACTATATAATGATGCATTTTCTTAAAAATATACATATTTATATACATGTGGGCTACATGAAAAAATGAAATATTATTTCTTGATATTAAAATAGCTAAGTACTGAGAAATTGCCAGCAGACATGTCTATAAAATATATTTATTTTTAACTATTTTATTTAAATGCATATTAATTCGTTAGTATTATTTATATTTATATATTTCTTCAGGTGTATATAACAATCGCATCTTAAATGTCCCGCACTGCACTTTCTGAGGGAAATCTGTTCGAACGGAAGAAAAATGATTATTTAATTGTTTGGAACCCTTTTTGTTCTTTCTCTCAATTTGTTTTTAATAACAGCTAATTAAGTCAAGTATAATATACGCATGTTAAACACATACTCTCAACAAATTGACTTCTTCCAGTTCTTTGTTTTGGCTCTGCTTCTTCCACTTCTTGTTGCCTGTAAATTGGCCCCATCTTCTTGGCACTTGATGGCATTGTGTGTCACATGAGATTCTTTATATACATATTTCTTTCTTTTTTTTTCCTTTTTTATTTAATTTTTCGTTTGATTTTGTGGGCTACGCCTTTCACTCTCTCTCTCTCTCTCTCTCTCTCACTTCGCCCTGTCCCACTCGTCGCATATAGCCCTTGGGAGGCAAGTGAAGCAAAGACGTTTGGAGTGCACTCGTCGCAGTTATGCGAACAGAAGTGGAAACACAAAAAGCACAAAGAAATTGCTAAGGGAAATTAAAAAGCATAAAAACAACAGCAACAGCTTCCGTTAAAACAAAGAATAGCCAAAAGAAAGAAGGAGAGAGGGAGAGAGGGAGAGAGAGCAGCCAGAAAAGGGGTCCCGAAAAAACACGCAGCCATCGCACACATGCAGCATTTACCGTTAGCTCGGCCGTGCGGGCCACATGCAAAAGCAGGAAGAGCAAAGAGTTGGGGTAGCTTCGCTTAATTGCCGGCTTCGTTGCGCGACGGAGCTACTGACTGCTATCGTGTATACCCACGTACATCCAATACTTTTCTTTGACGGGGAGCAGGTAATTTAATCAGCTCAGCAATTGCAGCCGTGAAAACACTCGAAATTAAGCTAAATTACCAGTTAAGTATTTTCTAACCTAAATACGGCTTATTGTCGTAGAACTCTTGAGGGGTATTTTTTGTTGCATTTGTCATGTTTCTTGATTTTTATATGGCACATCCAGGCAACAATAAGGCTCTGGGCTGGAATCTCAGGCTAATAGATGACTGATTAAAAGTCTGAACAGCAAGCTATAGTACCCATATTTTATATAAAATAAAATGCAGATTTTAATTTAATTGGATACAAAAAAATTTTATATTTTGTATAGACAATTTAGTGCTTTCAGAAAATATAATTTTTTTGAAATTGGTATTCGTGCTTTTATTGGCGAGCGACTACTGTAGAAAATATATATCCAGAAAATATAATTTTTTTTTGAATATTGGTATTCGTGCTTTTATTTGCGAGCGACTACTGTAGAAAATATATATTAAAATTGCGTACTAGAAAATTGCTTCCTTAAATGCTTTTTTTAAATTTTTTTATTCAAACTACATAGAAAATATTTTTTTTCTGAACTGATAAATATTTTTCTCTTATTATTTATTTGTTTAGTTTGTTTCTTTCTTTCATTTCATACATTAATTTAATCTAACATTTCATAAAAAAAATTTATAACTATTACTACCTTAGAGTTCTATATAACATAATGTATAATTTCAAATCGTATCATAGATTTTTTTTCCCTCCTGCCATTTTAGCCAACTTCCATTTGGGCTGCCCTTTGCACTTGTTTTTCCGCTGAAAACGCAACGCAATAAAAGAAAAACACGATTTTCGACTACAGTTTTGAAATGTTGTTTTCTTTTCTTGTTTGCTGCGCCTCTAATGAACTCTTCAACCCGTAGCCGTGCCTCACTTCTGCCCCCGCCCCTGGCCGCGTCAAGCGCTGCACTTGCAGCTACGTCAAAGCGTCGTTGCCGTGGCTGCATTTGGTAATTAGAATGGGTAACTAGGTGGCCAGCAGCAGTTGCCCCTGTTTGGGGCCCGCTGTCTATCAGCCGCGCAGCCATGTGTGCAGTTAACCCTTGCCCTTGCCCCCAGCCCCCATCCCCCTTCGCCTGTCCCCGGCACTGACTCCATCGAGTGCGACGCGGTTCGACGTTGAGTGCACTTCAAAGTAGCAATTCAATTTCATGGTTACCAAGATTGCCGACGTGTTTTTTTCTTCTTTTTTTCTGTCGGACTCTCTTTTTTCTGCTTTTGAACTGGTTCTGTAAATCACGGCCATAAAATGCACGTGAGTGCAGCTCGACTGAAGTTGCTGTTGGCCCCTTTTTTTATGGGCTCATTCACACTGCGCAACGCGTCTAATCAGAACTGCAGCTGAATTAATTCCAGTTGGAATTTGACACAACTAAGGCACATATGCAAAGGCAAAGGCAAACGCAGCAGGCGGTCAACAGAACTTCAGTTTTCATCATCGCTGTGTGTAAATGGAAACACCTTGCGGCAGGCCAGCACGGAAGAACTGTCCAATTGGGGTAGCCACCCACGCATAACGCCTGCCGCAGGCCTGAGAAAATGCATAAATTAGGCGGCCCAATGCGGAGCTCGCTTAGCTGACGGCCGATTTCGTAAGAGACCCGCCAGCCCCGACCTGTTCACCACCAGCTTGGCAATCACAATAGCAATCACAATAGAAATGCATTGCTTCATGTACTGCGCCCCTCCCCCTCCCCCACTCCGCCTCGAAAGTGTGACTTACAACCGAAATTAGGCAGCGAAGCGTAACAAGCGGCCAACTTGGCTTCGACTTTTGAGTCAACAGAGCGCAAAGTGGCCCAAAAAAAAAAAAACAAAAAAAAGATGAGAAAAAGATGCGCTAACTGCACTCTTGACTCTATTGCTATTTATGTTTTAGCTGGTTGCGTTTGGGCCACACCTAACGGGGGTCTTAAATCTAATAAGACATGCCTCGACTTTCAAATGCAAAGCTGACACTAAATAGTTTATTTAAGAAACAGGCAAATATGGTTTTATGATCAAGAATAAATACATGTATCTTATCTATTTTTTTTGCATTAGAAATTTCATTAATAAAAAATAATTTGATATTGTTCTTTATAGCTATAATAAAAACAAAACAAAAATATTTATTTTCTGTATATTCATTTTTTTATTTATTTATATTTAATATTTATTTTCTGTATATCATTTTTTTTAGTATTGTCTATAATATTGTCCATAATATAATTGTAATAAGTATTTAGATATAATTTCTATAATATCTAAGTATTTACATATAATTTCTATAATATTTAAGTATTTAGTTATAATTTCTATAATATCTAAGTATTTACATATAATTTCTATAATATTTAAGTATTTAGTTATAATTTCTATAATATCTAAGTATTTACATATAATTTCTATAATATCAAAATACTTCTTCCACATTATATTAATAAGTACATTTTCCTTTTGCCAAATTAATTTATAACATTTCCTTTTCTGCTTTCTCTGCTATTTTTCCAGGTAAGCAGTCGCTTTGAGTACCAACTAATTAGGCCGTCTAACTGCACGTAAGTTGTGGTTTTTTTTTCGCCAATTTCTCTGGGGTGTTTAATTTTGTTTTGTATTATTTTATTTTGATGTGGCGCCTGTGCTGTGGCCTAAAGGCCTTTGCCGTTTTCCTGCTTGCCCGATTTCTGGCCATAAATTTAGCAATTAACGACAAATGTCACTTTGTCTGCCCGCCAGCGGCGACTGCAGACTGCAGTAGCTCCCTTCGCCGCCGCCGCCCCGCCCCCTTGCAGGCAACCCTTTAACCCAAGAACAGTGAATGCTTTTAGCCCGGACCAACGAAGCGTGGCTGCCACCACAGCCCCTCCGTCGCTGGAGGCATGTGGCAAGCAGCCCATTGCCGCCCACTTACGGTCTGGTTCGTCCTGCAATTGCATTAAAAAGCATAAATTTACTTTAGCATTGGACGTTATAAAATCCATTTATGCACTTCACTTGCTTTTTTTTCGCTCTCTCTCTCTCTCTCTCTTTCACTGTTTTTTTATTTATTTTTTTTGCATGCCAGGACTTGGCTCCTGCCCGTTGCATGCTGGTCAGACATTGTCCGTTCGCTCGCACTGGCCCTCTGCAATCTACAATAATTTCTGATTTCCTTGCTGTCCTTTTTCGCTGCTGTTGTTGCTGTTGTCCTGCTACAAAAAATGCCAATTTCTGCAGCTGGCAAACAAAAAAGGACAAGCAACAAAAACGGTCTATGCAATTTTTAGGGAAAAAAAAAAATTTCCCAAACGCCCATTGAGGCTGCCACGCCCCGCTGTGCTGCGCTTTGTTGGCTTGCCTCCGTTTTTCGTTGTGTTGATGATGATGAAGTTTAATTTAGACACGAGTCGAGTGGCAGCCACGGCCACAGCCACAGCCACAGCCTCAGTCACACTGCCAGTCGCCTGCAGACGGCGGCGCCCGCATGGCTGTGCCACCTAAAGGCGCACTCCCCACCTAGCTGGCGTTTTTATTGCATGTTCAGTTACCCCCCCACCCCCAGCACCCCCTCGCACACACATGCCAACCAACCAGCAACAACAACGAGCAGCGACGAGTGCTCCAGCTTTTTACGTACCAACATTTTTGCATAAGCACCTGCAAGAACTTACATTTTGATTATATAACTTGTTGTACCTTTCTATATATAACCGATATAATCTGGTTATATTATTTGTACCAACATTATATAAGAAAATGTAATATCAAATCGGGTTTTCAAACATTTTCTTTTAAAGCTTGTTTGCTTAGTTGCAATTGTTTTAAATGATGTTCTTGTTTTTTAATTATATTTGTCATTAAAATTTTAAATGTGATCTGAACGTTGATTTATGTAATATGTTTTAAAATAAACTTTTTATCGATATTCAACTTTTATATATTTATTAACATTTTCTAAAGTTTTTAATTAATTATTAAATTTAGTCTTAATATTTTGCTTCAAGTTCTTATACATTTTTTTTAAAACAATATTTTAATTGTGCCCAAAAATTATTTGAATGCTTGAAAAACATTTTTTTTTTTTCAAAATATTACAAGAAACTTCAAAAGTTGTCATATGTAAGTTTTGCCAGTGTATACCATTTTCTGTACTATCCATTTTATAGTTGACTGCTCGTTGCAGTTGTGGTCAACAGTTTCCACTCTTTTTCCACTTTTCTTATATGCACATTTCAGCTTTTTTCGCCTCTGCACTCTCTATGCATATTTTGTACATTTCCATTTTTGTATTTCTTTTTTCCTTTTTCTACCTTTTTTTGTTTTTTTTTTTTTGCCTCCTACTCGTGTGTCCATTTTCATTTCCGTTTTGCTGTTGGCTAATATAATTTCGATATTTGCCTCTGGTTTTATTTTTATTTTCTGTCGCTGCTCGTGTGTCGCCTAAAAGTTCATTTCCTTTATAAAGGGGGCGTGGCTTGAAAGTGCTGCAGTGCCGCCTCCTGTACTGCAGTTTTTGTTCAGCTCCAGTCCAAACAATCCGCAAACTGCAGCAACAGCATAAAATAACATTTATTTTCCCTTTTTTTATGTTTTCTCTTTTTTTTAAAACTTTTTTTGTTAGTTCTTTTTACATATTTTTGCAGCAGTTCCTCTGAAATTTGTGTCTGGGTTTTAAGCGCCGCTTTTTGTTTGCTTTTGTAATTTGTTGTGCCAGAGTGTGTGTATGAGAGTGTGTGTTTTTTGTTTGCATGCGCTTTTCTGCAGAATTTTCGGCAATATTCCATTAATACTTTGGCGTTGCCTTCCTCTCGCTGTTGTTTTTTTTTCTCGGGCTTTTCTGTTTGTTTTGGCAACGTCGGCGAACAAAAAACTTTTTGATAAATAAATTTTACGATAAAGTGCAATGCAGAAATTTGCTGTTCGGTTCGGTTTTTGTTATTGTTTTCTCTGCAGCCGCTGACTGCTTTTGCAGCATAAATAAATCATCAATGCATTGGGGGATTTATTTGCCATTGCCTTGGGGTTTGCTTTCAATTTATTGAGGGAGTCCGCCCGCTCGCCCGCCAACCCCTTTAATCCTCAGTTCGAAACAGAAATTGCAGTTTTGTGTGAAAAAACGAAATTTGTTATCAAGCGGATATGGAAATGCATGTGTCAGTTCTCTTCTGTGTATCCATGTGTATTTAATTGCAAGCCTAAAATCAATTTGTTGGCAATTCAATAAAGTAAATTTAAAGCAAACAATTTCTTTTTTTTTTTTTTGTGTGTGCATCATTTAAGGATGTGGCACAAAGAAGAACTGAACAATCTTAGGCTTTAACAGAAATGAATTTAAAAGAGAAACAAGGAAGAGAGCGAGGTTGAGAGAAGGAAAGTCTGTGTAGTTACTTGAAGAAAAAGTGTTGAAAATATAACTTATACGCCAGTAAAGCGTTTAAGAACTGGACACAAAGAAGAAGTCCATTTAACTGAGAAGTTTATGAAAGTCAGGCAGTGAAAATTAAATGAAATAAAAAATAAAAGGCAAAAAGAAATCAGATGTTTGCAAATAAAGACAGACGAACAGTAAGTAAAAGTGTTAAAGGATACGGCACAGAAAGGAAGAACAAATTCAAGTGCAAGCAACACCGGCAAAACTTGACTTAATAATAAATGTTAAAATAAAATAAATAATCTTAAGCTTCTAGAAGGCTGTAATTGAAAAAAAAGTGTTAGAGAAAATAACAGAATAAGAAGCAAGGATATGCGACAATAGAAAAAGCTGCTGTAAGCGCAATTGAATAGATTGAGGACACATATAATACGCATTTATGTGCATATGTTTGAAACAATGCATAGATGGCAATATATATATAGAGGAGACTTTCCAAGGCACCTATATATATATATATATATATATATATATATAGACAATTCTGAAAATCCATCAATTTATCTCCTCCACTTCTCCTCCCTTGTTTGTAAATAAAAGCAATGCGAAGAGCACTGCAATTGCGATTGACCAATGCCAAATTCATATGCCACACAATATTCATTGCCTCGCTTAGGCCACGCCCATTCGGAGGAGTTAAAGCCCCCACTGCTCTCCCCCATACAGACGGCCAATGCAGCAAATCACACAAATTAACTAGACAAAACTGCCGCAGGATGCCACACAAAATTCTAATGAAAAATACGTCAAGCAAAAAAAAGGCCAACACACACACACACACACACACCGCCCACTCGAGGCTCTACAGCTTGTCGTCTATCTGCAATAAATGCGATAAATTGCTCAAGTGCACAGGACCACACCCGTTCCCACTCCTCCTCCACCACTGCCACTGCCCCACTAACCGCCCACAAACAGGGCCCAAAAGCAAAATGCAGGCAAATTATGGGCCCAGGCAAACTGGCCAGCTGACAGAGAGGCGAAGACAAAGACAAAGCGAAAGCCAGGACCAAAGCTAATGCCAAAGCCAAAGCCAAAGTCAGTTGCCTCATAGTAGTAAATGGTAGTAGAGCGTAGTACGCTGTCGTAGTATTCCTATATAAGCACATATATATCTATATATCTATATATCTATATATCTCTATATATGTATATATATGTGTGCATGGGCAGACCTGGCGCAGGCCAAATGAATTTTCACTCATTTCCTTATCGTCTGTGATTTCCTTGCCAGACGGCAACACACAAACACACACACACACACACACACACACACGCACACACACACAGCGTGCACAACCAACATGCTGACAATTTTAAATGAATTTTCTATGCAGGCAGCTATCTAGTCGGTGCCCAACCCGCGCTGCGTCTGTCGCATTGTCTGCAGGCGGTACACACACACACACACACACGCACACACACACACATACACACAAAAAATGCAGTTTGTGCTGCCTGAAAGTTTTTTTAACCGCCCGCAAAGGCAAAAAATCAATGAAAATGTGGCAGTGGCTGCAGGAGACGCACGAGGGTTGGACCTGCACAACGTCATCAGCGTGTTGATGATGCTGATGATGATGATGATGAGGCAGCATCAACGTTTTGGCTTGTCATCATTATGAAACACAACAACCCTCGGCCTGCAGTGGCAGCAGCTGACTGCACAACCCCCAAAAAACTGCAGAGACAGCTAGCACACACAAACTCCCAACACCCCCTAGACACACACACACACACACGCTACATTCAGGCCAAAAAACGAGCAGCAGAAACTTTCACTTTTTGCATGCGGCATTTTCGCCTAGTGCAATGCGCCAAAAAGCCAGAGCGAGACGGCGCTAGGCAGCGCAAGACAGTGTGAGAGAGAGACAGAGAGAGTGGGAGAGTGGTAGAGAGAGAGTGTGTGTGTGTGAGAGCAAATGCGACTGTAACAGGTTTAAGCGAATGCAACCCTGTGTCATGTAGTTGCAATTATTTCATAATATTTCCATTTGCCCAAGTGCAGCGCTTGGAACTATAGCATACTTTATAGCTGACGTTCGGCTGTCTGGGGGGGGGAGGGGGTGGCAAATTGCAGCCAGTTCAGGCCGGGCAAGGGGTGCCCGGGGTGAGGGGGTCGTGAAAACTTTTGCAACGAGCTGTGCCGGGCAAGGCGGAAATGCGAACGCTTGGAAAAACTTTTGCCACAGCTGTGTCTGCGTCTGTGTTCGTGTTCGTGTTGCTGTTGGGGGTTGCATGCTACGTGCACGAGTGTAGATAAAAATATTTTAATTTATTTTACTTTCGACTGCAGCAACCCACAGCCACAGCCACAGCTACAGCTACTGCCACAGCTACTGCTACAGCCATGAGCAGCGGCAGTTGTGCCATCCACTTTTCCACTTTTTTGCTTTTCTATTTGTTGGTGCCGGGAGCTCTGCATTCTGTTAGCACAGGCATTGCATATGGGGCTACAGATGCGAATATGTTTTCACAGCTTATACCCTGTAGACTGTAGATAGGTCGGCCATGCTCCAGTTGCAGATTGTCTTTGTTGCTTTTTGGGTTGAAGCTTACCAGCTTTGTGTGAGAATTTCCATGTATTTTCATAGCATAATTAGTAAATTTTTTAAAAAAAATGTTCAAATTTAGCTTATGATTATTTTATGCTTTAATTTAAAAATTATATTGTACACTTTATAAACTCTCAACAGTTCTACGACACTTAAGTGCTTGCTACAGGGTAATTTATAGTAAATCAATGCCTGTTTAAATTTGTTTTACAGCAGTATTCAAGTTTTTTATATACAGGGTAACTGTTAGTTGAGCATTGCCAACTTAAACTTTTTCTTGCAGCTTTATTTATATTATGTACTGAAATATGCTTTTTAGGCACTTTAGATTTGTCTACAGGGTATCTTAAAGTCTAGCAGCGTGCAATTTAACTCATTTGGCAATTGAATCCACTTTTCAGCTTACACTTAAGAACTTCAAACAATTTGTATATACTTCAGCACTGGCTGCAGGGTATCTGCTGCTTGTCAATACCCGCAAAAAGAGTTCCAGCTGCATTTGTCGCATGCAACGCCCAAAACTGAATTCTCTAACGAAGCGCCGTCTGGTCCCGACTTGTTTGGTTTCTTTTTTGCGTTTGCAGCCATTTTATTTATCTTTTGATAAAAGGTTTTAGTTTTTGGGGGCCATCAATAGGGGCTTAGGTTAAAAGGTTTTTTGTTCAAGGGATTCGACACAAAACCGCTTAGCACGCGCCGCTGTCGAACGGAATTCACTTTGTCAGAACTTGTTAAAAGGATACAAAACGACTCAAAGTCGGCCGGTTATTTGATTTAGAAATCAAGGATATGTGCGCAAGTTGGACGTTATTTGCAAAGGAAAAAGGAAAATAGTTTTCTTAAATTTGTCAAAACTGAATTAAATAAATGTAATAAATTAAATTAAAATTATATTGCATTTTGTTAAATTATTCAACACTTACACCGCAGACTTTCATTCCAATAAAAGCAAATAAAAGAATTCTTTTGTCCAAAAACTCGCCCACACAAAAGCCACAAAACTTGTGCACAAAATGTCAAATGTTTATAAAAACAATTGATATCAAATTTGTTATAAACAATAGCGAAACAAAAATACAAAAATGGGGCTTACAAAGCATTTCTTTGAGGCAAGTCATAAAAGAGCGTGTGACGCATCCAACGACACCCACGAAAGACAACAACACGCAACACACACTTAAACACCCACAAAAAAAAAAAAAAATTGAAATTTGTAGGTACTTCGTTTGATACACATGCAGATATACGTATGTATGTATTTGCGCTCTATATAAGTATATATGTAAAGCCGGCACTCAAATTTGTTCCAGACGCGTTTGTCACGACTTCAACTGACACAAAAGCCGCACAAAAAAAAATATAGAAAAAAAATAAATAAAACCGAACGAAACGCAAATGTCGCATGCAATTTACTGCAAAAAAAAAAAAAAAAAAAAAACAGAAATTTGCTTTGTCGCATGACTTTTACTTTTTACTTGGCTTTGTCCGCACACAAGCACAAACACATTTTATTTATTATTGTTCGCATTTGTTGCCTTCATTGTTGTTGTTGTTGTTGTTGTTGCTACTGCTGCTGATTGCGTGCAACAACTTGGCAATGCGACGGGGACTTCTGAGGGTCGACACTGGAGATTCCCAACTTGGCAGCGCCGTCTCGAAGAAAGCGAAAGTTACGACATTTTGGCTGCCAAACGAAAGTGCGACGCGGTCTATAAATGTGTGTACTGTGTGTGTGTGTGTGTGTGTGTGTAGGTGTTAGATTCGTATCTACAAATTGCATTTGTCATAATACTAAATTGTGTGGTGGCAACTGTTGAAATCGTGTCCACTCTACCATATCTATTGGGATATTTGCAGATTTAATAACTCAAAACTTGTGCTTCATTTTAAGAGAGAATTTGTCATAAATTTTAGTACCTTATATTTTCCATATTGATATTTTTAAATATTACTATTAAAAATATTTAAATAATACTATTCAATTTTTTTTTTTTTTTTTTGTAAAACATAATTTTTTCTATAAATACTGTTCAACTAAAATTAAGCTGAAGAAAGTTTGAAGCTGACATAGTTAACTCTCATTTACATAATTTAAATATATATTATATTATTGAAGATTTCTAACAGAGAAAAAGCTAACACTGAACACAAACTGAGACTAATAGAAAATACATAATTATTATAAACAATTTAAGACAAGTTGCATCATTTATTTAACAATTTTTTAATACTTCTAAATACTTCTCTTTTCTTTTTAATAAGAAAGCTTAAGCCCAAAAATTATACCAAACTTACCAAACATTCTGCATTTACAATAAAAATGTTTTTTTTTATAAATTCATTCTCTTTAACCAAACGTCTTTTACCCATAAGTGTGACTCATATAAATCAGCGATAATTTCTTTTCTTACATCATTATCGTGTGGAAAAGCGTTTTGGGAGCAAACGCTGAAAAGAAAGAAAAGCAGCGCCGAAACTCCGCTTCATTCAGCGCTGGTGCTGACTGTATGAATGAAAATATTTATGCATATAAAGTGGCAACAAGACACAGATACACACACACACAGATACGTACGTATCTGTAGCTGTGCGAGCATGTAAAAAAGTAGCGTAAAAAGAAAAGGAAAAAAAGGCAGCTGAAATAAAATAAAATAAAATTTATCTTGAACTTGAACTTGAAATGAAGACATCGAAGTCATGGGGGAAGCGACGATGTTGACGTCGACGTCGACGTCGTTTTGTCTGCTGTTGTTGTTGTTGTTGTTGTTGGCAATACATTTAACGGCTATCTGCTGTGGCTGATGATGATGACGTTGATGAGCGCGTTAATGATGTGGTTTATTTATTATTAATAATGCTTACAAATGCCAAACAATTGCTTAAGTATATCTACATATCTATATATGAGTATCAATATACATAGAATATATAAATAAAATAAAGCTAAAATCACATATATATATACATACATATATAAATTACATACTTATACATTTTGTATAAAAAAAAAAACATACAAAAATATAAATTATAAGAGAAAAAAAAATATATATATATAAAACTATTGAACAAACAGTTTACTTATTTATTATTTAAATAAACAAAATTGCTATTTTTTAACGTATGCAATAAATATATTAGCACTTAAATGCACTGCAATTCAATTACCCAAAAAAATAAAAAATAAAAACAACAAATGTAGAGAAAAGAGACAGTCTACAAAAAAGGCCCGCATTTTGCAGCAGCAATTTGCAATTAATTTGATTTTGTATGTATGTGTTGTCACTGCCCCCCCCCCCCCCCTCGTCTTCACTCTTCGACTCGCTCTCTGCCTTGCGCTTTGTGCTGAATGTCATCAGCTCAAAGTCGCCCAATTGTGACTTTGAAATTGCGCCAGACACACAACAAAAACTGCAGCAACAACAACAACAACAACAACCAGCCAACCAACTTGTATTCATTTTGTTTTCACTGCAAAACAAAACGAGAGAAAAAACCCGAAAATGTGTTTTTTTTTTTTTTTTAATGTCAGTCGGCTGTCAGACTGCAAGTGGGGGTCGTGTTGATTGTCTGTGGGGGGCATTGCGGCAACATTTTTGCGCAAAAAGGATGAAAAAAAATTAAATGCATACAAAATGTATTTTTATGAGATAATCGTAAAAAACATAGGAAAAACCTAATAACTAAATAAGCTCAACCACTTGACAGGCAAGTACCACAAATAAGAAATATAGGATAATTTAAATATAATATATTATAAATAGTTGAATAAAATGTTTTTGTTATTTTATCTATAGATGCCAATTTAATTGAGAGCACAATGAATTAAAAAGTTTATTATAGGACTGCCTTCTAATAACAAAGTTTTAAGCAGACAAAAAAAATTGTTTTTCTAGATTTAAAAATACTAAAAACAAAAAAAAAGCTGCGTTAAAATTCAAAATAAATATTTCAAGTTCAGAGTCTAAAAACGTAGATCTAGTTTAAGTATAGATGACACATCGTAGCAAAATATGTATTCCGCTCTAAAAACGTATGAGCTATGATATATTTATAGGCTACAGGGTATAACAAAGCTTCCGCGAAATAGAGTGGGAGAAATGAAATGCGCCAAATCAGACAACAAAACGATTGTATATAAAATGACATAACAGTGCAAATAAATTTATTAAAAAAAATAAAAAATAAAAACAAATTAAACAACAATCCAGTGCGAAATGCAAAAGTTCATAAATTAAATGCTATACAAAATTAAAAAAAATAATAATAATATATACTTATAAACACATACATGAAATTGCACGACGCCAACGCAGCAAAGTGCAAATACAAAGTATCTTTTTTTGGCTGTGTGTGCGAAATGTATCTGCAGCTGTCTATCAGTCGGCAGTGTATCTACAACTGTGTGTAGATGCCGCTGCCATTGCCAAAATTTCGCTGCTGTCTGTTATTGTTGCTGTTGTTGTTATTATTATTATTATGTATTAGCATTATTATTTACTCTTTTTGTCGTATCTTTCGTTTAGCGCGTTCAACGCTTGACTGTGTGTTGTTGTCGAAGCAGCGTAGAATGAAAGATTCGTGGAACTGGGACACTTGTGTGCAGTGTGTCTGCGCTTTTTTTTCGGCAATTCTGCTTTCGGTGTGTTTGCCAGCCAGTCGCTGGCGGCGCGTATCTCTTAGATACGTTTTTGTGCTCTTGTGCCTTTTGCAATGCTGCAAAGTCTAAACGCCGCCCTACCTAGCTGCCACTGGGTGGCTCTCTAGTAGTTTTTTGTTTGTCAGTGCTCAAAATAAAATATATCTGGCGAGACAGAAAACAAAATATTTTTGCGCGTGGCTTTCAATGTCGCATGGAAAATTTTGTTGTTGTTTACTTTGCTACGGTGGCTAAAAATAGTTTAAAAATTTATTAAACCGTGCAATTGCAATTAATTTCATTTGCTATATATATTTTTGTATTGCTATTATAATAATAAAAATGATTATAATAGCAATAATAAGTTATATAATATGTTAATTTAATTTGCTGGGCTGACGAGGCGTATGATTAATTTTTGATTCTTTGACTGCAATTGACGCGATTCCGTTTTGCACAGCTGCAAAGCTGTTTGCATATCCAAAATGCAAGTTATCAATTTCATAAAAATTATAAAAATAACTTGCAAAAAATATATGAATGTATAAAAAAAAAAAAAAAACAACAACAACAACGCCGAATTTTTGCCAAACAAACACACCGTCAAGATTGCAACCAAGGTCAGCAATGACGAATAACAGCAAAATGCGCTGCTGCTGCTTGATGTTGATGTTGTTGTAGTGCTCTGTACCAGTCGCAGATCTGAGCAAATTCACACACACACACACACACACACACACTGGCATAGTCAAAGAGTAAGTGCAAGTGAGAGGGCACTAGCTGTTGTGCAACAGAGAGAGCGCAACAAATGCGCCTGTTTGGTTAGCCGAGCAAAAAGTAAATAATTTTTATTTGTCAGCGCGAGTCAGTTCGAGTCCGGGTTCTGTGCGCGTACATAGAGGTTCCACATGCATATACACACATCCATATACATATAGTGGCTATATGTATCCGTATTTGTAGTTGGAACTTAGTTAATTTGTGCATTTAATGTGACGCCAGCCGCAACAAACTGTGAACTTTTGTGAATTCTACAACATTTTTGTCGCAAATCTATCAAATCAACACATGATTTACATAAAGTTGGAGAAGTCAAGCGTCTAATTGCATATGCATAAGTGAGCGCTTGTTTAGCGTTTGGGGCGTGAACAAAGATGCAGGTACTATATTTCTATGCCCAACACTTGGGTATAATTAGCTCGCAACTAGTATTATGCTATGATTGCCCCTATATTTTGTATGTATGTACATTAATAGTATTGTTCTTTTTTTTCATAATTTGTGCGTAACATGCAATCTGCAGATTTCAGATTTTTTCTATATTATTCTCATTATATTTCATACCAAATATGCATCAGTTCTTGTTATATGTAGTCAAAATTTTTAGTCAGTTAAAATGCATTTCCTGGCAGCATTTACTAATATTTTAGGTAATTCTTATATGTGTCGCAAGTAACAATTTTAAAGATATTATTTCGACATATTTTCTAGATTTGTTAATCGGCTGTATATCAAACACATACTTCATAGTTAGAGGCAACTTTTCATAAAATGCTGCTTTATTTTTATGCTATGCCAATTAATCTTCATAAAATATCTTTCAGTTCCTCAAGGCCAATTTGTTTCTGTTTAAATTTGTTACTTGTAGAATGCACTTACAGATATCATGTTTTGAAGAACATATTCCAAACCGCTGTTATTTCCGTTTGAGATAAGTTAACTTAAAGATACAGTCTTGAGCACATTTGAATGGCCATTCATTGTCCATATGCATATACAAATCTATATAGTTCTAACTGTCTTATGTGAAGGTCAATCCGCAAGTCCAAAATTCCACTTCATATTTTGCATATTTCACATGCATTAATTGCTTAATTGATGCCAATGTGCAAAACGCGCATTTATTCAATTCATTCAATTTCGCATTCACAACAAACAAACACTTCACACACATATGCACATATGTATGTATATGTATGTATACAAACAGAGATCCACTCACAGAAAGATCTTGAAGTTTCTGTTCTCACCTCTCGCATGCGCGACCAATTCCTGGAATTCCTTTGACTAACTAACACGCAGATCTCGTTGTTGCCGTTCTCACACGCGCAGCATACAAATTGCAAAGAGAACAAGCGAAAAGCAACCGCATCGCGGCGCCGAATATCCTTGAAAAAGGCAAAAGCCGATAATAATAATAATGCCAAAAGTAAGCGCAGCGCAAACTTGCGGCGCAGGCGCAAAGACTGCACAACGGCAGCAGCAGCAGCAGCAAAAACAACAACAGCAGCAGCAGCAACAACAGCAACGGAAAAGATAAATCAAACAGTAACTAAACACATATGCACACTCACACTCACGTTCACACGCACAGGCAGGCACTGGCAAATATGCAGCAGCCGGGCGATAACAACAGCCAGTAAACCGTTTTCGGCATTTTTTTTATACCCTGCAGCAACAATAGAGAGCGGGCATTATGTGTCCTAAAATATATAAATTCAAGAGGTTATAAAGTATAAATATTATTAATATTGTATTAATAATTATATTTTTTATTATTATATTTTTATTATTATTATTATTGTTATTATTATTATTATTATTATATTTTTATTATTATTATTATTGTTATTATTCTTATTATTATTATTATTTTTATTATCATTATTATTATTATTATTATTATTATTATTATTATTATTATTATAATTATTATTATTATTATCATTAATACTATTATAATTATTATTATTTAACAAACACAGAACTTAGACTATTAATTAAATTGTATATTCAATCTTTAGAATCACAGTTAATTTTATTTCATAAAACTCAGTTACAGAATTTACAGTAACATTTTAATTTTATATTATATCTTGATTATCTAACGCTTTATTTTAATTTTAATTTTATATTATATCTTAA
The DNA here is from genome assembly GCA_035041545.1 of Drosophila colorata. Classification (NCBI taxonomy): domain Eukaryota; kingdom Metazoa; phylum Arthropoda; class Insecta; order Diptera; family Drosophilidae; genus Drosophila; species Drosophila colorata. The sequence goes on along the minus strand of JAWNLD010000320.1, from coordinate 3,829,154 downwards.
TTATCTAACGCTTCGAATGCTTACAGGGCATCTAACAACCAGCAATCTTTTGTTATTTTTATGCTCTCTCTTTCTTTTGCCAGTGCCGAATTCGCTGCCGCCATCGCCGACTGAGCAAATAACTGCATTTGACCTTGTTTCGCAGTGCGCTTGTGTTGGTAGCTTAGAACAAACAAGATATGCCGATTGTGTGCGCGAGTGTGTGTGTGTGTGTGTGTATGTGTGGTTGTGCAGATATGTATACATGCAGAGCTTTATTAGTGTGTGAAATCATATACATATGTATTTATCATGCTTGTTTGCTTTGCTTTTTGCTTATATTCGCGGACAGCTCAAACTTGCTTTGTTCGAGTGTGTGTGCGTGTTTCGGTTCGGCACAAGTGTATTAATTCAGCTGCGCATGGCACACACACACACACATATACAGAGACCGACGCCGTCACCTGCATATGCCATAAAAACTTTCGCCCCAAAGCGGAATTAGAACTACAAATCTAAAAAAAATGGAACCTACGCAAAAAAAGCCACCATGTGCTGTCTCTCTCTCTCTCTCTCTCTCTCTCTCTCTCTTTCTCTCTCATTCTGTTGTTGCCGCTCTCATTGGTGCCTGCACTTTTTTGGTTTTTCGTTCTTCGCTCTTGCGCCAAAATACAAAATGTAGGTTAAATTTGCGGAAATCACGCGAGTGCGCATATAAAAAAATACGCAAAAAGAACCTAGAGGTATATATAAATATATATATAATGGCTATAAAAACAGATACGTGCGCGGATAGCAAATACGCATACACATACCTAATAATATTGTATTAATTTGTTGTTACCTTTTGTTGTTGGCACTGACGTGTGTTTTCTGTTATTCTGTTATGCAATAATCGCAAAAAGTATTGAATGATAGTCACTCGGTCAATAACAAAGTTGAACTGGCCAACACAGGTGCTAAAAAATATGTTTTGCGCTATGCGACATAGATATCTTAACTATCCATCAAATATTCATGCCTTATGAGAATTATCATTTGATATGGCATTCCGTATCTTTACTCTTTTGTGTGCCATCAATAAATGTTTCATTAACAATTTAAATCACATTTCTGTTTTTCATTGATTCGCTTTGTTGTTGCCCTGTCTGGTTCGTGTCTAACGCAAAACTTTATCTAAAGCGATTTATCTGTCTCGCATTCCAATTAGCTAAACGCCATTTTTGCGCACTTCAATGCGTCCAATAGGAACTGCACATTGCCAATACGCCGACAAGTATAACTGCATGCATGTGTGAGTGCAGTTTATTTTGCAAGCTAACACGAGAGAGAGAGAGAGAGAGAGAGCGAGAGAGAGCGAACGATCGTTCAGTTGAGCTGGCTCGGCTGGCTCTTCGGCTCTTGCTGCTGTTGTTGTTGCTGTAGTCGTTGTAATTAATTCGCATGCGCTTTTTGCTTCGTCGTCTCAAGTTCGTGCAGCGCTGTGAATTTTAATTCGTCGGCTCTTTGGCATATTTGTTGCTGTCTTTGCATTTACTCAATGCACGAAGGCTGTTCGCTAAATAGTTGTTGCTGTTGGCTTTTAATGGCATTACATGCCCATTGGTCGACTGCAGTGTGTGCATGTGTGCATGTATGTGAGTGCTTCGTATGTGGAATGCATTCGTATTGGCTGACTTCAGAAATGTATATTTATATATATGCATATCTCGGTATATATTTAAGCTAGAGCGTGCAAATATATTTGGAAATTTGATGAATTTCTAGAAATAAATAAAAAAAACTCTTAATGAAACTGTTGGAAAAACTCTTAACTAACACTTATTATATTTAATTCCGATAACTAGATGTAAATAATTATAATAATAAATAAATAAATACATAAATATAGAAATAAATAAATAAAAAAAAACTCTTAATGAAACTCTTGAAAAAACTCTTAACTAACAGGCATTATATTTAATTCCGATAACTAGATATAAATAATAATAATAATAAATAAATAAATACATAAATATAGAAATAAATAAATAAAAAAAAAATATAAATAATAATAATAATAAATACATAAATATTTAACTAACTACTCTCCTTTTCTGTCATTGCAGGTAACTAATTGTTTGCTTACTAATTGGGAAAATACACTCACAGGCAATTATTAGCGTAAGTCTGTTCTCAGCTCATTATCGATTTTGTTAGACCTACATCCCTTAGACGCTGCAGCATCATGGCCAAAGCAATTCTATCATAAACATATGCCCAACTCGCAACTCCAGCAACGAGGCAATTTCATTGTTCAAAGCAAAACAACAAAACAAAAAAAAAATGTTACTTTGAGTTTGTTAACCTCACACCAAAGAATAACAATGTTAGCCACCCATAGCAACCACCGATGCTCAACAGCTGAATGCACACACAGTGCCCCACCCTACCCCCTCCTTGGTACCACACTTCCTGCCACTTTGACATGCAACCACAACAACAACAGCAACGAAATGAAAAAATGCAATTTCTTTTGAAGAAAATTCGAGTGTAAAGCGCCGCCGTCCTGGCAACCACCTTTGGCTCTATTACGCTCAAAGCGGCCGGGAAAAAAGAGGAAAAATCTCGGACACGCACACGCAGCGAGTGCAGCCAGTTTTCTGGAACCCGGCTCCCGCCACCCTTCACCCATTGAACGTGTCCTGTTCCTTTTGGGCACGTGCTGCAAATGCGCTGCGCTGATAATGAAGCCAGTGGCAGAGACACTGCACACGCTGCTGCAACCCTCTACCGCTCCTCAGCTTCGGGCCAAGGGTCGAGTGGCGCCCCGCTTACCACGGCCAGGGGTGGGTATCGCATGTTGTACGTCTAATCCCCGTTTTCGTTGCAGCTGCAACATCAGCAAAGCAACCCCCGAAACGCTGAAGTGCAACAGCGCTGCGCTTGCAACAACTTTTTTTTTTGATTGCGTTTAGTTAATTAAGCGGCGTCGTCAGCATCTTTGTTGCAATTCGGCAAGGGTTGATTTCCCTTCAGCTGTTAAGCTGTCAAAATCGCTGATGTGACGGGCGTGTGCCGCTCCAACTAATTGCAGTTTCCACAAGCAGTCGCCCGGCTGAACATCCTTTTCATTTTTCCGCAATCCTCGAACCGGTTTCTTCGTTCCTTCTGCCCGCCTTCTGTCCAAATAGGTGTTGTACTTACACCAAGCTAAGCTGCATGTTGCCAAAGCTGACATTTGTCAAATAAATGGGTCGCATTTTTTGTTGTTGTTGGGGGTTGAGTTTGTGTCGAAATTGCTTTAAAGGCGAACTTCGTTAAAGCAATTTGTAAGTGCATAAAATAAATTGTAGTTGTTTACGATGATTTTATGACTGTGTCTTGTAATTGGGTTTTTTTTTATTTTTACAAATGTGAACCTGAAACTGTTTTAAAGAAGAAATTTAATATATAAAATTTGCCAAGCTAAGCTCCTGGAGTTTCTGATATTTTATTGACACTTAATAAATTCATTAAATAATTTAATAAATATAAACTAAATTTTCGATTGGTTTAACCAACTACAAAAATTTAAATATATATTGCAATTATTTGTTTTTGTTGTTAATATTAAATTTGATACAAAAATATATGCAAATATATATTAAATTATAAATTTACTTGTGAAGAGCATTGGCTGTCATTGCAGAAAATTAAAAAAAATTTACGAAATTTAAGTATGAGCAGAATAACATTTTGTACAATTTTTTTTTAAATTTATTACGAATAATTTTTTGATTTTATAAGCGAACGTTAACGCTACATAAAAATTTACAACATTGATTTAAGCACAAAAAAATCATTGCAAGAATTTTGTATGCCTAAAAGAGGCAAAATTTCTAAAAATTATATTTGAGTGTTTTTTTCGAAATCTAATATTTATTTTCCAAATTGTCAAAGTTACTTAGTTTGACGGTATTTGCGCCTAAATGAAGTCTAAATGTTGGCATTTTCCCTAAATGTAAGCGCTGTTATATGCACAAATAATATATTCCTGCTATAACTTACGTTCAGGGTATACTTAACTCTTCGGCTGCCGCAAATTAAAGGACCAAAGTTGCAGCCTAGCCTAAATCCTTGTAGCTTTTTCCCGGCTAGCGACACAAGTTTACTGCCTACAGGGCAGGCTGGATGCCATTAGTCCCTAGCCCAGGGCCCACTCCAGTTCCGGGCCCATTTTCCAACGGAAAGCCCAGCCAAAGTAATCCCTGTGGCTGCTGCTGCTGCAAATCAACTCAAGTAAAAGTGTCAAAACAATACAAACGATGCACAGGCGCACAGGCGGCAATCTAAAGCACAACTAAGGGTACACACACACACACACACACACATACAGAGAGAGGAGCCGCACGCACATAATTTATGCCCATGTACAAGAACGAGCAAAAGGGACTCGAAACTTGGAGAATTGCGTTTCGTATGCGAAGGCCTCGAAACGCACATAAAACGCAGACTGCAGCCCGAACATAACTGCGGAAAAATCAATTTTCTTTTGTGCTTAAGGGTGGCTAACAGGCACTGTGCCAGGGGCAGGGGCCGGGGCCGGGGCAAGGGGCAGTGGCAGGGGCAGCACAAACAGAATGGGCAGCCCAAAAGCATAAACTTATATGTATTTTGGTCTTTTGGGGGTTGCACACAAACACACACACACGCACAACCGGAGAGACAGTCACGCATTTGTGCAGCAAATTGTCACCCAGTTTTTCGCAAATATTTACGCATCTACTGCCCCCACCCCTCGGGCAGGTCCTGTAGAGAGCGAAAGTGTAGAGAAAATGAGTTGGCGGCGCTTTGAAGTGCAAAAGTGCAGCATAATTTTTGGGGCTAATGCAATTAGGCAATTATTTATTGTAATAATCAAAGGTGTGTGGCAGTGTGTGTGTGTGTGTTTTGTGTGTGTATACAGAGTGTGCTTAGTACACACTCAGATGGCTGCCGCCTGTCGCCTTCTGCGGCTGCTAATTACTCATGCCGCACGCATTTTTGGCGCACTGAGGCGTATACACAATAATTTACGGCTAGGGCAAGAAACGTGCACTGAATGCGCAGAAAGTGACAGACAGACAGCCAGCAAAAGGCGGAGTGCGAGCGAGATAGCATTCGTGGCGCAACTGCAGCGGGTGTATTTGCAGAAGAGCCTAAAATAATGGAAAAAATGTCATTAAATGGCGCAGCAAATGTGTTGGTGTGTGTGTGTGTAGATGGCACGCACAACAAAAACAATAAACGCACTTGCCAAAAAAAAAAATATATATATATATATATATTTTTTTATATATATATATATATGCCAGTGGTTTGGGCCTGGCCATTGGCAATGACGTCAGCGCCAGTAAAAATTGTTGTTATTAAAAGGTTGCTAGCTCAGGCCAGCAATGTTTCACATTGTCCTTATTGTTGTCCTTGTTGTTGTTGCTGCTGCTGCTGGGCAATTGAACACAGGCGGCAACATCTTTGCTGCAGCCCCACAAAGTTTTGGGTACGCTCGCAGAAATTCAAGAAAATCTACAATTTTAGGCACAGAAACGTGACGGCTGCCAGCTGTGGAGCCTGGGCCTTGATTGGGTCTAGCACGGCGGCAGTTGGGGGTGGGTCACTATTGGAAATGTGTCAGGCAATTGTTGGGTTATTTGTCCAGGCAGCAAACTGACCAGCAAATGAGCCCAGCTCAGAGATTGAGCCATAAGATAAAAGTAAAAATAACACTTAAATGACGCTTTATAGACAACAAGTTCTTAATCACAACTTGGGGCATTGATTAAGTTAGAAACAATTATTATGCACATTTTTAAAATATTTAATATTCGCTTTATTAATATTTGCTTCCACAAAATATTGCTGCACCAAAAACATTTCTCTGAGCGAACCTTAGTGCATTATAGCCAAGTTATATCACAGCTGAAGCGACAGTTAAGGTTGAAATTTATTTGTAAAAATTTATAAAGCAAGTTTCTAGCCCTTTGTTTAGGCTGTAGATAGAAAATACATTGAAAAACGTTGTTAAGCTTTTTTTTTTATATTTTTGGGTTGCTGAAACTTGTAAATATTACATTCAAAACCACTTCGGAAAAAGGGTTCAAATAGTGTTTAAGTACGCCTTAAAATTTCTTTAAATTATGCTGTATAGATTTAGTTTTTACACAAAATATTAAAAAAAAAAAAAAAAAGGTTTTTTTTTGAAATATATATATAAATGAAATAAATTTAGATAAATTAAACTTTAGGGAAAAAAAAACTTTAGTATGCTTTTTCTTTCTCTCTCTCTCTCTCTGTCGCTCTTACTCGCACTTCTTGCCCTTACTTAAGTTTCCTTCTTTCACACACACTTTTTAATTTCATTTGCGATATTCATAAATTTCACGCAATATTTAAAGCTTTTGTGTAGGTCGCCTCCCCTTTTTTTTTTTTTGGATTTTTGACAACCCCTAACGAGTTGTGCGTGTGCGTGTATGTGCCACGCCCACTTTTTGGCAAATCACTTGACTTTTCATTAATAAAATTGGAGTTGGCTGATTTTTCGCTTTTCTCTCCTTTTTTTTTTTTTGATTAAATACAAGAAGAATAAAAAACCATCAAAAGCAAAGAGTTAGAGTGGAATATTGTATACCCTTACTCTCGCAGTGGCGCCCTTTCCTGTGTGTGTGTGTGTGTGGCATTAGCTACACCCATGCATTTAGCCTGCGAGTGAACCCTTTTGCCCAATACTTTGTTGTTGTATTAAATTTCATATTTTTTATTTTTGCGTCAACTGAGACACGCAAAATGTGGCTTACCGGAAAGTGAAAGGATCTGCATTGAAATCGCGAATTCGCGTATATTTCGCTTCAACATCTTTTCAATAGCGACCCACACACCCACACACACTCACGCACACACACACATGCATTACAACCCTCAACAAATTCATAACATTTTTTTCCATAAACCCCAAAAAAATTGTTTTCCATACGCATTAATGCAGCAATGCGTGCGCTCCAGAGGAGTTACCATAAAGGGGGCCTGGCGGGGGTCTAAGGGGTCGCAAAGGATATAGTTGCCGCCAGGACATGTGACTGGCCGGCTGCAGTGGCAGTCTTTGATATGCGTCTGGGTTCCGCTGAGTTATTACTTTTGGACCCGGCGACTGATTAACGGCCTTCTTTTGTTTCAGTTAAGTGTTGAAGGGAAGAGTTCGGGGGGCGGGGTTAGCTTTTGAAATAATAATTAAACCGAAACTCGGATTCAACTTGAATGTTTATTAAAAAAGGCAAAGCTTGTGTGCGGAGTAATTGCTATAATTATATATATATGTATATATAAATAATATACAAATTATTCAAATTAATTTGAAGCCTTTTGAAGAAATAATAAATTATAGTCTATAATTATTGAATTGTTTAAAAAATAAAAGCTTGTTGCTGTATCTTAAAATTAACGCTGTTTACAATATCGACTAAATTTTGATCTGTTATAAATTTAACAGATTTTAAAATTTTATTTGGAAGTAAAAAAAAGTATATGCTTCAAAAATAATTCGAAAAAAATGTTAACTTGAATGCCTTTATTTGTTATATGTTTTAATTTGAATATGCAATCTGAAAATGTGTTTAAAATCGTATGTTCATAGTTGTTCATACTTTTTTTTATTATTAATTAAACAATTTTTAATTTTAATAATTTTTTGAGCTCCCTTTAACATAGCAGAGCAGAAGATTTACTTTTAATAAATCTCTATAAAAAAAATACAAAACAGTAGGAGTCTCAAAAGAGTCTTAAAAGTAAATCGGATATGCTTAGCATTAGATAAATATTTTAAAATTATTAAATGAAAATTATTTAAAATTTTTTTGTGTCAAAAAAGTTTATTTAAAAAAAAACTGCCAAAACAGTTTCAAGCAAGCCTTAGAAATAGTTGCCATCACCTAAGCTTGTTGGCCGGCCAACTCTTGCCAGGCCTCACACACACACACACACACACACACGCAGAGACGTCACCACTCGTCAAAATTCAATGAGCAAAGTGCCGCACGGCCGTTGAATTTATTGAAAAATCATGATATGTGCCCATCAGGCAGACAGGCAGACAGGCGGTTGGCGAGAGAGGATGGAGCAATCCTTGGCATGCAAAAGCGTCGATATGACAGCTTGACTGAACTAAAAACCGCGTTCCATTGGGCTGGGCGATGCTAGACAAAAGCCCGCACGCATATACGGAAATATGATTTTTTCGTGCTGGCTGCACAGCGGGGGCAGTGGCAATTGGGGTTGGGGATTTGGGGATTGGGGATTGGGGGTTTGGTGCTTGAACCACGTCTGAGGCAGAGGCCCAGTCTGAGCCTATTGCGCGCCTGCCCCCCAATGCTGATTGACGTGCCTTTTATTGATGCTCTTGATTGGTTTTTACCTTTTGCACGCAGACAGATGCGGGCCCACTCGCTACTCGTTACCTCACCCCGCCCTCTTGTGGGCGACGGTCGTTAGCTCAATATGTGCGTATGTGTTGGGCACTCGTCTGCCATTCGCAATCCGCCCCGCTCCGGTTATGATTTTTATTACAGGTGGACCAGGTACAAATGCCGCTGATGAATTGTGTTTGTATTTGCTTTGGACATTCGTTGTTGTTAATTTTTTATGCGCTCGGATAATGCCTGGGATGCTCTCTCTGGCTCTCTCACTCACTCTCTCTTGCACTTGGTGCTCTCGACTTGTTTGCGTTTTTAATCAAATGTTCAAAAACGCGTTTAGCGGCCCGCTTGGAAAGTAATACTTGAAAATATACCAGAGTCCTGAGCCGCGTATCAGTTGCTTGTTTAACTTTTATATCGTAATTGCATATCGCAATGGGTATGAGTGTGTGTGTGTGTGTGTGAATGTGAGTGAGTATTGCAAAACAAACTAATCAAATGTCTGCAATCGTTGCTTGGCCAGTTTCCACTTCCGTTTCCGCTGGCTGTCTATAGATCGCACTCACGCCCTCTCTCTCTCTCTCTCTCTCTCTCCCTCTCTCCCTCTCTATCTGTTACTCCATCTATCGCGCTGCCTTTAACTTCGCACGCGCTAATGCTTTAATCCTTGCCCAGGACCTTCTGCTGTCCGCGTGTATTAAATCGATGAAGTATTAACGACTTAATTGCATGTTTGTTAGACATTTTGCAGCGCCTACGCGCCTCACACCCCCTTCCTCACTCACTCACACACACTCACACACAGCTGCTCTTTGCAGTCGCCTTTTTGGCCAATATTCCTGTTTGAAGTTTATTAAATTCCCGCACAGGAGGCGTTGCAGTGACGTCCTCTTCCGCATTTGCTGCTGCTGCTGCTGCTGCTGTTAGCTCATTTGCTCGAATTCGCAAAATTCGATTAAAGTAATGGCTTTTTGAACAGCTTGTGGTTGAGTGGTGCCAGCGGTGGTTGTGTGGGGCGAAGTATTTGTAAATGTCGAGGCTCATTAGTTAGTTGGGGTATTAATCAAGGGCTTGGCGTGTGCTGCAAGGCAGTTAGCGAAAGTTAAATATGCAACATAATGTTATGTTTCCCACATAACTGTAATGTTAGAGTTAAATAAGAATATTACAAATATGTTCAATTTTCGTGGCTTTTCTAATAAGTAGAAATATATGTAAAATTATATGCTGAATTGCTCACATTTAAATTAGCAGTATGTTGACGGCATGTTAATGCGAGCCAACTGAAAGCTGATTTGTTGCTGTTAGCCCTCAGTTAACTCACACTAATCAATTAGATTAATTGAAATGAGAGCTGTTTGTTAACTAAAACGTGTAATTTTCTGACTCTTTAAGCTCTAATTAAACACTTTCTGCTATAGTTTTACTCTTGTTAACAGCTTTATGTTGTATCTTAACAGTATGTTAGTGCATTTTCTCTGTTTCTACTACTAATAATAATACTTATACTACTACAATTAAAATTACAACTCCTACTTCTACTAATAGTACTACAGCTACTACTACTATTTCGTCTACTGCAACTACTTTTTTTTACTACTAATACTACTACTTTTACTACTACTACTTCGCATGCTACAACTACTTATACTACTACAGAATGCAAAATGTTAATGCGAGTCATTCCTTAAAGGTCACGTTAGCTAGTCATTAAATAATATATAAATTTATCTAAATATAAATATTAACAATTAAAATAATAATAATTGAAAATGTAAAAATAAATATAAAGAATCTTAAAAGCATATTGATATTGAGAAACTATATATTATATAGTTTCTTACCTATCTTTTACTTGCTTTGATTTCGCTACTCCATATTCTTTCCCTTGCACAACTTCATGTTCCGCTCAATGTTTTCTGAGCCAACATAGCAATAGATCATATCTAAGTACACATACATAACCCATTGCCCATTGAAAATGTCGCTGCAAAGGATTCAATCCAATCCCTTATCATACAGAGTCCATTCCACGTGCATCTGTGGCATCAGCAAATTAAATAAAGCTCAATGGCAAACTTCATTAGCCAAAAAATCAACTGGCCGAAAATGCCAAACAACAAAAATAACAATTTGCCTTTTAGCGCGCACTCACACATACACTCACGCACACACACACACACACACGCAGTTTACGCCTCACACACCGCTCGGACAAAACCCCAACCCCCTAGGTTTGTTTGTGGATTCGTATCTGTAGCCGGTTCACAATGCTAGGCAAACGTTATGCCAAAAACTAAATTAAGATTGAAATGTAAAACTGAAAACGTTTTACACAATTATTGAACGCTGTAGCCAAATCGAATTGTCCTGCGCGAGGTGGGGCGTCATGTCCTGGCTAACTGCCTAATCGTACAGCGAAAACCACTCAAAAAAAAAAACAAAATAGAAGCAAATACGTCTGTCCACTGACTAACCCTTGGACATTTTGACGATTTGTGCGAATCAGCCGACTGCATAACTTACAATACCGTAAATATAAATTCTCCAAAATGGAGCATGGGTGTGCTGAAAGGGGGCTCCGTTAGTCAGAAGCTAGCCTCCTGGCGCGTCCTAATGAAGGTTTTAACTGGGGGCTCGTACGCTTAATATTATCACTCCAGCATGCATTTTGCAAATGAAACGTTTTCAGGCGTTTCAGACATATATTCCAAACACTCCCCCGGCTCCCCCCCCTTACACAAAAGAAAAAGTCAATGTATGGAAATTTTTGTTCAATCACAAATCCAATGATGTTCGCTTCGACGCATTTTGACAGTTGGACAGACCAGGCTGCCAACTGGGGTGGGCTGGGGTGGGCTGGGGTGGGCTGGGGTGGGGTTGGGCGAAGCTCCCGGAAGGGGGCCACAGTTGAGGGTCACTTTGATGAATTCGCCTGTTCCTGCAGCAGGCGATTGTTGTTTGTTTGAAAGGCTTCTTGTCCAGCTGCATGTCCTGTGCGCCTGCCGTTAGGCCTCGTTTTTCTATTGCAGCCTCTCTTTGTTTCTCCCACTCCTCGTCTCTCTCTCTCTCTCTCTCATTTTAAGTACATGCTGCACATTGCTCATTGATTTTGGTATTTTTTGTATTTTGTTTTTTTCTATTTTTCTTAGTATATTTCTTTTTTTGGCCTTTGGCCTTTGTGGCGCTCGTCCTGCCGCCTGTGTCGTAGTGCATTGATTAGAATGTTTGGACTTGGAGTACGTAAATATTTTTGCTTGCTTGTCAATTAGTACGTTAAGCCTCTGTATGGCACTTGAAAGGGGCATAGCAAGCAATGCCACAGAGTCTGAGTGCCTGCGAGCCAAGCGACGGGTTATTTAAAGATCTTTAAAGACGGAAACTAACTAACAAAAAAGAACATCAAATGCTCAGAACTTATAGACATAGGCAGTTTAATATATGTTTTTTACATAGCAAAGCTGTAAATTTCTTATTTTGCAATTTATCAACTAAAGTGACTACAATAAGAATTATGACAAATTAAAAAACAAATATAAAGTATAAAAAGTTTATGTTTACTTGTATACCAAATTGTCTGATTTTTTTTACCAAAAACAAAAAAAATAAAAATGTATTTAAAAAAATTTAAATATTTTAAATGTAGAATCAATTTAGAAAATCAATGAAAATCATTTTAATTTTGACAAAGTTATCGGAGCATGAAGTATGGGCGAGAGCTTTACATGGCAACATTTTTGTCAATGATTTTTTACAACAAATTTGAGCACATCAGAATCACTTTTAATGTGGTTTTTATACTAATAATTCATAATAATAATTCAAAATTTTGAAAAAAAAAATATTTTGGTTTTTTGTAAACAAAACATAAAAAGAAATTTTTTTAATTAAGACTTATATTTTAGATATATTTTAAACCATGTCCAAAATGCGTTTAAAAATTAAATGGATTATATGGAAATTTAAAATTTGTTTACAAAAATAAGTCTAAGAGATTTTCTCGCCCACATGGACGTAGCCAACAAAGTTTAACATTCTATCTTATACTTAGGTATATCTATAATAATTGATTTATATAGTATAATCCACAAATGCCGAAGACACTTCAGATTGTGACAGAGGCCAACGCAGTAGAGAGTAAAAGTGGAGATCAGTTGTATCATCATCAAGTTATATTTCGTGTCACAGATTTCTGTGAAATTCGATTCGATGCTATTGAAGGTCTGCAGCCATTTCAATTAACCCGTGTTAAGCAGCGCAGCTGCTTTGACACTTCTGCTTGCATAAAACATTAGCGCCGCTCAGCAATGCATTTTCCGGCATTTTCCTTTTAGCCTGGCTGTTGCTGCTGGCTAAACTTCTGACAGGCTGAAAATCGAAAAGACAATTTGAGCTGTCAGAGGCTGTGCGGGCACAGAATGAGGGTCGGGTCAGGTGAGCACACACGCTCACCTGGCCGTTTGGTTTTAAAACAATTGCGCATACGACGCGTGTACTGCGTGAAAATTGCAACATTACCACATGTAGCTGGGCAAAAATGTCCTGGCTGTCCTGGCTCTGCTGGCTGTCCTGGCTGTCTAGCTGCGACGTCTGTTTGCGCCTGCCTGCCTGCCTGTTACCTTTTTGACATTTGATTGAGATTTGTTATCGGCGTATTCATCAATGATATATACAATAAAAATACACACACGCAGTTGAGCCACCACTGGGTGGTTTGGCTGGTTTGGGTGGTTTGCCAGTTGCCAGACGCACTGAAACAAAAACAAGAAGAAAAAAAAAAAAGAAAAGTGTAAACGTATCCCGACGCCCGACTGCCCAGCATTGTCGTCTGCTCCAGCTCCTGCTGCTGTAGTGTTTGTGTGGGCCTCGGACCACGCCCCTAACACGCCCACAATTCACAGTAGCTATCGTGCGGGGCACAGTGACATTTTTAGGCATTTGTTCGATACGTGGCCAGGACGAACAAGAACTTGCCAGGATTCGTCTGCCTGCCAGCCTGTTACTTCTATTAGATTTCTGACGCTGGCCCCACAAAAAATAAAAAATACAAATTCAAAAAACAACAACAACAAGCAGCTGCTGTTTGCTGTGTCCTGGCCAGCTCCTGACTCCTTTGTGGCGCTGTGTATTTTTGCAATAAAGCAACGCACACAAGCTAGCTACACAGGACCACAGGGGGCAGGCGGAGGGGGTAGGGGTAGGGGTAGGGGGTGGGGGTGGGCTGCCAAACTGGCCATGCGTACCTTTCGATCCTTGTGTGACATTTGAATTCGCAGAATGAAAGTAAACGAAAGGCCGAGCAGGAAGCTACGTGTGTGTGTGCGTGTGTGTGTGTGTGTGTGTGTGTTGTGTTGAATTTTCTTTCATAGAAGCTGTGCCAGAACCCACCCCACACCCTACTGCCCCACGTTTGCGTATCTATTTTTTAATTTTGCTGACGCGGCGCAGAAGAGAAAACATACAAACGCAATTGTTCCTCGTCCACAATGCATTCCATGGCGGCTGTCTACTGACATGTGTGCGTCTCATGCTGATAAGCAGCAGACGCCACACACCCACAGCCACCCCTCCCTCCCCCTTTTGCCGCAATTCCATTTTGACGAGCCTGCGTCCGGCTCCATTCTGTCCAGCTCAGCCGCGAAATGAAAAGTTAAACTGTGTGACGCGCTGCAAATGCGTGGCAACGAAAGGGTTCTGGTTCGAGTTCGGGTTCGGGTTCGGGTTCAGGTTCGGTTTCGATTGTTGGGGCTCGAGTTTCGGCTTCAGCTACGAGCTCGCTTTTGGTTTGAGGGATTGGCCTAGGTGGGGGGGCTTTCGTTTTGGTTTGGCGTGATGAATATTTACTGCGTGCGCTAACTGCTAACTACCTACAGGTATTTCCATTTTTCTGACATTTTTAATTGGGTTTGAGCAATGCACACAACCAACAGCCAAACGACAACACGTGCAGCAAACGCCGCAAGAACTGACAGTTTTTTTGTTTTGTTTTTTGCCACTTTGAGGCTTGCGAGAGGAAGTTGCGGCAATGGAACCTCCTATTAAAGTTGCAACTGAATACAAGATATATTCACAAGAGCCCGAGATAGACGGAAATGAGCCACCACTTAAAAGGTGCTAAAAAATCAACTCCTTTGTGTGTTGAACATTCGCTCATATGAACTAGTCAGCTTCATTTTCCAAAGGAAACTCAAGATTAGATTTTACATCAATAATGTAAACATTTATTTTTAAATTTAATATATTTAAGAATTTCAAATTCTAGTTTCTAAACCTTAGCTAAAGCATTATTTTTCAGCAGCTTATACCAAAAATTCGTTCATATGAACAAGTTAACTAGATGTGGTTAGCTTAATTCTCTGATGTTTATTTGAACAACAATTACATAAATAATTTAAAACAATTTATTTTTACTATCTATTATTGGTAATTTATTAAAACAAAAAATTTTAGTTTATTGTTTGTGCCATCAAGACTCTGAGTCTATAAGGAACCTGTTCACGAACATAACCTGGAACTTATTGATTGTTTTTATGCTTTTCTATAATATAAATATTTTTTTAAATTTATTATTTATTCATTTTTTTATTTATAATTTTTAAAAATATAATTAATTAATAACATTCGTACACCTATTTATACATGACATAAGCCTACTCTCAACTGCATCTTTCCCACGTTTTAAGCCAATTTCTTTAACTAATATACCTCACTCCCTCTATCTTTCAGGTAACTATGCACTGCCAGACTTCGGTGGCTCTAGCCCCTTCCCACAATGGAAGAACCAACTGCTTCAATTCTGATTTCGTAAGTGCATCCACTGCTGAACCAGTTTCCCATACTATTATAATTTTTGTTTTTTCTTTTTTTCTGATTGGTTTACGCTCAGATTCTTGTTTATGTAATACCAAAACAATAGAAAAAACAGCTCTGACTTTTATAATTACAATTACAATTACGATTCGTAATTAACACACAATGTTTGATGTTGTTGTTGTTGTTGTTTTTTTTTTGTAATTTTTTGACGTGTGCAGCGTTGCGTAAACGTCTAACTGTCATCTACTTGTGTTGCTGTCGCAACGTCATTTTTTATCATGCACTTGCAATGCCAGCAACATTCTCCAAACTAAAAAGAATTGCATAACCCATTAGCCGGGCTATATCTGAGAGTCGGTGGGTTGATTTTGGGACTGCCAAGCTAAGTACTTAACTCTCAGGTTCTCGAGTCACGCGCTGTTACGTTACGTTACGTAGCTGTGTCAATCATTTCCCAAAAACAACAAAAAGAAAAGAAATTCACCAATGTAAGCCCAGGTTAGCACAGCTCAATTGTTACCATTTATGGCAACAATTTATAGGCCAGATGATAATATGCAATCGATTACCAAGTGATTTGGGTTATATTCGAGTTATTTAATGTACATCTGTGGTTATACCGATACGCGGCTCAGGTACACTTTGGACTCGGGGGCTCGAACAGAACCATTTTGGGGGCATGTCATAACTCAGCCATAATACACGCGCTGCTGCCTGCTGCCTGCTGCCTGCTGTTGCTGACGCTGCCACGCCCCGTTTTACGCAATGTCGCCGCCAGGTTGACACTTGGCTTTGATGTGTGCACGACGGGAGGCCAACGAGACCAACAAGACACTAACCGCCATCGAACCGCTTGTCAACTCATGTTGCACTGATTATGCCTGTGTTTATTCTTAGACGAATTATGCGATCTGCGGTATTCTTAAAACAGCGCACATCTGCAACGACTGCTGCAGCGTTATGCGGACATGTGTTATACGTTCTTATGCCAGCGCAACGCAGAAGCTCGAGTAACAATCATTTTACAATATATATTTCTTTGCATCCTTGTCAACTGCAGTGCCACGTTTTGCCTCTGGGGCCAACTTGGGCGCGCAACTGACAGTCGCAATACTTGTGCGGTAAATCTGAACACACAACAGCCACACACCCCCCCCCCACCACCCACCCACCCCTCTCGCCGCCCACAGCGCTGGCAAAATGTACTTGCTTCAAAGAAATCTTCTCGCACTTTCTTAGACATACCTGCTTAGAGTGTTTTTCGACCAGGTCTGAAGCTCTTCTGTTCAAGTTAAGATCAAAGCATTATCATCATTAATAAAAAGCGAAACTAAAAATAAATTGCGAATTACAAAAATTGGAAAACAAATAAATATTGTTAAACAAGTAGGTAAAAAATCACTTGATTTATTTTGTTGCTTATCTGATTTTCCATTAAAGAATTTAAGCAGAAAATAATTTACTAACAATAGCTAGAACAGATAATTATAATAAATCTGAAATCATAAATAATGAAAATCTCAAATCATATTTAGCTTAAAATTTAATTAGTTAGTTAGTAGCAAAATAAAATGTAATTAATTCAATATTAATTTATTAAAAAACCCAGGAAAATCTGCGAAAACTATTCACGTATTTAAACTCTTTTGTTTTATAGCTAACGATATTGTGCTCCTTGACTTTTATTTCAATAAGCTCAAAACAAAACTTTTTCCACCAACTAACAAAAAAGAAACACAAAAAAAGTTGAAAATTAAATTAATTTGAATTAAACAAATGCTGGCCTTTTTTGATGAGGAGGAAGATGTCAAAAGGCATGATTTCGAGGAGCAACAGACACAGGTTTTGGTAATAGTACTGCTGCTGTTCTTAGCCGCTGTTATCATCATAATATTGATGCAGTCTTATTCCCATATTTGCAAAAATGTAGGGTCCTTACAACAAGTTTTAATAAATATATATATTTAAAATATATTATTTATATACCATAGGCAAATCTGCACCAACTTGAAGAGGCTAGGAATAAGTAGCTGATCAAAAAGATACTTTAACAAATGAGAAGCGGTGCGAATGGCTAGAGATGTCGATAAAGATGCAGATAAAGTAGAACAGGCAGAGAAAAAAAAAACAAATCTGGCTGCTCATAATAAAGTGCGTCATTTGTTTAAATTAATTGACATTCAAATCAAATTAAACGAATATGGCAACAAAAACAAACGCGGAAAGAGAAGCGGAAAGAGAGGAAGAGGCAAAGAGAACCCGCTTCAATTTATGAACTGCAACTCTTGAAAATGAATCGAGTGATTTTTTTTCTGATTTATTTATTTTTTTTTTTTTTGTCACAATATCGAAATAGTGCACAAGGTCAATTAGTTGAAATACCAGAAAAATATAACAATTAAATTTTGAAATTTATTTATCGATAAAGTTGACTATTTTTTTGTTATTTTTAGAGATTGCAAATGCAGCTTTGGTTTATTATGTGCGTCGGAAGCTATTGCGTAATTTGATTTGAAGTTTTGTTTTCGATTCTTATGTGTCCTTTGTGTTATTAGAAAAGTGCGTTGTCAGTGCTGAGAGAACAACCCCCAATAGTAATCCCAATGCCAATGCCAATGCCAAGCCCTTCCTGTTCCAGTCAGAACACAACAACAACTGGCATAAAAACAACAATAGTGCCAAAAAAAAAAAACAAAAAAAAAGCTGCTCGGCTTCTTTGTGTGTGCATCTTCCAGGAACACACTCCTCGTGTGTGTGTGTGTGTGAAAAGGATTTACGCGTTGGTTTTCTTGTATGCCCCGCACATGGCCTCAAAACAGATAGCTCAACAGATACCTGAGCTATTTTGCCTTTGACTCGAATATAAAAAAAATATTTAAGTCCCAACTGCCTTCAGGTGTCGTCATTTGGCTGCCCAACAACTGAACTGAACTGAACCGAATCAAGAGAACTGATCCCAAAGAATTTGCTCTATTTTTTTTTGTTGTTTTTGTTCTTCACATAGGAGGAGGCGCTCTCGCATTGTTGTTTGTGTAATTGAAAGATTGAAAAAGCATTTCAAATGCAGCTGCGTAAATTTTGCGTTTTTTGTTGTTCTAGTTGCGAAGTACAGTCTTATGCAAAGCTTTACATAACCCAAAGCCAAAGGACTTTGGGATATGTTTGTTCAGAGAGCCGGAAGGAAAGCTGTAAACTGAAAATGATTGGCTGATAGGCACGAGCTTTACATGGATAGCTTTGATATAGAGATAAAATTATTAGCTGCTTAACTTTTTTAATAAATTATACAATTGTATACATAATTTGTGTAAGTCGCTTCAATTGCCTAAAAATAGGTAATTACGAAATAGGTGCAAAGAGTCACTGAAACAACTTGTAAATTAAAAATTATTAAAATTAAAAATTATTTTACTTAACCAAATGAATATATATAACAATAATATGTTAAAAAAAAAGGATATACGCTAAAGCACCTCTCGCCAGCCTCGCCAAACAGCTGTATAATTTACTCACTACCTCAAATCTCTAGTCAATTTCTGTTATGGCCAAAATGCTCCACATGCACACAAAATATCCGCTAACATTTGATCAAAAATTCCCGCTGCTGCTGCTGCTGCTGCTACTTCAGCTAAGCAAACCTGAAATAAAAAGCAAAGCACAACTGCAAACTTCCCAGGAATTTGTTAATAGCTTTTTACCGATATCTTTTTGGGGCCAACCATTCAGCGAGGCAACTGAAACCGTTGATTTTTATACAGTACGCCCCGAGGGCTGAAGGCGAAGGTTCTGCTTGCCGCTGGGCGGGCCAGGGGCTGGGTGAAGGCAGGGAGCTACATGCATGAGAGAACAAAAAAAAAAAAAAAAAACTAAAAAAAAATAAAAGAAAGAAAGAAGTTGCGCGGTCGCATTTTTCTAACGATTAAACAAATTCGAGGAAAAAAAGCGCATCCCATGCAACGCGCAGCCGCAGCCGCAGCCGCAGCGTCCTCTTGACTTCATAGCGTCCGTCACCTGCAGTTTCCTGGAATTGGGAATTGGGCAGCGTCCAAGGCTAAGCACGCAAAGGAGGGAAACCGTAGACGCGGACGCGGACGCGAACGCTGGCCACAACGAAGACGCATACGAGAGTCGAAAAGGAAAAAGTTTTGGTTGCACCGGGAACGGGACGGCGGCATTTTTGAGCGCCTAATTCCAGGAATTAAATCGTATATCTTTTGGGTGCTGCTCCACTCTAAATGCTCGATTAATTTCTAATAAATTGGCTGCTGGCCTCTGTTTTTTTTTATTTTTTTTTTATTTTTTATATTTTTTTTTGTATTTGTTAGTCAACGGAAATGCTGCAGTCGCAGTCGGCTCCAATATAGAATTACCCATACAAATGCATTTCGTTCGATTTCGCCTTACTTTGAAATTTGAGGCTCCTAAACTTTTTCTCAGAACACACAGGCGAAGCACACGAGGCCGAAGGAGAGAGCGCGCGCGTTCGAATTGAGAGCGAGCTTTTTGTGTGTGAGCTTTATGTGTTGTTGTTGCATTTTACATTCAGGATTTGAGGCTGAGAAAGTGCAAAGCAAAGCAGGGCAAAGCAGGCACTGAATTTGTCTTCTTGTGAGTTATGTCAACAACGCATCATCTTAACTAATCACAACCCAAACAATTTTTTGTCATTCTCGTTGCAGCATTTGTCGTGTTCGGAGTGCGCGTCCTGAAATTCAACAGCTCTCTTTTTAAATCCAACAAAATATAAATTCGACAACAAGAGCATAACTAAATAAATAATAATAAATACAACAATTTTTATTCATAAAATAACAAAGAAAAATAAGAATAATATTCAATCGAAATAATAAATAATTGCATGCGAAAGTCGTCGTCAACGCTTCACAAACGCAACAAACAATTGCAAAATTCCCTTTGGCTAAGAATTTATAGCGGCCAAATTGCTTTTATGCAAAGCCGGCTAAATAATTCGACGAAATTCCATTTTGGCAACATTAAAAACGACGTTAAAACTAACGACAAGCGATTCAACCGATATAATAACAACAAACCGAATATTGTGGACAGCAGCAACAGTTTCCATTGGCCTTGGCCCGATCCTTTTACCAACGAACGAGCGAGTTTAGCACAAAACCAACAACAACAACAGCAAGAAGAGGAACAACTAGTACAACTAACAAAATGGATCCACAACAGCAGTTTTGCCTCAAATGGAACAGCTACTCGTCCAATTTGGCAATTACGTTCTCCAATCTATTCAAATCAGATGTGTTAGCCGATGTCACCTTATCCTGCGATGGTGAGTACAAACATATTTATTATTATCTCTGATTGCTATTGCTGATTATATTAAGAGAGCTACAAATATTTTAGAGAATGCTTGCTAATATTTTTCGTTTTCATGTATATTCAGTTTCTGTTTTATCTTGACAAGAAATGCAATGTGAACTGCAGTAAAAATAGTATAAATAGTATTTTATATAAAGGCTGCAATTAAATGAAAATTGGCATAAAAGAATACGTGAGAAAATTATAAGTATGAAATAAAAATAATAATAAAAAAATTTTTTTATTTGTTACTGCTTTGTTTCCTATAAATTCTTTAAAATCGAATTTTCAAAAGCTAATGCAAATTTTTTATTTTTGTATTAGAGAAATAGGGCACACATATCAAATAATTTTTGTTGCATATTAAAATCACTTCTGAAACCGAATCGATTCGATATTCTATTTGATAAATATACAAACTTTCAACACACAAATAAATCAGTTTTAAATATATGGCCCATTCGCCAGATTTACCAGTATTATCTATTCTACCTGTTGCGGATCTTAGTTATATTTTACACAGGCTTTATTAACACATAGCATACTTTAAGGCATACAACAGCCCAATCTAAATAATCTACACTTTTATGTGAAATTAATACAAAATAGTTAATTGTAATTGCGAACTTGGCTGCAAGAACGGAAACATCTGTGTGCAATTTTAAAAAGCCGGTTCATATCGAAGACACACTTTTGCTTTTAGATTCTCTTGAGAGATGCCAAACTTAAGAAAGTTCCATTTAAATTTACGCACTTTATATTTGGCCTACAATAACAAGAAGACATCACCTGTTTTAGGCGTAAAGGGCACGCACTTAACTTGGCTTACAATCAATAAATCGACTTGGTGTTTCTGTAATAAACACGCAAAGACAGACAAAACGAGAGATAGAGAGACAAAAAGATAAACATGCAATGAGACAGACAGAGGCACATAAATTGAGTTTTCCTTACGTCCTTTTTTTTTTTTTTTTTTGTATATCTTTTTGGCTAATAAGCCGCCAAAGTGGCATAAAAGGCACAAGGCGACCGGCAAATTTTCCAAGCGCCCAAAAGCGACAGACATTGATTTTTCCTGCGGGGTGGTGGAACGCTGTGGTGTCCAAAGACGCGGCTCCTTTTTATGGGTCGTCTCGCTGTCTGTTGCGCAGTGTGTGTGTGTGTGTGTGTGTGTGTGTCGGTGTTTTTGTGTGTGTTTGTTACTATTTCATTTACAGCATTTTACTACAGTTTTATGGCGGCTTATTAAATGAATATAAATGTGGGCGCTTTGGCATTTAGCTTAGTTATATATGTATTCACATACAGACATATATATTGTATATAGGTTATATATAGGCCTATGTGTGTCTTTAGTATTTGCCAAAAGGAGCCGTTGCGCATTGTGTGAGGTCAGTAATTTTTTTTTTTTTTTTTTTGGGCTTTTGCCGGCTCATTTTCATTTTTGGGACCCCTCTTGTCCTTTTTTATGCACGCATTTTGATTTGGGCTTAAATATGCTGTGTGTGTGTGTGTGTGTCTCAGCATCTTATGTTTTTTTAGTATACTTTGTGGGCTTATGTTTTGTTGGACAAATTGTTGCGCTCGACAGCTTCGCTTAAAGTCGCGAATTGTTTGCGCTTTAAATTAAAAGAGGCTACACAAATTGCGCATACGCCGCGTGCGTCTGTCTTATAGACAGGTTTGCCTCTGTATTTACAGTTATTGAAAAAGCAGCCGCCAGTTGTACGCTTCACATGTCTGTTTGTTGACGTAGTCGGGCATATTTTTCCACGGTTGTGGGATTATTCCTACGCCTGCCACCAAGAGACTGTGGCTCAGTCTGTTGCCACACGCAGCAGACGGTCCGGCTGCCAGCAGCCCGTGCCAAGGGTTTCCGCAAATCCTGGCTGGCCGAAAAAAAATAAAACCCGAAAAATCCCTTGCCAAGCCGCCGTTGTCATCCATATCAATCGAAGTGCTACTACTTTTGATTAAAATTTCAAAATGCTTCCTTAAAAAAAAATATTTTAAAAAAGCAAAAAATATTGTTTTTTAGGTTTTTTGGTTTTTTTTTTCTTTGTTTTGGTTGCTGCTTTTAATTGTGGTTTTTGATATTTTTCTCTTTAAAATATCACATATTCTCGTATTCATATTCATGTTGTGTTTGATTTCCCTTTTCTATTTTTGTTTCGATGTTTTTTTTTGGTACATTTCGAAATGAAGCATTAAATATTTGCCAGCCCTTCGAACAAAAGCAAATAGCCGTATGTTTTTGATTGTTTTTTAATATTCATATGTATTTTGCTTTGGTTTTTTGACTGTTTTTATTTTTTTTTTTGTGATTGGTAGTTGGGGTTGCATTGGTCTCGGGCATTTTCGGCACTTGAGAAATGAGCATTTTTACGAAATGAACATTTGCTTGGCCTTGGGCCATTTTGTATGCAGTCGGTGAGTGAGTTTTTTTTTTTTGGGGTTGATTTTAACTGAAAGGCAACGCATCCATTAACAAGTACTAATGGATTCAGAAAGCTGCTTAGGCTTTTAGAAAATTTAAAACAAAAAGTTTTCATCTTCACTAGGAAAGATTTTCTTAAATCTATTATTTATGAGAATTATTAAAATACCCAACATTACGTTTTCTATTTTAACTTGGTATTTAAAAAGAAATCTGCGAAAAAAACTTATATGCAGTTCATAGTTTAAAGTCGATTTCTATTCTGTCAGCTCGAAGCTCATTTTATTTCATTATTCAAAACTTGTTCAACTTATCGAATTATATGTTCAAAATGCTAATCGTATATAATCGCAGAATAACCAACCATATCTTTATAAGAACCATGACTGTTTAAGGTCCTATTAAAATGAAACCATGGCGACTTTCTATTTTGCACTATGCCCAATATCGAACAATGCATAAAAACATTTAAATGAATCATCAGATAAGATTAGTTTTTTTCTAAACGAATAAAAACAACTTTCCGCTGTTTTCATTGTAATAATCCATTTTTAAAGTGCACTTAATGCGTTTCAGTCCCAAAACAGCGGCAGTAAAAAAACCCAAATCAAAATATATTTTTCAACAGTTTATATATAATTTATATATATATATATATATATATAATTTAAAAAATATATACGCCGTACGTGAACCAGAACGTAAACAAGACCCAGGCAATTAGTATAGCATTGTTATTGTATTTCTTCTTCTTCACCATTTTTTGTTTTTTGTTTATCAGCGCATATTTATATACGTTTATAGAAATATGCGTATGTCTGTGTATAAAATATTTTGCGTTTTCTTTAAAACGCTTGTGACCCAATTTCTGTTGTATCAAGTGTTAGAAAATCAGCAAACAAAAAATGGAATATAAAAAAACGAAAAAAAACTCAAATTAAAATTATAATCAACAATTTTTGTTGTTTATTATTTTGTTCTTTTTAACGCTGCGCATGCATTTTGATTATACAAGCGTTGGGTGCTTTTAATATCCTATCCTCATAAAATACATTAAAATAGCTATTGTAAAGTTTTTAGAATTTGTGCAATGAGCAAAAAAAGAGATAGCCGCTTTTGATAAGTACTACCGGTAGTTTAAATGGTTTGCAAAGAGTCATTAAAACATACATTTTTTAAAATTTAGAAGGTTTTGTGTTCACAAGAATAAAATACAAAAAAAAAATACAAAAAAAATTTCAAATATAGTAAATATTATTACGAATTGAATGTATTTGTAATAATTTTCGATAAACATTTTTTTTAATAATTTTTTCTGTAAAATTTTTGGTTTTAAAAAAGAAAAAAGTTTAATTTAAATCAAAAAATACATATATATATATATATATATTTAATTATAAAAATAGGTCGAAAAAATTCTATATGTATAAATCCTAGAACTTTCACAAGATTGAACCATAAACACAGAAATCACGTACTCTCGATCAGATCATACTCAAGATTACTGGTTTATTCAGAAATAAAGCATGGTTCGAATAGATTTTGTTTTTTTTCACAGCTCTCCCTCTCTTTGCTTGCGCTCTTAGGCTTGATTTGATTTCACAACTATATTTATAAAGCTGATTGGCGACGCTTATCAAGCGCGTGGCGAGCAGAAATTGACACACATTTTTGCTGAAATATTTCCTCTGGCTGCACTTCGATTAGATTAAAGACCTGCCGACCTATAAGTACATTTCTGCAGCTGGCCAAAAAGATATTTATATATGAATATATATATATATATATATATATATATATATATATAAGTCAGCGAGCTGAAGCCGCTGCGCGTTTCTCGTTTCAATTTGGCTTAAGTAACGCGCGGCACAAGCACAACAAGTGCCCCATAAAGTCATCCCCAAGAACCCCATGCCACAGCCCGCCTAGCTGCAGACAGTTTGCCAAAAAGTAACAGCGTGAAAAATTGTTACACAGAAACCCGAGACCCAAACGGCGCTCCAAGAACACCGGCCACGCCCCCTGCCCACAAAAATGTGGTAAATAACAAAAGGCAGCCAGCGACGAGTCAAGAAAACACATAAAAATATACTTATATTGTCGAGAGGAGGAAGGGCAGGCAGTGTGTGTGTGTGTGTGTGTGTGTGTGTGTGTGGTTGGGGCGGGCAAAAGGGATATTGCGTATACGCCACAGCAGCAGCTGGTTTTGTGTGTCACAGGTACACACACACACACACACACGCACACGCACACACACTCTGAGCAGCAAAACGGAGACCAAAGACGACTGCCAAGACATTGATGTTGATGTTGATGTTGAATAATAACTCAGACACACACACAGTGGGTGTGTGTGTGTGTGTGTGTGTAGTCAAGAGCAAGGAAATCATTTCCTTGCTCGACTTTTATTATGCTTTTGTGTGTAAGATATCTATGTATGTTTGTGTGCGACATGATTTTTATGAGTTCAAGGTCTCTAAGCATTTTACGCTTGCGGCGCCACCTGTTGGCTGCATTTTATAGCCACAACAGAACCCGGAAAGTATGCTTTAATTTCTCGACTATTCCATGTGTATTCGCAATGCGCCAAAATGTGCGCTATAAAAGTTTTTTTATGATTACGGATTATTTCTCTATTTGTAACAAATTTGTTAAAGATTCGTTGTATTTTTTTTAGCTTTAATAATAATTTAATTTACATTTTTAGTGAGCATTAGAAAAAACTGCGCAGTTTTTTAGGTAAAGTGTTGACAGATTTTATTTAATAAATTATTTTTCTTAGTTTAATATATTCTGTAAACTTGTTTTATGTATACTACTGCTATAAAAAACACTTTTTAAAGCTCATCAAATTTTTGTATCAAAAATATGTAATAATTATAAATAATAATTACAATAAAATATATATACAATTATGTATAATAATTATAAACATATCATTAATAAGAATTCTCTGTCTGAGCGTATTTGAAATCGCTTTGGAATAAAATCGATGTCAAAATATAGAAAAAATAATTTGCAAAAACAAAAATACAAGCATGAAAGCTTATAATTTTTTTTAATAATATAAATAATTTTATTAAATATTTAACTCAACCTTTAACTCCTTGCTGAAACACTCTTCTCTCTCTCTTTCTTTATCACCCTTGCAGGCGCCGTTTTTAGAGCTCACAAATTAATTTTGGCCGCCTGCTCGAAGAAGTTCGCCGATCTGTTCGAGAACACGCCCACAAATGGCCAGTGCGTCATCATATTGGAGGCGACCACGCCGGACAACATGGCCGCGCTGCTGGAGTTCATGTACAAGGGCGAGGTCCACGTCTCCCAGGAGGCGCTCAACAGTTTTCTCAAGTCCGCAGAGAGCCTGCAGGTGAGTCGGCCGCCAATTGGGCAGCTAACGCAGCTCCTTTTACTCCTGGCTAAACGCTCTCAATCGATCAGGTCAAGGGTCTGTCCACGGAGACGGGCCGCCTGGCGGCCCAGCAGGCGCAGCAACAACACATGGGCGGCGACAACTCGCCGCTGGACTCGCCCACCGGCCGGCGCAGCATGCGCAACAGCTTGAGCGGCAGCAGCGGCGGCGGCGGCGGCGGCATTGTCGGCGGCGGCGGCGGTCTGGGTGTACCCGGCAGCGGCGGCTCCATTGCCGGCAGCCTGGGCATCGGCAACGGCCTGAGCCTGGCGGGCGCCATGGCAGCTGCTGGCGGCGGCATGGCCGCTGCGGCCAGCGTCGCAGCGAGCGGCCTGAGCGCATTGGCGGCCAGTGCTGGTGCACTGGACCGCTGCGGCAGCGCCGGTGGCAACATCATTAGCGGCTCGGCGGCGGGCGTCGGGCCATTGAGCGCTGGCGCCGGCGCCGGCGGCAATGGCGTCGGCGGCAACAATGGACCCATCAGTTTGGGCAGCGGCGCTGGCGCCGCCATGCATTTGGGCGGCTCGACGGGCAGCCTGAAGCAGGAATGCGACTCACTGATGCATCCGAGCAGCTCCTCATCGCTGGGCACCATGTCCGGCTATGTGCCGCCCATGTACCACCGTCCCATGTCGTTCAACGAGCCGCTGCGCAAGCGCGCCCTCCGCAGTCCCTACGCCGAGCAGGAGCTGCGCGGCAGCGTGCTGCGCGACGGCTCCAAGAACTCCTCGGAGTGCCCCAGCCCCATCAACAAGCCACCCTACCATCGGCCCTCGTCCAGCGCCTCCTCGACGGCGCCCACCGAGGCGGACACAATGCACTCGGAACGTGCATCGCCGCAGTCCAGGTGAGTGTCTAGACTCGAATCGATAGAGCACATTTAATGTGATCATATGATTGGCAGCTTATCCTAGGCATATATTGGTATTACTTCAAAAATCGTTCATTTCAATCATAAAAGTCTGCTATCACTAGGCAGATAGAACATCTATATATATATATATATATATATATTGAATATTAAAAAATAAGCCAGTTCCCGAAATCGCATTTTAGTTTATTTTTTTCTCTCCTAGAATACATCTTTATATATAAGATTCGAATTTTCCCTAATATAGAAAGAAAAGAAACTCTTTAAGAATACGAATTTATTTATTTTAATGATGTTCTTTCTTACGATTTCGCTGATATTTCGCCACTTTAAATGAAAGAGCCAAACTTCTCACCAAATCATTCCAAATATGAGATATTTTTTATCTCAGAACTCTTAAGAAATGCCTTTTTATTTAGCAATTATGTTCCTTATTGCGATTTCAACGCGATTCCTCAAACTTCAAAGAGCCCACTTTCACATTATAAACACAGTTTGAACGCAAGTTTAACAACATTTCTGCTAAAGACTATAAATGGGTAAATAGAAGAGAAAAAAAGAATTAAATTGATTTATAAAATAATAACAAATATTTATTTGAACTCGAATTCTCCAAATCTTTTGTTGCATATTTTCTGGTCATATATTAAAATCATATATATTTTGTTTAACAATTTAAATAATATCCCAGCCAATTTATGATTTATGTTTAATAAAATAATTACCAAAATTTATCCAAACTCAAATTCTCAAAACTATTTTTGTTGCATATTTTCTGGCTTTTATGTTCATATATTCAATTAAATGTCTGTTAAAGAGATATATTAAAATCATATATTTTGTTTAACAATTTAAATAATATCCCAGCCAATTTATGATTTATGTTTAATAAAATAATTACCAAAATTTATCCAAACTCAAATTCTCAAAACTATTTTTGTTGCATATTTTCTGGCTTTTTATGGTCATATATTCAATTAAATGTCTGTTAAAGAGATATATTAAAATCATATATATTTTTTAACAATTTAAATAATATCCTAGCCAATTTATGTTTAATAAAATAATAACCAAAATTTATTCAAACTCAAATTTACAAAATTATTTTTGTTGCATATTTTCTGGCTTCTTTGATCATATATTCAATCATATTCAAATCCAATTTGTATTTTGGTTTATTGAACCGCTTAAATGATCCTTAAATCATCCTATGATTTATGTTTATTAAAATTATAGCCAACGTTTATAAAAGTCGAATTCTTCACATTTTTTGTTGCATATTTTCTATAAATAATAATTATTTAAATATCAATAAATTTAAAGTTCCCGACTTCCTATTGTATTCCGGTTTACTAAGCCATTTAAATTATCCCAAAATCAATCTCCGACTTATATATGCAATATCTAATAATCTCAATCCACTTGCAGCCGCTATGAGAACCACAGTCCCAGCACCACCGCCGGCAACGGCAACGCGCCCGGCAACCTGGACCGCATCGTCAAGTCGGAGCGGAACAACGGCAGCGCCAACGAGGCCAACGACGACGAGCGCGAGCTGATGGACGAGTCAACAGATGTACGCAAAACTAGACCCCAAAAAAAAACTAGACAACGATTTTAATCCTCCCCCCCTCTCTCTCTTGCAGAATGGCGCTGAGGATTTGCGCGTAAAGCTGGAGAACTCGAACTTTTCACCGCCGCCGGCGAATTCGAACACGTCGTCGACCACACCGAATGCGCTGCTGGAGAACCTGAAGAACGCGGACGGTTCGCTGTCGGGCAATCTGGCCGCCTCGATAGCGCCCGCCGACATGCTGAACGTGTGGAACGCCACCAAGATGAACAACAAGAACAGCGTGAACACCGCCGACGGCAAGAAGCTGAAGTGTCTCTACTGCGATCGCCTCTACGGCTACGAGACGAACCTGCGCGCCCACATCCGCCAGCGGCACCAGGGCATCCGGGTGCCCTGTCCGTTCTGCGAGCGGACCTTCACGCGCAACAATACGGTGCGCCGGCATATCGCCCGGGAGCACAAGCAGGAGATTGGCCTGGCCGCTGGCGCGACAATTGCGCCGGCGCATGTGGCGGCAGCGGCGGCGGCAGCGGCGGCCGCCAATCATTCACCATAGGAAGCGGCCGCAACGGCAGCGGCAGCAGTAGTCATGAGCGCGCACAAGGAGGCGGCTAAACAGCGTAAACGTAAATCACTCAAAATGGCATTGGAGAAGTGCATGCAGCGGCGGGATGCGATGGCCACCGCCGAGGCGGTGGCGGGCGGCGACACAACACCGGGGGGCGTTACCGAAGAGGGCGAGGCGTCGGCAACGGCGACGGCGACGGCGACGACGGCCAGCGGCCTGCTCAGCTTTGAGCAGCAGCAGCAGCAGCAGCGGCAGGTGCATCAGGAGCTGGCGCTGCAAATCAAGGCGGCCATGGCCGCCGAGCAGGAGCAGCGGGAGCGGCAGCAGCTGGCTGAGGCCGAAGCGGAAGCGGAAGCTGAGGCCATGGACACCACGGCCAATATGGCGGCGACCACAATGACAGCAACGACGACGACGGGCGAAACATCCGCAACAACAGCAACAACAACGACGACGACGACGACGGATGGCAGCGATGCGGAGGCCAGCGATGTCAGCGGCAGCGAGGCAGCCAAAATGGCGTCTGCGCCGGCCGCGATGGACATCGATGAGCCGATGCGTTCGCCGGATCCGGAGTCCGAGCTGGTTGTGGTTGAGCCGAAAATTGAGCCGCTGTCCGACAGCGAGGAGGAGGAGGAGCAGCGGCGTCTTTATGCGGAGGAGTCCGTTGAGATGCACGAGTTGCGGCGCACGCCGACGCCCACCAGCCAAATGATGCCACACGAAGCGCCCACCCTGACCTCCACGCCCAAGGTCAATGTGGATGTGAATGAGCAGTAAGCTAAGAAGAAGAATAAGTTAAAAAAAAAAACCCCCCGCCCCAAGCCCCACCCCCCAAGACAAAAAACCCTCTAAAATGTTAAGAATTTAATGCCACAAGCAAATATTGATTGAGTGATTGATTGAGTGATGATTGATGAAGAGAGATACGTTTATGCGCGCGCTAAAAAGCCGATCATGAAGAACAGATGATCGCACAAAGATGATAAAGAAGAAGAAGAAGATGATGATTATGACTACTGTTGCAACTGTTGTTGCCCTCGGAGACCACCTACAAAAAAGTCCCAGGCTTTGGAGTCTGGGCAAAATGTTTACTATAACTAATCTAAACTAAACTAACTATAAACACACACACACACACACACACATACACACACTACACACACAAATACACAACTGCAGTATTTGATGTTTTAATAATGAATTTTATTGACAAATTGAACAATTTAATTTCTGACAACAACACACAAACAACAACAACAAAAAACAGACCAACAACAAATTAGCAAAAAAAAAGGAAAATTGAAATATTTTAATTTATTATTAAAATGAAAATGCAAAGAGAATACAACAAATGCAATCCGGCTGAAAAATCGTTTTCAGGGTGCTAATTAATAAAAGTAAACTAAAAGTAAACAAAACGAAAGTTTAAGAAAATGAAGAAAAAATAGTTATGCTTTAAAAAGACAAGAAAAGTTTGAACGTTTTTGATTGGTGCCGCCAACGTAGCTGAAAATAATTGTTTATGTATTTAATAATATACTTCACAATTATCGTTTTCAGTAAACAATTATTTTTTTTTTTAAACAAACAAACAAAATAAAACCACTGCAAGTTGCCTCACATTAAAAAAAAAAAAACAAAGACAAAAATAACTGAATTTAAATTATAATTAAAGAAACAAAAAACAAATAGCTGCATACTACAACAACAAACTACAAAGCAACAATAGCAACAAAAACCGCAACCACAAGTACCTGCAACAAATAAATAGTATAAAGCAAATACAAAAAAAAGAAACAAAAACAAAATCTAAAATACAAAAGCATTTAATTTTTTATAATTAAAGAAAAGGTGTAATCAGCTGTTATATTTTTTGCCTAGTTTTTTGTAAATAATTTTATTAAATTTATAATACAAATGGCAAAAAAATAAACAGTTGACTGCCACGCCTACTCCTCCTCCCTCTCGCTGTGCGTTCTTTGCTTTTAAGAAGTTTTCATTTTTATTTAACTTTCAATTTTCGATCCTCAAAATTCACACACACGCACAACCTTTTGGCCAATATCAAATACAAATATTTTTTGTTAACTTCATTTCTTTAAAAACAACAACAAAATAAGTAAAACAATTGGTAAATTGGGTGCCTATAAAAATATATAAATTAAACAACTATTAGTAAAATTTTATAAACAAAATAAAAAAAATTAACTAAATGCTTATATATTTAAATAAAGAACTAAAGTAAAAATAATTATAGCAAAAGAAAATAAGAGAAAAACTTGTTAAAAGTTAAATGCAAAAAAAAAACCACTCAAAAACGTTCTCAACAAACTTAAAACAAAGCAAAACAACAAACAAGCAACAACAAACAACAATAATTACAGCAACAAAAAACAACAAAAATTCAAAACCAAAAACTTTTGGCACACCTTTGGAAAACATTTTTCATTTTTTTTTGATTTCTCAAACCAAAATACATTACAACAAAAAAAAATTACAAAAAACAAAAAGATAAATTTTCACAAAAATTCAAAATTCTGTTTTTCGGCTCTAAATAATTTTTGGTAAACAAAATGCTGTAAAATAAAAATACTTGTTGTAAGCAAAAATGAAAAGCCGCCAACGGCCTCACCAATGAGTGGGCGTGCCTGGCACTGTAAATACCATAAAAATACACACACACACACACACACACCGACACAGCTTAGTATAAGGCTCAGTTGTAAAATGATATGTAAGCATAATGAATGCCTAAAGTTAGGATATATATATGTATATATATATATATATATATATATGTATATATATATATTTATATATATATATATATATATACATACACATTAAGCGCATATGTAGGAACACTTAGGCTCGCCAAAAGTTGCTTGCAAGTAGATTTTTCTTTAAGTTTTTCTTAACATTTTTCCTTTTTTTTAAGTTGAACCAATAGTGCAAGATTTTTGTTTGCATATATAACTACAGGGTGATACACACACACACACACACGCACATACACATACAAAACAACAATAGTTGACAAAAACACTCAAATAGTATTCAAATAACGGAATAGCCAAATGTTAAAGTATATGAAATATCTAGTTACATACTAAATGTATCAAATGTTAATACACAATACACACACGAACACACACACACACACACCGATTGGCTGCCCACTGCGCTGTGGTGCAAACTTTGAGAAGCGCATAGAGCGGCCATTGTAAACCGTTACATTTCTTTGTGTAGTTCTTACGTAATATACCCAAAAACCCAGTTTGTTCTGTGATGTGCAGCGTTTAAACCACGTTTGGCGCTGCAAAGTTTTTGTTTTCTTTTTTTATATAGTTCTTTTATATAGTACTTCGATCCCGCTTTTCCTAACCGCAACTCGAACAGCAAACAAAACAAAAACAAACAAAAAACGCAAAAAAAAAGAAAAATATCTGCAATAATTTACCTTAAAAATACAAACAACTTTTTTAATAATTAATGTCTATGCACATATTTTGATTGCTTAAAATCCACCTCTACCTTCCCCACCACCCGCCCTCCCCCCGCCCCCCTCGCTCAAAGCTGACTGACCACGCCCTCTGTTTACTTTTTATAGCCACCGCCTTCGCCGCAGCAACGTTCTCTGGAGTCTGAATTACATATTATTTTTAAGTACGTTGTTGCCGGTGGGCGTAACGGCTGCAGGTGGGCGTGGCAAAGCGAGCGCATAATTGCGTTACATTATGTTGAAAATACTAGTAACTTTTCGTCGTACAATTAGGATTTTGTTTTTAGCACTTAGTTTTACGTTTAGACTTATGTATATGTATACGTATGTAAATCAAACTCAGGAACTCATATACCTCAGAACCGAAACTACCTCTTTGTTTTTCTTTATGGTTTGGCAAACAGCAACAAACAATATGAAAACATCAAAAGTTAATTTGAAGATGCTAAAAAGAAACAGCTTTAGTTCTTAGTTACGTATTTTTGGTTTAATTTTTAATTATTCGTAAATCCTAGCACCCTACTTATAACTAATCTTACGTAATAATGCAAAAGACACTTGCAACACACACAAAACAATAGCAATAACTAACTACAACAACAATTAAAACAACAACAACAACAACAACAAAATATCGAACTGCAATAGTTAACTGAACTACCTCAATGGGCCCCATAGACTGCGCATATAGCAAATATTTTTAATGTAAAACACAAGAAAAGAACACAAACAAAAACTAAAGAATTTTTTTTTTAGTTTTGTTTGTAAAATGGTGACACACAGTCTATACACATACCAATACATACACACACAAACACATACACATACACACACCTTTTGGCTTTTCATTTCGGAATATTTACAAAAACACTTGAGTAAAAAAATTAATTTTTGCATCACGTTTTTTGGCTTTAGACTTAAAAAAAAAACACACCCACAAAATTTGGTTGTAAATAAACAACAACAACAACAACAACTTTGGCAAACAGATGTTTTTTTTAGATAGGTTTTTGTAAATATGCGCTAAATTTAACACGAAATTTCAACAAATACACGTAAAAAAATTCAAACATTTAATGTAAAGTTACAACTTTTGGCTATATAACTAACTATAACTAATATCTAAAATTTTACTATGTATATGTGTAGAGGCAAAATAAGAAAGAAAAATGTGTATACATAATTTTCGGCAAAGCAACTAAATGAGGCAAAAACAAAACGGAAAACCAACACAAAACATTACATTATATTAACTAAATATGTAAACAACAACAAAACAAATACAAAGAAATTATTTTAAGGCTATAAAAATTATGAGAACTTAAATTTCAAAACACAAACACACAAAACAAATGCTAAATAACGGTATACTTTTGCTAAAGCTACGCGTAACTGTCCAAAAAAACTTTTGTTGACAGCCCAAAAATTAAATTAAATTCAATTCAATGCGAAACCCAATGGTTATAAAAACAAAATATGTAAAAATAAAATTATACAACTAACATAATAAAATCTTTCTTAAAGAAATGTTGCATGGATTAAAGCAAAAACTAATCATGTCAACAATTTTAGGCTTAAACTTTCGGCTAAAATTAACAAAAAAAAAAAAAAAAAATCCCAAAAAAATCGAAAATCGAAAAAAACGACATATTTTTATGTAAAACTTAACACAAAAACAAACATTAGGCACTCGCAGAACATAAAATATTACGAAAAACAAAAATAATTACCAGATATTTGCATAAATATTTATTTAGAGCGAAAACTAAAGTAAAAATTAAATTTTAGGCCCAACTTTCGACAAAAGCGGCCTCAAATAATTTCTTTGTAAAAATGTAAGTGAAAAACAATGCATAAATTTAAACTAAATTTAACAACAACAAAAACACGAATGTCGCCATTTTGCATTTAGAGCGTTAAAAGTTAAAACTACAACAACAACAAAAGGCAAGCACCGAAAACCATATTTGTTGTGGAAAAAAGAATACCGAAAACAGAAAAACTTTTAATGTACATAAAATAATTTAAATGATAAATACAAATTTAAAAAGTAATATATAAATATATATATGTAATTTTGTGTTTATAACATTTCAAATGCTGTACAATTGTTTAATTCATTTAATTTTCTTTAATTTTCGTTGTATAAATTAATTTCTAAGCTAGAGAAGTTTTCAAAAACAAAAACACAAAACAATGTAAAACTTGAATATGTGTAATGTGCACAGGTACAAAGAGCTAAATTTAAATAACATAAAAATAAAATATGAAAATATGCTATCAATTGACAAAAGAAGCAAATTAAATTTGAAAAAAAGTTCGTTGTATAAAAAAACGCGCAATGTAAGTAATTTTTGTTATATATTTTTGTTAGCACTTGTTTTCTATTAATATTTAGTTGAATATTGTCAAAGTGAAACAGAAACAAAAATAAAACCAACAACAAGCCAATTGTACTTATTCAGCCAATACACAATTTTATCATTTGTTTTCGTTAAACTACACTTGAAAAAATATTATATAGCCACAACCTAGTCACAGGACAGCGGCTTCAAAAATGTAACAAATGCTATATTTGTTTAATTTTTGCTTTTGGTTTAACTCCTGTGTATTTACTTTTGATTTCTGCTACACAAAATCTTATCTAAGTTATTTGAAATAACTATAAAATGAAATATCAAGAAAAGGAAACCGAAATGAAATTAATTTTAAGTGTAAAATGTATGTAAAAAATACTATTTTATATTATTTTGTAACATTATGTTTTATGTTGTACAATTTTAATTTGTTTAACCAGCACGCAAATTGGCTTGTTTACAATTTTTTTAATTTGTAACTTTTATGTTAAAAAAAAAAAAAAAAAAAACTAAATTTATATATATATACACACACTATATATATATACATATATATATTTACGTAAATGCTAAATTAATGCAACTAAATAAATGTTAAAAACCAAAAAAAAAAACAAATTTGAAGAATTGGCAATTTTTATTGGTATTACAGAAATTTTGTTAACCAAATTCAAAACAAAATTTACAAAATTTTAATTTTGCAGTTATTTTAGCACGCGGACAACAACAACAAATAAGTTTGTATATGTGTATGTTACATAAATTTAAAGAAAAATTATAAACATGCATACATATATGTAAAGGCAAAAACGTATACTACAAGAAGAAAAAAACAAAAAAGTTAATAACAATAATGCAAAATGTGTTTAGGCCTAAGCGACTTTACAGTTCAGTTCAGCGTTATATATATATGGCATAATATTAGGTTTAAACCTTATAAAATCGGTGTTTGTATTCAACTACTTAAACAAGACAAACACAAGCGTCTCTCTCCCCCCTCTTTGAATGTGTAAATCAAGTTGTTGTAAATTTGTCTAAATGGAAATCGAAAAAATCGAAGCGAGTACAAATTAAATTTAATATATGTGCGTATTCATTTTTTTTTAAACTTATTCTTTTGATTTTTTTTTTTTATTTTAATTTTTGTAATTAAATTTAAATGTAGGTCACACATAAAGAATAACGAAAAAAAAAGAGATTAAAAAATTTAAGGCAAAAATGGCATACAAAAACTTTTGGAACAATGACAAGTACAAAATTTCAGGTAATACAAAATTTAGCAGTTAAATTTTAAATTAACAAATATATTATGGAAATACGTACAAATTTTTCGGCATAAAGTAAAAAAAAAATACAAGTTAAGCGAGACTGCCAAATATTTGGCAATAGTGTGACTTTAGGACGGTTCAGTTCAAAAACGAAATATAATGTTTTTTTATTATTATTTTTAATTTTCAAAAATGGAATACAACAAAACTTGAGTTACACATGCAGATAAAGAAAATCAATGAAAATTTCGAGAATGCGCTGAACTGCAAAGTGTGCAAAATTAAAAATTAAAAGTGAAAAGAATCAAAAACTAAAAAAATGGGTTTAATTTTGAAAAGATTTTTAAGAAAAGCAGAAACAAACAGAAAGCAGAAAGTCCACATGAAAATATGAATTATGCAAATGTACTCTTAATACTTATATGGTGTGTACATATACATATATATATAAAAAAAAAAGCATACATAGTTTTAACATAAAAATAAAATCCGTTTGGAGCAAACTCAGGGCATTATCAAGACTCACGACGAAGTATACATGCATTTAATACAAAACCAAAATGATAAGTAAAGAATAACAATTTTTTCGATATGTATTACAATAAATAAAAAACAAGAAGCAAAAGTGTAATAATCATGCAAAACGATTATGAACAACTCAGGTATTAAATATTAAATGAAATATTTTTAAAGATCAAGCAAGGAAA
The DNA here is from genome assembly GCA_035041545.1 of Drosophila colorata. Lineage (NCBI taxonomy): Eukaryota > Metazoa > Arthropoda > Insecta > Diptera > Drosophilidae > Drosophila > Drosophila colorata. Next base: position 3,791,928 of record JAWNLD010000320.1, on the reverse strand, counting down.
ACGACAGTCAAGTCAACATTTTCAAAGTTGTGCAATATTCATAAAGTTTTCTAAATACGTAATAGTATTAATCATCTAATAACAAAGCAAAACAAGCGAAAAACGAAAAAAGAATAGAGTTTATCTGATGAGTGTTCATAAGGGAAAAAGAGTTAGGCATGGGATTAGGCTGGGTAGAGCATGGTGAGTTTTTGAAGCACATGACGACTAAGCATATACATGAGTATATACTTGTTTTATATTTAATTTGTTTAAATGGAATTTTATGTTAACAACAATCCACAATACACCACTACATCAACAACCACAACAAAAAGCAACACACATACATTACAAAAAATACACACACACACATACACACGCATACAAAGCGTCAAGCGAAAATAGTGAAATAAATAGCTAAATGAAAATGAGTTTATATAAAGAAGGAAAACATAAAACTGTGATTACATTTGATTGTCGATGCATTGATAAGAAAATGTTGCATAAATGAAATACGAATACGAAATGCTAAAAAAAAATATATATATGAGAAATGGAATACTTATATAATCAGTTCATGATTTCTTTTTCTATGACGAGTATTGGCAAAATGTCTATGAATGCGTAATGCATAACTAAATAAATATTTAATTAGCCGAAATATTAAACTTCAAAAGATTTACTAAGAATAAAAAAAAAACACAAATTATAATTACTTATAAAATTATTTGAGAATTAGTAAATAATAAAAGTCATATGCAAGTTATTTTCCAGACTCTTTTCATTTTGCAACCATTCTTTACAATTTACGATTACTAAAAATGCAAACATTCAATTTAGTTCAACATTTCACTGAACACTTTCTGTATGTAGTGCACTTTAGTTAAAAATTAAAGTCTGAGATTTTATATTTATATGGTCAAAGTATACACCTAAATAAAAATATATAAAATCTAAAAAAAAAACACAAAAAAAGTAAAAAATTGACTAAGTTTATGATTATTAAACAACTTATGCAAGAAACAGAGAAACACATAAAATCACACGTTTGTATTTGGATATATACTATAAATATATGGGAAAAACCAAAATTAAAAAAATGTGTAAGAAATCTAAGGAATGCAAGGAAAAGAAAAGAAACTATACTGTATTTTCACTCCGTGCGTATGATTTATATATATCTGAAGTATGTGCAAGCGAGAAATTTAAGTAAACGGCTTAAATATATTTTTAATGACAATTCGGATTAAAAATTTACGATTATGACATAAACTTTTGTGTAAAATATAAAATCTAAGCTATACAAAACAAAAAAGAAAACTTACAGAAAAAAACGCATTGTAACAAAAACTCACACAGCATGGAAATGGGGAAAACAGATACTGAGCGTAAAATGAATATGAACGAAACATCTAAATTCAATAAACTTGTTGCTAAAATAAAATAATAAAAAAAATAAACGCTTGTTTTATTTGCAAGTTCAATTAAATTTCAAGTTTGAAAATTTTGCCCTCAGTTGAATCTATCGTATTTATCGAAATTTGTGTGGATATCGAGTCGCTTGCAAATTTTCGATACTGCGTGCTGGTCACACAGATTTTACAACAGCTGATTGCTTGTTCGCGAGACCTGTGAATGGTCAGACGCCATTGTGTTACGTGCTGACGAATCAAGTAAGTGGAAATTTGTTATTAATTTCAGCCGTTTGTGGTTTACTTTTGTACATAACTGACCAATGACACTTTCAAGCTCTACTTAAATTCCGATTCGGGAACCGCTGCAAATTGGAAACTACGCAACAAGCACACAACAAGCAACACACGTAAAACAGTCACAGTTAACAAAATGGTGAGTAATACGAAAGATATGAAAACAAATTCAGCACCAAAAAAAAAAAAACAAGTTCTTTCGGTTGCCGCCCTAGCGCCAAATACCATCTTCGCTTATTTTGCCTTAACTGAAATGCACATGTTGCGCAAATATTGGTAAATTGATGCATGTTGCCTGTGCCCCAAAATGATGCCCATATATGGTAGTCGTGGCGTGCCGGTTGAGTCCGTCTCAGGGCGGGGGAGGGGAGGGGAGGGGAAGTCGGGTCACTTATCAGCCAGTTGGGGAAAATGACTCAAATGCAATGGGGAACATTAAATCCGCAGTTTGATCAGCATATAAAAAAAGCATACCTGTTATTTACAGTCGGAAATGCAAATGGATTGCGCGCTGGATCTGATGAGGCGGCTGCCACCCCAGCAGATTGAGAAAAATCTGATTGACCTGATCGATTTGGCGCCCGATTTGTGCGAGGATCTGTTGTCGTCCGTTGACCAGCCCCTGAAGATAGCCAAAGATAAGGAGCACGGCAAGGACTATCTGCTGTGCGATTATAATCGCGATGGCGACTCCTATCGCTCGCCCTGGTCCAATACGTACTACCCGGCGCTGGAGGATGGCCAGATGCCGTCGGAGCGTTTGCGCAAACTGGAAATCGAGGCAAACTATGCGTTCGATCAGTATCGTGAAATGTACTACGAGGGCGGCGTCTCGTCCGTTTATCTGTGGGATCTGGATCACGGCTTCGCCGCCGTCATACTCATCAAGAAGGCCGGCGATGGCAGCAAAATGATACGCGGCTGCTGGGACTCCATACACGTGGTGGAGGTGCAGGAAAAAACCACCGGCCGCACGGCGCACTACAAGCTCACCTCGACGGCCATGCTGTGGCTGCAGACGAACAAACAGGGCTCGGGCACGATGAATCTGGGCGGTTCGCTGACACGGCAAACGGAGCAGGACGCCAATGTGAGCGAATCCTCGCCACATATCGCCAACATTGGCAAGATGGTGGAGGAAATGGAGAATAAAATACGCAACACACTGAACGCAATTTACTTTGGCAAGACCAAGGACATTGTGAACGGGTTGCGCAGCACACAATCGCTGGCCGATCAGCGCGATCAGGCGGCCATGAAACAGGACCTGGCGGCGGCAATATTGAGGCGCAATGTTAAACCCGAATCGAACTGAGCGGCCGACACCGTGGCGCCAACTGCGTTCATAGGGAGAGTTATCGAATTGGCCGCATAATTCAATTTCATTATGAGCATAAGCAACTACCAAGTAACACAATGCGCATTTCTAGGCATAAAATTTGTTAACGAAGATAATAGAAAACTTGTTAAATGAAAGATGTATTAATGTAAATTTGAGTGCCCAGATTTCAACTCGCCCCTCCCCCGCCCCTTACAAATTTCAAGTCCACTTACGAATGTTGCGCCAACTCCGCCGCCGCCCTTTAGACAGTATCTTTAAGTATTTGAGTATTTTGTATCTGTGAAATGCATATTTGATTTTTTTTTATTTTAAATTCGGAGCAAAATTCGCATTTTGTTTTGCGCGATTCTTTTAAAACAATTCGATTGGATTGCATTTGCATTTTCTTTTTGGAGACGTTCGAGAATAAATAATTGTGTTTATATATATATAAAATAAATAAATAAATATGTATGTGTATTCTAACAATAAGAAGCTCGAAGCATAAATTTTACATTACGTACTTTTACTGAAACGCTCTGTATTATGTGAAAAATACACGTTATATACCGATCAGCAAAACATAAGTTCTAATTTCAAGTCTTAACATTTCTTTTGGGAAGAAAGGTCTATATGGAATAACGTTTTTATCAGCAAAACTGCGTTTTACATTAAACATTTGCTTAAAATTTCCAAGAACAGATTACCTCAAAACTGAATTAAAAATAAGATTGGCACTCGCCTGGTAAGATTTCTCTCGAAATAAACGATATGAGGATTTTATGCATCTGTTTAATTTAAGCATTAAAAAATGTATTAAGTTTTATGAAGTTGATCAGTTTAATTTATGCAAACAAATTAACTGCTTTTCCCGATTTAAAAAATAAAATGCATATGTATTTAGCCAGAAAGTAAATCAGTTTTAAAGATTTTGGTTTGGTATGGCTATGCTTTGTTTATTTTCATGAAAAAATCGCAATTGCGCTACAAGTTACAATGTATATAATTTTTTTTTGTTTATCATAAGACAAGATGTGTGGCCTTATATCAAAAACATGAATACAAATGTAGTTTTTGTTATCGGTAAATCGAATTGAAACTGTTTTGCTGTTATGCGTTTCGTTCATTTGTTTTTATCGTGATTATTACAGATTATATGTATATATAAATATTCTTTCTTTGTTTGTTTAGTGTATTATCAACTATATACAAAAAAACGCGACAGCATTGATGCATTGTGCGTGAATGTTAAAGTATATAGAGTTTTTTCGTTCGAATTTGTATCAGAAGAATCGATTTCAGTTTAAGAAGTAATTCGTCATGCTAGATATCTACAACTTAAGCTAGTGATTACGAATAAGTTAGATAGGAGGTCGAAAATAATATTAGTTTACGTTTACATACAATATTTTACACGGGCCTGCTCGACTGACTGAAAATGCGTTTTGTGGTTTGAAACAAGCGCGTTATAGTGAAATAGCATTAGGAGAAGCAGCAGCAGATGAGCAGTAGAAGAGCAATAGAAGTCCAGCAATCGAAACTCCTCCGCTGTCATTAGTGCGTTCAGTTAATAGTTATAAATAAATGTGCAACACATATTATGTGAAAGTCTCTTAGGTACACAGCAAACGTGGCCAACGGCTTATTGCATTTTGGAAACTTCAAACTTCGTGTTGATGATCTCCTCGTCCGAATCGAGTACCGGCAACGCTGGATCACCCATCGCTGATGGTATATTCTCCTCCACCCAGCGCAAATCATCCTCCTCAGTGGTGGTGGCCGCACGTGAATTCGTCGGTGTCCGGGCTGAGCCATTCTGATGTGAGCTGCGCATTTTAACGCCGTACGCATCAGCCACAAACTGATCCTCCTCATCTATAAAAGATACAGTCATTTAATTTGGGCGTGAGCGTTCTTTTAGATCTGCAGCTTACCCTCTTCGTCCTCATCCTCGGGAGCGTCCAGCAGCGGCGTAAACGCATAACGCTGATTATTGTTTGTGGGTCGCCACAATATCATAATGACCAGCAGCAGCACCGAGAACAACAAATGCCAGAAAGCCGTTTCCAACCAAATATCACGCCAGCCCTATGTAAAAAAAAATGGTACAGGAATTGCCAAAGGAATTTCTTTTCAAATGAACTTACGGGCGTGCAGCTCTCGCTTCTACGTAAACGCAAAGCAAACAATATGAAGATAAGTGAAGCGATAACGGCAAATATCAGCGTATTGGTGAAATGTCTGTACAGCGATAGCTTAACCATATTTCTAAAATATCAAATTCAATGTATGACAGTAGATAAACAATATATAGATGAAGTGTGCTTACCTGCGCAGGCGCAACGTGCGTGTGGTTTGCACCAGCGAAGTGAAGATCCACCAGCAAATGACAGTGTCCAGGACAGCCAGCGGTATGGTGGCCACCATCATCTCACTGTGATCGCTCTTCACCTTGGTAATGCGCACATAGCTCTCAACGCAAGCTAATACAAAATATAAAGTGCCCACGCCCACAACGCGATGTAGCATGGGTCCCAGGCGAGGTCTAAACGGGGCAGCATATATAAAGATCGATTAATCAGTGTTGAAGCGTCAGCTATATAATATTGTATTACTTGACGATGCCAAAGCCCAGACTCATGATGATGACCAGCATACGAGCTAGCGTACGCTTGGCACAGGACACAAATTCGGCTACCAGCTCGGCATGCTGCACAGGATAGCCAGTGTTCGCCACTGTCTGGTACTCTGCGTAGAAAAAGGCCTTCTCGAGCATGCCCAGCAGTATGACGCCGCCAATCCAGAATTGTATGCGCAACAAATCGCGCCATTGTGCGAACGAAACAAATAGCCAAATGACGCCCAAAATGACATACACAACGCACATAATCAAATAGAACTGCGAAAAGAATGCACCAGAGTTATAATGTAGATAAGCGATTTAACGTAGAAAGCAATTTACCGGCAATAAAGGCCAATCTATAGCCGATATATAGCCATGCGGTCCCAGAAACTCAATGTGCACCGTTGCATGAAAAGGCTGGCCGGGCGGCATTGTTAGTATGGACAGCTGCAACTCGTAGATACCATCTTCCGCAATATGGGCAATTGCCTTGGGCGTCGCCTAAAAATAGTTTTTTTTTTTTTTTTTTTAAATTATATGTTAACTTTTGCAGGAAATATACTTTTTATAGATTCCGCTTTTACACTACGGCACGGTACTTTAACGACAACGCAAGCCTGAGCACAAAGTATAACATTTTTTCTGATTTACTTTATATACAAAATTGATAGTCTTAAGCTAGTACGTGCCAGGACCTACTCGTTATCAATATCAACAGACGAATCGGCATCGTTCTCTGTCTCTTTAGCCATGCAAACTTATCTTAGTTTTTAAACAATCTTAACTGCTGTTTACCAAAATGTAGAATTTTATAAGGGACATCTATAAATACATATATAGATATAGATATAGATTGCGACGGTTGCTCTGACGGTTGAGCAACCGTCGTAATCTACGAAAGAAGCTTAAAAATCGGAGGTTGGTTTAGATTTGTATCGATCCTGCGGCCATTAACCCTGACCAAAAATATATAAAATTTATGGGGTCGAAAATGTCTCCTTCTGCCTGTTAGAAATATTTGCAGCAAACCAATATATTTTTACCAATTTTCAATGGGTTCAGGTTGTAAGAATAATAGGCCGAGTTAAGGCATTTATTTATGCCAAATAACTGTAAGGGCATTTACTCTGCCGCTGACATTTCTTCTTTCAAAAGCTTCGTTTTCCTAGCATTTTATCAAGACTCCCAAACTTCCGCACGGAACGCCAACGCACAAATGTGTGATAAGTGGAATTTCTGATAACACTAAGTATTTACGTTAGGTGTTGTTATTGCTGCTCGGCGTGGAACTGGAACTGAGTCACACACACACACACACACTCACACACCAACTGGCGAAATTGAGCAAACGAAGCACTTACCGAAAGCGGATTTTGGCTTTTCTTCAAGGGATGCACCTCCTCCACCTGCTTGGTGGCTCCATCAACGCCGTCGCGCAGGACAATAAGATGCGTGCAGTTGGCATTAATTGTCGTCGATTTAATGGGCTGGCTTAGACTCAGATTTTGCTGCAAATTCGGATAAGGTAAAGGAATTAACACAATTCTCGTTTGTAGTTATCCTGTTTAATTCGCTTACAACGCGGCCCTCGTACAGACATGGATGTTTCGTCAGTTTAAAGCTAATAGCTAGCGGAACGTCCCCTTCGGACGTGCACTCCACTGTGTTGTCGGAGAAGGGTCGAGAAAGGGTACGAAAGGGGTGGGGAATTGTTTTCAGTTATTGCCAAAATGGTCACGTTGCAATTTTACCACTTACGTTTTATGTAGATCTTGGTGTTGGCCATCAAAGGATGCTGCTCGAAAATTGGTTGCAGATCCTAGCAAAAACAATATTTAGCATATTCTATTGTTATAGTTGTGTATTTGTTTTTTTTTGTTACCTGATCTATAACAATGTCGATAATGCCGGGATCTGACTTGGCAGCCGCCAGAGTGGCAGAAATCGCAAGAAGCGCCAACGTGATTGCGAAATGCCTCCACATTATTTATACGCCACGCGAACCCAACTAAATAAACAATTAATTATTTATTTTCTATGTTGCTGGCTACGCGTTAGAACAATACTGCAAGTTATTGGTCGGCGACCTATCGATTGTTGTCGACGTCGATAACATAACATTTTAGTCAGACGGCAATATGAAGTTATGATGGCTGTGTCATAACAACTAAAGCCTTGAGACAAAATACCATAACAATTTATAAAATAATTTTTTATTTTTGTTAATTAAAAAATGTTGCAGCTGTTTAAATTGTATACAAAGAATCGGTTGTAAAATTGAGGGTGTTTAACAGCACTGCTTCGCTGTGAATGGCATTGTTGCCGCTATCGGGTTTGTTAACAACTCGCACATTTAGCGTTGGGTTTTTATTTTAGCGCAGCTTGTTCAAATGTTTTTATTGCCATAAAACATGGTAAATGTTATGAAAGGAGTGCTCGTGGAATGGTAAGTGTGTCATTGAATCATTTATTTAACTGGTTAACTAAAATTCGATGGATTGACGCCCCGCCCCCCCCCTTAGTGATCCGGCTATGAAACAATTTTTGCTGCATTTGGATGAGAAGCTGGCGTTGGGTCGCAAATTTATCATACAAGACTTAGACGAGAATCATCTATTCATCTCAACGGACATTGTTGAGGTGCTACAGGCGCGCGTCGACGAGTTAATGGATCGCATCAGCTTTCCATTGCACGAGAAGGACGCCTAAATCGAAATAAAGAACTGCTACAACCAAAATCATGACGGGCCGCGAATCGCATCGCATCAAGGATGCCGAGAAGAAGCGTGTCCTCGACGAGGCGGCGCGACAGCGACGCGCACGCAAAGCTCTAGAGGCGCTGGAGCAGGACAACTTCCAAGACGATCCGCACGCCGATCTGGTCATGTCGAAGAAATTGCCCAAGTTCCAGGACAGCGTTAAAAACGGCAAGGAGAAAAAGGGCAAACGCAAGGGCGCCGAATACTTTCGCGCCAAATATCGCAAAAACTTCCAACAGCTTCTCGAGGAGGATAACCAGAAGCCCAACTACAAGAGCGCCGCCGCCCCATCTCCGAAGAAGCCGGTGCGCCATTTCTGTGCCGTCTGTGGCAACTTCTCGCAATATTCGTGCACCGCGTGTGGCACGCGTTATTGTCGTGTTCGCTGCCTGCGCACCCACCAGGACACACGTTGCCTGAAGTGGACCGCCTGAGTTGGTTGTAGATACGTGTAGCATCCCATGCAAATGTCATTTAGTGTAGAATCCATGCGCAATAAAACAAAACAAAAACATGAAGCACACAAATACTAATGTTAGAGCTGTACCGAATCGTTCGATTGAACCACTCACTTAACTGAGCGAACTAACGAACTACTTCCCAGATTTTAGTTCATTGTTCTTTCTGCGCATTTACCATTTTGACCAAATTGTTTATTACACATGCCTCATATAGCGCCAGGTTTCAATATGAAATCAAATAGTAGATTTATCAAATTAAAAAACAAAGAAAATAAAACATTTTAATTTAAAATTGAACTTCTGAACATATTCTTTAAATGGAACTATAATGCTCAGCTCTAGTTTAAATATTAAGCTATCGATATGAATAAGCTCATGTGTACAAGCATCGATATGTCAGCTGCCGCTTCACATCGATATATCGTTTATATTTGATGAATGTAATTGAACTTATTCTTTAACTTGAATTACGATGCACAACTATAGCTAACGAATACATTTATCGATATAAGTAAGCTCATGTTATCAGAGCTGTCGCCTGTTCGTTCGCTCGATGATTTTTGGGCTTTCATTGTGCGGTCACACCATCGCGCAGTCTCATTTCATTTTTCAAACAGTAAGGCTGCGGCGCTCCTTCAACGCATTATACAATAAATTAAATTTTAAGTATAACGGCCAACGTTGCAAACGAATAAATCAATTCTGACAGGCATTTTATTATTTTAACACGACAAAATAAACAAAATCAGACAACAATAAACAGCCGGTGCAGTACGCGTGTGTGTGTGTATGCGCCCATTCATAGGTGTGTGTGAGAGCGCGTTGAAATCCAATCAGAAAAAGGATACCAAAGCAACAACAACAAGAACAACAGCAGCAGCAGCAACAACAGGCGCAGACGGCAGCACCAACAAAGAATTGCATTAAAAATGGATTTCAACTTCGCGGACTTAAAAAAGGAGGCTGCCTCCACAGCCGATGACATCTTCAATAGCGCCAGCAGCGCCGCCAACGCGGCCGGCAAGAAGGTATCGAATACCTACGACGATTTGCTGGGCGACCTTAGCGCCGGCGCCGGCGCCGGCGTCGGCGACGGTAGCAGCGGCAGCGCTGCCAATGTAAGCAGCGGCGCGCAGGACGACAATGCCCATACGGAGCACTATTTCGCCAACGAGCAGAAGAATCTCGACTTCGGCGATCCGCAGGCGTTCGTGCAGCGCATGTCCGCCGGCGCCAAGGAGGCCCAGGAGCAGCTGGACGCCAAGTTTGCCCAGCAGACGGACGACTTTGGCGACTTCCTCGCCCAGGCCGGCAAGGGCGCCAAACAGGGCATCAGCGAGCTGACCAGCGATTTCATGAACGTAGAGCGCGGCCTTTTCGGCGATGCGTCCAAAGCGGCGCCCGCCCCAGCTCCAGCTCCAGTTCAGCTCGTTCCGGCTCCAGCTCCGGCCGTGCCGGCTCCAGCTCCGGTCGTGCCAACTCCAGCTCCAGCTCCGGTCGTGCCGGCTCCAGTTGCCGTGCAGGCGCCGGAGGCCGATTTGCTGGGCAGTTTCAGCAAGCCGATGTCGGTACCGCTGCAGCCGTTCGAGCCAACTGCTCCGTCGGCCAATACCCAGTTCTATGAAGATGATGACGATGACTTCTTGGACCAACCGATACCGGCTGCCGCGGCGCCCGCCGTTGCCAGCGTGGTGGCCAACAAGGATTCGGACACAGAATCGCCGTCCGTTTCGTATACACCGTCGCCGGCCAAGAAAGCCGTTACGGATGCGCTCAAGGAGCAGGACAACGAGAAGTTCATCTCGTCCGAGGATCTGCTAAGCGACTTGAAGGAGGAGCGCACAGCCACGCCGCCGGCGCCAGCCAAAGAAGCCGCCAAAGCAGCCGCTGCTCCAGTTCCAGCTGCAGCTCCAGTTCCAGCTCTAGTTCCAGTTCCAGCTCCAGCTGTAATCACCGATTTGGATGAAGACGAGTTTGTGCCGAAGCCAACAGCTAAACCGGAGCCGGTGGCCAAGGTGGAGCCGCCCAAGGCCAAGGCCAAGGCCCCAGCACAGCAGCCCCAAAAGCCGCCGCAACAACAACAACAACAACAGCAACCAAAGATTGTGTCCGTCGAGGAGATTTTCTACAAATACGGACTTGGTGAGTGCCCAAAAAAATACCAACAAAATATATACATATATAAAAGCTTATTTCGGCTAGCCGACGTTTGAATACCCTTGCAGAGCTCAGATATTTTATATAGTTCTCACAAATAAATAGAGTCTACTTAAATTGAGGCCTTTCAAAATTCCCCGCATCATCGTGAAAAATAGGTGGAACTCTCTTCCAATTCTATTTCCGGCTAGCTTTGTAAACTCTTAATTCTTGTCTTTTTGCGGCGACTACACAAATTTTTTAGCGCTTTCTAAAAGCAAAAAAAAAAACAATTTATCATGTTTATTTAATTTTTTTTTGTTTTGCAAATTGAAAAAACTATTGGCAAAACACGATATTATTTTTGCCAGATAAAATGCTTTCGCTGCAATGGGGGGAAATATGGGGAAATTTTACGATTTAATTTTTTTTTAATTTAAAGATTTTTATTTTATTGATTATTTATTGTAATTTATCTATTATATTGAGCCGTGCAAAGCCGAACAACACCAGCTTACACCTATATGAGACATGTTTATTATTGCAATATCTGCTGCAAGGGTATCGAAAATGTAATTGTATTTCGTTATCGTTAGTTGTCTAATTAGTTTTTGTGCCTGACATCTAGTTAACGTTTTGTGTGTTTTTGTTGTTCCCGTTCTTGTTGCTATTGTTTTATTCTGTGTATCCTCGCGACCGCACCTTAGACGTAAACGTCACCAGGCTCTGGTCACTCTGTCACCGAGCTGTGTTTTTTTTTTTTTTACGTATTTGTTACTTAGTCACTTTTTTTTAGCAGTAAACAATCCGCTTGCCCGCTCTCTTTTCTCTCTCTTTTTATTTAGCCTGCGTGCCTTTTGCTTTACTGCTTTTGGCATTTAGTTGTTTTTTTTTCGTGAATTTTGCCACTCGCTGATGTCATCGGCATCAAGTTTTGCGCTGTCTATTATGTACACAATAAAACAACAATGCTTAAATATATATATATATATATAAATTTAACTCGCATAGAATTTCACTTGCCAAACGGTTTTTGTTACGGCTGGAAATTTTGCATGCAGCCTCTCGCGCTCTCTTTCTGATGCTCTCTTAGCAGAGCTTTTTTTAGTGCAACTGATCAATCTTCATGCGGGCGACAGTGTTGCCAACTATCGATTAACAATAGAAGCTGTAATGACTATTAAAAACATCTTATAAAAAAAATAAAAATAAAAAAAAAAATTGAAATTGCTAAAATTAAATGTTTTTTTTAGTGATTTCTTGGAATATTAAAAAAATTCCAGAAACGCCTTAATTTGTATTCTTTACCATTTGATTTGATTAAATAAAACCCGTTTTACTTAATTTTTGTCCTCAGCAAGTTTAAGCTCATAAAACTTATTAAATAAGCACAATTTCCACCAGACTATTTATACTGACAAACATCTGATATATATTTATCTTTATATTAGCAAAAAAAAAAAAACAAATTCATAAAATCAAATTATTATTAAATGCAATTGATAAAACGTTAATCGATATGACAAATAGCTAGCGATACAAGTGAAACTAGCTAAATGGGCAGCACTGGTTGAAGGGCGTGCGTGAGTCACGACGGCGCAATTGCAGTTAAATTAGTCAATAAATTTACTTTATATGCTATATATACATACTATTGAGTTAGTCAATAGAATTCCTTTTCAATGACATACATAAACTGTGCTGTTAGTTTCTTATTTTATATATTTCTCATCTAATTTGGCGCAGATGAATCAGCAGCTTTTCTGTTTGTTGTTGTTGCTGCTGCTTTTGTCCCGTTCATTGACGTGCGCGGAGCGTTCATAATTCATATTTCACATTAATTTTTTTTTTAAAGTCTTTTAGTTGTACTAGATTTCAGCGTGTATGCATTATGGCATTTATGGAACACACACACACACACACACATGTGTGAGCGAAGAGAGAAGAGCGCAGCTGCTATTCTTTCCAGCGCTCTTTAATTCAAGCCTTGCCGGCATAATCCAATTGTCTAGTTGGGGGCCCGCTTCACTGCGCAAATTCATTTTAATATCATATTTTGTTATACTCATTCACGAAGTGAATAGAGTATATTGGCTTTGTGTAATGTTTATCCAATTCGACAAAAATCTATATCTCCCAGATTTAGAGCTAGATAAAATTCTGCAGACCTTTTCTAAAGATTGAGCCAATCAAATTATAAAAATAATATAAATTAAATATATTTGACAAAATGTACAGTTACAATAATTATATATATGATCCCATTTCGACTGTTTTAAGCTGTTGCTGCACTGTGAACGAGTGTTGCGCAGTCGGTTACGCCCGACTGCAACGTTCATACTTTTTTTTGTTCTGCAATCTGCGCCTTTATTTCCACCGCATGCTGGCAAAATTTTCCAATTAGCAATCTCTTTTCCGCTGCATCCACAGCCGCCACAGTTGCCTTTATCATTATTTGCCATTTTTATGGCAAGTACATGCTAAACGTTTGTCCCTCCGTCTGTCTGGCTATTTGTCTTTCGGTCTATTATTTGTGCTTCTTCTTTTCTCCAATTGGCATTGACTTTGCGGCAGCTCTCTTTGCACTTGTCATCGACCCAGCTGGAGGCACAATCTCGATAACGATAATGTTTTTTTTACTAGTTGCTCTTTTGCGCATTGTTTTTGCTGTGTCGTCTTTATGTGTATGTATTGTTCTTTTGTGCGTTTATGTTGTTTGCATATCAGCTCTGCCAGTTTTGGAGATGCGAAAAGATCTACTTTCGAGGGCAAAACCAAGAGAAAAAAGCCAAATTTAATTTAACAAAAAATTCCAAAGAGTTTTTAATAGGTTTGGCTTTAGGAAGGTTTTATTCATTTTTAATGTGTATTAATGTATTTTCGAAAATTGCCCTTTTTAACAGAATGAAATAAAGAAATAAAAACTATAAGCATGGCAGTCTGGTGTAACCGGCTGTGCAATACTCTTTTCAAAGTGCAACAGCTTGAAACCGTAAACATTTTCTTGTTTTTTGGATTGGCGATTCTGAATCTATTCAGTTATGGCAAAATTGTGATTTTTAGTAAATTTCATAAATATGTATCTGATGATCTTTAAATTTTAAAGTATTTATAAACTTAAACGTATTTATCAATATTATTATTCAACTGTTTTTTAGCGGGTTTTTCTCTGTGCAAAGAGCATAGCGTAGTTGGTTGCACCTGACTGTAAGGTTCTTCGTTTCTTTTATATAAAAATATTTGATACAATAATATTAATTTTTTGTGTTTGTAATACAAAGAAAATAAGAAGAAGCGTAAGAATTTCCGCTAAAAAAAGCCAGTGTTGACGGGAAAAAAGCTGAATTAATATTAACACCAATGCACATGAGCCCTTGCTTTGTTTTTGCCTTCTCTCGCACTGTCGCTCTCTCTCCCCTCTCGCTTGCTCCCGTTCTGAAGACTTATTCAAGGCTTAGCACATGCTAAGACTGAACTTATCAGCGCCTTTGCTTTGCACTTATCGCCCGCTTTGTAACTGTTGTTCGTCAGCGTTGCTCACATGTCTATCGAAAGGCAATTAAGTGCTTATAAATAGACTGTGAATATCGTCAAGAAGTTAAATGCTCGAAAACACATGTATTGTACTTAGCATGTATTGAAAATTGTGTTAAAAAAATAAAAAAAGTAGAAGGAAAAATAGAGTGTATTTACGAGGCGTAACGAAAATTGTGAAAGCTCCCGAGGCGACACGGTGTAAACAAAGTGTGGATAATATATTTTTAATGTGCCAGTTTTCCAAGTGCCCCTCCTCCCCTTCCGCTGTTCGATAATGTTTTGGATCGCTAACTGCAAAAAGAGTCTTAACTGTGGCCCCAAATTAGCTCAACATGAGTTTGGATTTAACAGCTACTTTGCATACAAAAAATTACTCGGCTGTTAAATTATTTTTGAAAGATTTTCTTCTGTTAAAATCGTAGCACCCGTTTTCTTATAAATAGCTCAAACATCGAAATACATTTTTTTTGTTTACGTAAAATATAAAATCGAGGGGTTTATTTGTTTGTGCAACCATTTCAAATATGTATCCAAATGTATCGCATCAATTTTTGAAATTTCTTTGACATAAATAGGATAATACGTGCTTTTCCATGTAGAAAACAATTCAAGTATTCATAACCGAACAGCATGCCTTGAGAAATGCTGGTTTTAATAGTTTTTTTCAGTTGACAAAAAAGCAAAATATAAAAAGTAAGCAAGAAAAAATCAATTAACTTTGAAATGCCGAAGTTTGAATACCCTGCATATAGTACAATGATTTCCAACACATTCAGTGGGAGTAAATCTAGAACTGCATATATCAGTTATATATGATATACCCAATACTTTTGAAGTAAAATTAATAACATCAATATTGAGATTTAACAAACGGATTTTTCTAGACAAAAAATCTATGTCTAAACGATTTCTTCTAGAAACTCTATGAAATAGTAGTTCAGTGTTACTAAAAACAACAAGCATTAAAAAACTAGTAATTGCTCAATATTATATATATTTGAATAAAATATATATTACAATATATATATGACAAATTTACTGACAAAATTAAAATACTCTCTGCAAGGGTATTAAAATGCCTGACTCATGAATATAACTGGTTTGAAGAGTGAGAACAATGCTTATGACGTTAGCAAACAATATACTTAGTAATAGGTTAATTGTGCGTTGTAGAAATGAATTTCTGAGCACAGCTCAAATTGCACAACAGCTGTAACATTTTTTTAAAATTGTTTAGTAATAATAGTAGCTGTGAATTTAATTTTGGTTCAAATGTTGTAAATGTTATTTAATGTTTATTGAATTATGTTTCAAAAAAACAAAGTTTTGCATGTTCTAAAAATTTATTCAAAACTAACAATTAACTTCAACTAAGAATTTTTTTTTTAAGTCTTTAATTTAAATGTTTATTTTAGTAATTGTGTTTGCTAAGAGGATTATTTAAAATTTTTGGCATTTTAACAGCCCAGTTCAAATTGCACAACTGTTTTTTTCTTCTCGCGCATATGTATGTCAGCTGCTGCTGCCACATCTTGAAGCGCTCAAATCGATTTGCTGACTGAGAAACTATGACAATGATGTTGACCAAGTGGCACGCAATGCGCCAAGTTTGAGTCACATTTACCAACTGGTTTAAGAGCGAAGCGAAAAAGATAGTTAGTTGAATCGTAAAGCATAAACTAAAAGCTAGACAGATGCTCGCCGCCCAGTCGCCTCATTGATTTCATATCTGAATTTCATGCCGCACGCCACGCGCCTGCCCGAGGCGTAAACAGAGCCAGCAAACATGCCAAACCCACAGCCCAAACACACCCCCAGGCACAGCTGCATTGCAGGCTCATGCACTGGACTTGAGCACCGCACCCAAAAAGAAAAAAAAAAAAAGAAAAAAAAAATTATGAGCAAAACGGAAGCCGCCGTCTGGTAATTTCCGGGCCTACATGTCTAACCCTTAAGGCCGCCCCGCACACCCTACAAAAGCAGCGCATGCGCTGCAGCCAAAGCCCGAAACTCTACAAAGCTCTCTACACAGCTCTACACGCTGGTCAGCTGCGGTCAACAGTCAATCGATGAATTGTAAAGTTCGGCTTGAGCTTTTTCTAATTGCGAGTTCAGGGCTAAGCGCGGTTGCTCAACCCAGCGAACACTGCACTCATCGATTTTGCTGCCTTGCGCTCTTTTGCTCACCCACACACACACCGACACTCTCTCTCACTAGTGCTCTCTCGTCCGTACGCTCTTTGCGCTCTTGCGCCGTCGTCGTAGCTTTGGGTGCTTTTGAACTAGTCCTTTTCGTTCGTGACAGGCTTGACAAGCTTTCAGCCTACGCTCAGTCTCTGTACGCGTCGTGTGCCTAACGGACCGCAGTAAAGTCTTATACGCAATTGCAATTGGTGTGCTAATAAGAACCGTATATGCTAAACGTAACGTCGTAATTAACCTAGCGCGCTCTCTCTCTCTCTCTCTCGCTCTCTCAGTGCGTTGTGCTTTTGTTTGTTGAACCACAATACAGAAATTCATAAATACGCACAAAAACGTAGCGTTTATTTTTAATCGAGTGCAACTGTTTTGCAACTGTGACAAAAAAATAAAAAAAAATTTAAAAAAAATTCAACTGAAATAAAAATTTAAAAAAATGTGTACAATTGGCGAAGCCGGACAAAATGGCGTCTGCAAGCAGCGCCCATTGATTTGCTCCATTTTGGATCCCAGTAAGTTGCACTTGGCTTCATATACACACATACTTACACACACACACACACACACATACATTTAACCAATCACAGACAACTAACCTCTGTCCAAGGTGTGGAAATGCACTTAGTTATTAAACTAAAACGTTGTATAATCTAATCTAATTTTAAATTTCTGCTTGTTTTGCATGTGATTTTCGTCTCTTTAATTTGTTGATTTAGTTGATTTTGCGCCTAGAAGCGCGCTTTAATTTTATGTCTGTATAAAACACCGCCTTTACGCACGCTAATTTGCTCTCTCTCTTTCTCTCTTTCTCGCTCTCTCTTGTATCGCTCTGTCTGCCTTGCACAACACAAAACTTAATGCTAAACTAACGAAAATCAATATATCAATCGCCTATTTGCAGATGCCTGGTTCAAGCCCGAACGTTTGCACCCGCAAGGTAAGTGTATGCGCGCGCCAGTGGCTCCCAAACTGTTCCCAACACAACTGTCAATTGTCAACTATAAACTGTAAACTGGAAACTGTAAACTGTACAAAACGCGATTGACGAGTATGCATTTCACGTGTCAAAAGGCATGCAAACGCTGGCTGTCTATAATGATGTCATTGTTGCGCCCGCACAAAAAACCAACCCTTACCTCCTCCTGTGCACACGCCCCCTTCTTAAGCCTGTATCTATCTAGCCGGAATGTATGCCATGCTTCACTTATTATTATTTGTTATTGTTGTTGTTGTGCACTTGCTCTCGGCACATGACAAAAGTGTGTGTGTATGTGTGTGTGTGAGCGAGTGTGTATGTGTGTGTGTGTGTGTGTGTGTTTGTCTATTGTAATTTCGCTGAGCACCACAACCCTGAACGTAAGCTCAAGTATATTACTCAACGCATTTCTATTGCATATTTTGCTGCGTCTTTCGTTTTTGTATACCCTGTACCTATTAAAAATTGTTTATAGAGGGTATCTTAAAGTTAGGCATATATACCCGCTATATCGCTTGACATTCTTTAGTATACGAAGTTCAATTTTGTGTTGGATGATCGATAACTTGAGGTTATTCACCCACAACCTAAATATAAATTTACTTTTAAAAACCTATTTTTTTTTATTTTTTAAATAAAACACACAGTTCTCTTAAATTTTAGGGCAAAAAGTTGGTACATGGGTTTAAATATAGCATACACAGATCAAGTTTATTATAATTATTAAACTACTCCTTCCGCTGCAGCAAAAATCGATAAATATCGATTTCTAATATTCCCTTTTCGATTCGATTTCGATGACTATGCAAACTATGGCCTCTTAAATGAATATATAGTCACAGTATAGCACACGCAGGCAATGAATACTTAACTTTTTGATAACTTAACCAAAACTTTTCCTAAAAATCGATAATAATCGATGTTCTGTTGTTTTAATGATATGTATAAATTTACAAAGGCATTCAAGAGTGTATCTCGATTCTTTAAATTTGTCTCTAAGTTACAGAGTATCTACAAGTCGATGCACGCTCGCCCAGATCTGCCTGTTTTCTCTAGTGTTTTTTTTTTTTTTTGATTCAGCGTCTTCTTGTGTTGTTGATTTTGCTGTTGTCTCGCATTGATTTTTTCCAGGCGAGATTCGCCGGGCAACGCCTAAAAGCCAACAAAAAATCGCGTCCAGCGCCAAAAAGTACGCAACACAAAATGATGAAGAGCCAAAAGCGACGAGTCAGGCGGTTGCTTGGACCAGGCGTTAATTATGGAACAATAAAAATGGGCCACGCCCACGTAATTAGTGGAAATGCATAAATGCAGTTCAGTTACCTTCTCTCACCCGGTGCACACCCTGCCCCTGCGCCCGCCCCTGCGGCTGGCAGTGGAGCGGCAACAGAAAGAAAACCGTAATCGGATCGCATGCTAAGCGCTTTCATGCCATAAACTGCAATAATATGAAAACTTTTCACTCGTCTAGAGCCAACTGCAAGCTGATATGGGGCATGTCGGTGGGGGGCGGAGGGGGGTCGACAGGTAGGCTGGCGGCGCCAGAGTGGGGGCAAACCCCTCCCCACCCCCTTTCGCAAGGCTCGCATGCAATAGACGCCAGCTTAACATGCACCACTCTCTGTGCATATATACATATATACATATATATATATATATATGTACATAAATAACACTCAGGAAAAAATAGAGTTTGCTATATTCTAAAGATTGCGAGAACATTTCGTTCAGTCTTTAATTAAATATGAATCATTTCTGATTTCACAAACGAGCCCCAATATTGCATAGATATAAATAAATCATATCAAATCGCTTTATCCTTATTATTTACAAATTAAAGCTTAAAGCTGAGAAGTTAATTATTCACAAATAATATAATTAATTATGATTAATTAATATTGAATATTAAAACTTAACAAGAAAAAATCTTCAAAATGGGAATTGTAAACAAAACTTTTTAAATATCTACAAACGAATTTTCCTTCAATAAATTCACAATACTCAAGTCTTAAACGAGCTACAGTTAAGCAATTTCTTGCTTAATTTCGTCACAAAATTCTTGGTTTTTACGCTCAGTGTACACCTATCTATATATGTACATCTTTTTATTTGTATATTTATTTATTCATCAGCTTATGAAAGCAAAACTCAAAGTTGACGATTATCAACATTCGTCTGACTGACTAGCGCCGACATTTAAACGTCGTCTGAGCTTTGCACCCAACTATAACTGCTAAAGTATACTATTCATATATACCCATGCATGTACGTATGTGATTTATATAGTATATATGAACTTAATCACTTTGTGTGCTGTACAGCGTAGATAGAGATAGAGATTCGTATCATAATTTTCATTTAAGCCGAACAGCGGACGTTTTCACTAGTTTGCAATTCTTAAAATGCGTGTGGAAGCGGTCGAGAGTGCCCGTCGAGAAGATGCCCTGTAGCCAGCTACAAATTGCCGTAAAATGCTTTTGATATTTCTTCGGACACAAAAATACATTTGGGTTTAAAAATACAAAAGCAATTATTTGTATAAGTTATCAAACAATTTATTTTCGGAATATCTGTCTATAATATATGAAAACTAACTTACTAAATTTAAGCTATTTAGTTTAGCTCTTAATATCAAAGAGAAGAGAAAAACATAGGCTAAAATCGATATTTATCGATTTGTTGAATGTAGAACGAGCTATTAATAGTTGCAAACAGCCTTGGGTACTACATTTATATATTTCAAATACACTAATTTCCTGCTCAGCTGCAAACAAAATTAAATATTTTACAAAGAAATATCTGCAAATGATTTTTCTGTTAAGTAGCCCCAAATAGCTTGTTTGTCATATGTTAGTATATTAACCCTACAAATGCTCTTATAATTCTCCGATTTCTAATTATTAGTATTCAATTAAAGACACTAAAATTTGGATTGCTCGTAAAAGTATAAACATATATTCTGCCAACAACTACCAACTATTCTCCCCTGCTGGCCAAGTCATAAAACTGCGGCGGCTTTGATGCCACCCGCTTGGCACGTAAAAGCAATTTCTCGATTCTACTTATGCCCAATTTCGGTTACCGGCACTTCACAATTAAAAGCAGTCCGAGACACTCCACGCCGCCCAGAGACACCCTCAAGCAAATCCGGACCGCCCACTGTGCGCACTCGCGCTTTGTAGCCCTAGCAGGCAGTCTCCGAGTCAAGCAACCCATACAAATCTCTTTACAATTCGCTGGCTTTAACTCGTTTTGGCCATAAAGAAAGCCAACGAGGCGTTCAACTGTAAATGTGGCGATTTTTAGAAGCTTAAATCTGACTGGAAAATACTCTCACTTGGATTGAAATTTAAACTAAAATTAATTGAACGCAAAAACAACTTAAATATATTTTAAATAAAATATGATCCTCCTTTGAGCTTGAGCATTTAGAAAAATATGCTCCACTTTTCCATCGAATATAAACCTATTTTATACTAGATATTGACCGCACAAATACAAATATTTAAATTATTATCAATATTATAATTATGCAAAACAATATTAATCTATTTTAAAGCCGCTTTAAACCAATGAAAGCACTTTTAAACCACTTTGAACAATTAGTACAAGTGTTTGAATTGGAAATATGCATCTATATCAGAATTTTGCAATCCAAGATAAAGATCTTACCCTGAAGCACCCCTAAATCGATCTTAAGCCTATTTTGAAGCTTTTTTAAACCGATGAAAGCCGTTGGAAACCACTTTTCAAGTTTCTAGTAAAGTTCGGCAAACCAAATTTCATTATCGTATTTCAATATTTTCTTATAAATATTGGCTTCAATTTTTTATAAATTTTTAAATTAAATTTTATAAATCGATCTTAAAAATTTAAGAATATTTCTTTACCGAGTATTTATTCTTAAATTAAGTATAAATCATTCTGAATTTCACAATTGACATATAAGACAAACAAATTAACAAATGTTCATCTATAGAACTCTTGCTTTTTTCTCAGTGTAAATACTTATACAGTAGTCGATATTTATATTAAACCTTTATCGTATGCTGACGCATCTAAGAATAAGTTCGCCCATTATGCCGGTTTTCAGACCATTAAAACCCACAACATTCATCCACACTCTCAACAAATTCTGAGTCATAATTACAAATTTCTTGGTGCTTAGTCCAATTTTGGACATGTTCGCATTCGAATCGCTTCTAGCCTGAGCAACCTTAAGCTGGGCGTTCATAGTCTTAGTTCGAGTCCAACTGCCTTTCACCTGACTTTCAGTCGGCCGGCTTTTGTTCTTAGGCGACTGGTCAGAAATAGAATAAAAGAAATCCAACATGGGAAATGCTTACGTGCCGGCAAATACATGTCTATATCGAGCTATATAAATACTAAAATACTACTTGATTCCAGCCAAGCGATTGGCGCATTAGATCATCAGAAATGTTGCTGGCTTACTTTTGCAGTGGCAAAAAATTCATACAAATTTGCATTTATGTGCGAAGAAAAATTAGCAAATTGATAAGTTAAATAAATACAGATAAAGGAAATGTGACTTCAGATATAAAGCGACTTCGTCGATGATAAAAATATTACTAAAATATTATATTTCAATAGAATTTATTTTTAAATTTATCTGAGGGACTTTAAAACCAAAATGGTAACAAAATTTTGTTAGTTGAATTTAAAATTTAAATCACAAATTGTATTTCGAGATTTATATTACTTACATTAATTTGCACTCATTTGGCCAGTATATTTATAAATAAAAAAAATCGAAAATATTTTATTTTAAAGTGCATATTGCATACAATAAAGATAATCAGTCTTGCTGTTAGACCAAGATTAAAATGTCCGAATCAATTCTCTAATGAAAGTGAATTTATCAGCTAGCCTGGACTCTGATAACAAATCGCGAGTCATGTGCTATGCCAGTGCAGTTAGACAGAGACCGACGTCAGCGACAGAGTTAGCTCTGACGCCACACAGCAAGAAGTCTAAAAAAACATATATACATGTAAATATACATATATATATATATATATATATGTATGTATGTATATTCCCACGCCTACGCTTTGTCCTCGACAGCAAACGAAATTAATTTGAAAGCGAAATCAATTTTTTGGCGCCTTGTTGACTAAGCAGTTGAAAGCTCGCCAAGCAGTGCACAGCGCCCCCAATCAGAACTTAACCTTGAAATAACAAAAGAGAGCGAACGCGAGAACGCAATTTGTTGTTATTGTCTATGAAGCTTTCTCTCTCTCTCTCACTCTCTCCCTCACAGCTGGCCATCGCTCAGTCGTTGTTGTTGCTTTTTTTTAAGTGCTTTCGAGCATTTCTACGAGCTGTCTGCCCGGCCGGCGTCTGCGACGGCAACGTGCGCATTTGTCTGCTAAATTTAGCTTTTTAGCTGTTTCAGCCATTTTGTAATTGTTTCAGCTATTGTTGTTGCTGTTTGTGCGGCTAAGCAGTTCGATTTTTGGATTACGTTGTGGGCTGCAGCTGACTTTGTTTAGGTGAATTAAAAAGAAAGCAAGAGAGAGAGGACGTGAGAGAGAGCTTTCTAGCTGCACTGTGAGTGTTCAAGAATTAGCAACGAATTTTCGCTCAGAGCTTTTTACCCAATGCTATTTAGCTTAAGGGCTGAGAGAGTGCTGCGAGATCGCTAATTAATTTCTTCTTTTTTTTAGCCAGGCACAGCTGATCTGTATAACAGTTATTTGCACTTGAATTGTCAAGCACTGCAGCCCTGGCCCTGTGCAGGATACCTGCTAAGGGCATTTGGCTACCTGCTTGTGGCATGCAGCGACATGCTCAAAACTGAAGCGAGTTCAAGTTAGGGATCGCTACCTACGCGCCGATACAGATACAGATACAGATACAGACACAGATACAAATGCAGCTTGACCGTTTCAACTGTCTCTCTCTCTCTCTCTCTCTCTCGCACGCTCTCTGCAGCGCTCTGCGTGCCTCAGTGCCGCTCGAGCGTTCTGTTTGCCATTTGCCATAGGCACAGGGTTGCCCCTATGCCCATATAATATATAAGGTACATAAGTATTTATATGTCTACCTAGCTATGTGTGTCCATATATACCATATATACCTCATGCTCATGCCCTGTCCCTGAGCGCATCTGAAAATGAATTGTAGTTTAGTTGATGTACGGACTTTGTCAACGTTACACACACGTCGCAGTTGCTCCTCCGGTTACGTTGCCAGATTCGTGTTTCTCGCCGTTATTGTCGTCTGTGCGCATCTGTAAGATACAAAGATACAGCAAAAAGGAGAAATATCTGTGCACGCATTGTGCTTGCCACAGCTGTTGAACCCTTCGCCTGACCTTACACCAGACTACAACAGCAACAACAACAACAACAGGAGCAGACAGCAGACAGCTACATAAATACTTTCGATTCTTTGGCATTTCGATGCAACAATTTTTCGCATCTTCTTTATTGTCGTCGCATCGACTAACTGCACTCGACAATTATAATTATATAACTTAGCATATTTCATAATTTCGTTATTTGATTTCAAACAATTCGCAGTGTGCGTCATTTACACTCAGCGAAAAAAGATAAATCAAATAATTAAGCTAATTAAAGTGAAGTGCATATTTAAAGCTAGAGACTAACTATAGAAGAGAATTCGACATAAGTACACTATTTAAAAATAGTAAAATAAAATGGATTACCAGAAAAGCCAGTGCCGAAGATCAAATACCCTTGTATATCACAAAAAAATATTCTTAGCTAATGCCTAAAAACTTAGTTTTTCTGAAAACAATTCAGTTTTGAACCAGTTGTTCCTATGAGAGTCGTTTTGGTACAATAGTCAAATGATGAATAATTTTTGACAAAAGAATATCTTTAAAGCAAATTAATTTTTCACACAAGAATTCAATTTCGTTCAAAATATCTTACAAAATTTTAGAAAAAAGATAAAGACGTCTTTTTATATGTGAAAGCTATTAGTTATGATAAAATAATGTTGATAATTTTCTGCCAAAATATTTGGAGCAAAATCGAGCATTTAACTGTTGAGTTTGGCTGACAAAAAAAAAACACAATTTTCAAAATATAGATCCTATGACAGCTCTATCATATAATAGTTCTATGTCAACAAGTTAAATAAAAGTATTATTGAGTTTTGTTGGAATAACTGGAAAAAGAAAAACTTTAAACGGATGCTAGAAGTGACAGTGATCACATTAAAACTCAACTTGATTTCTAATATTTATCAGAAATATCCTCGCACAAATGAAGTCATAATTGTTTTTTTTTAAAGCGTTACACAATATAAATATTTAAAAATGTTTGCGCTGTTTAGTTTTTAAATATGTAACTCAACTATTTTCCTGAGTGTAGTGCGTGACACTTATCTATCATTGCAGTTAGCCGAATGCGTTGTCGCGTCTATTTTTCGACTCACACAAAAAAGTTCTATTTCATTTATCTTTTTCTTGCTGTTTTGGCAAGTCATTTGTTGAATTCGCCCATTGTTGCCATTGTCGCTGTGGCTGTTGTTGTTGTTGTTGTTTTTGTCGTCTGGGGCCTCTGTTTGCAGTAGGTTCTGGGTTCGCTGATCGTTCGGTCGATTGCCTCGTTTCAGTTAACGGTTAATGCTAATGCCGGACCCGTACGCGTCGCGTGTACGACTTCCTAATTCCGTTCCGTCTCGTTTCGTTGCAGCTGTTTAGTGCTAGAAATTACAATACACACGATATATATATTTATATATATTTAAATATTTATTTAAAATCCAGTATACCCCATATACATAAGTATATATCTATAAGCAATGGCTGCTGCCTTAGAAACGCTACGGGCCACGCTGGAAACGCTCGGCGAAATCAAAGAGCTGCCCCTCAATCGGGAGACTTGTAAGTATTTGCCCCCACCCAAAAAATAGTTGGAGTATGCTTTAAGGTCGCGATCTATTTCGAAGATATAGCAGACATTATTTTCGCCCATGTTTCTGGCCTTTCTTTTGCCAGTCGCGCTGTTTCCAATTGCAGCTATGATTTATTTATAAACATTTTGTTTGCGAGCGCAAGGCAAATGTGTTTGTGTTCGGCCCGCACTATAAAAACTATAGCATTTTTTTGAAAGTATTTTAATTATTTGCTTGGTTTTGCAACTATTCGTTTCACCTAGCTTTCAAGTTTGTCAATCATTGGAGGTGTTGTCTTATCTGTATTTCACCACTGCATGTTTTTTGCCGTCAGTTATCTTACACTTGATTTAGTTTTTTTTTTATTATCAATACAACAAATTTATGAGTTTCCGTTGCGGAGGTCTTAAAGGTTTTCCCGCTGTTAAAATACAAATTTGTATTTGTTTAAATACACAGAGAGCGCTGTGAAACGCTTAAGACTCAGAAACAAAGAAAAAACAGAAAATTAATTTCTTTCTTTAGAATAAGATGAAGTTGCAAATATTTTAGTTTAGCAAGGAGTATTAAGAAAAGTTTGATTGCCAATTCAACTACTAAGCATATTAGCGCTGCCAGTAAAACGTTCCGGTAAACTAAACAAAGAAGAGATAAAAGCTTTTTTTTTTTGAATATCGAATCTATTTATGCTTGTTAAATTCAGTACATTTTTATTGTCATTTTAAAAATATTACAAATAACGGATGCCAGTGAAACGTTTAGGAATACATCATAATGGAAGAAAGGCTGACAAATACAAATGCTCTTTTTAAAGAGGTGGCGAGAGAGACGGAAAGAGAATGAGAGAGAGAATGGAAATTATAAATAAATAGAGGAGACGGAGAGAGAGAAAGAGAATAATAAAGAATGAGAGAGAGAAAGAGAGCACATTTTATTTATTTCTGTATAGGTACTAAAAATCACTTAGTAAGTTTAAGTTGCATTTCATTCATAAAGTAATTAGAATATAAAATCTGTTTGCATTTGCCATTTATATCCAATTGTAGGGTATTTCGTAGTGTACATTTACATTTGTACATTTACCTTGTTGTAGTTGCTTTTATCTATCATTTTTGTGTGCCTTCATTTTGATTGTTGCCACGGCTGTTGCTACTGAATTTCTGCCTTTAATAATTTCATTATCATTTCATTGCATTTCTCGCCCGCTTATGCAATATGAGACAATGTCAGGTGCAATTTTTATTAACATTATTTGTTTATTGTGTTGCCCAAAAACCTGATTTGCGGATTATGTCAGCGGGGCGAGTATTGTTCTCTCTCTCTCTCTCTGTCTCTTCGATTTTGGGGCAGCATGATATCATTTGAAGCAGAGCTTATTACTCACTCGTCGGCGTCGCGCCAAAAACGCCAAGCACATAAATCTTCGAACGTGAACGGCCGAGGGTTATTGCAAGAGGGTTGTCTGGCTATGATGTCACTGCCGCCACGCACAGTTGTACGGGCACTGTGCTGTAAGACGCAATTTGTTTTGATTTTGCGTTGCAGTTGAAAGTTCAATGAACAATTTCTCATTACGCACTGCTTGCCAAGCTGCAACGTGTCAAGCAGTGCATCGATTGACCACTCACTAATATTTTTAATTATGTGGGCAACACTTGAGCGCAGTTTTTATACTCATGCAGGAAGTCAAAAGAGTATATTGGGTTTGTGCAATGTCCGTCCGTCTGTCCGTGACTTGAAATTTGGAATTGGTGTATTCCGGCTTCAGATAGTGTTTGGGAAAATCGTGGAAAATCGATAAAAAGAAAATCCATAAACGTATCTTGTGGGTGGGTAAAGCGAAGAAACCTATGTCCATATCTCCCACAATCACGAAATTTTGCAGACAGTTTTTTTTTATGACTTTCCCCACAAATTTAATTTTCAATTTACCAAAAATAATAATAATTATAGTGTGAACGAGTATTGCGCAGCCGGTCACACCCGACTGCAACGTTCCTGTTCATTTATTGATTCGACACCAACACCAACTCAAACGCCGTCGCAGCCCAACACCTTCAGTTGTGCGGCCGTTGTTCGTCATGCTCGCATGACATGCTGTGTGCTCATGAATCAGAAATGCGTTTCGAACCGCAACCGCACCCACTACGTTAATTTGTACGTAACGTTAACTTCGTGTCAGCGCCGAACTGGCCGACGAAGTCACCGTCGTGTGCTTGACACGTTGCTGAACGTGCTCATCGATGATGAGCGCGCCTACGTAGTCAAGTTTTACTTTTGTTGTTGCAATTGCGCGTTATCTTTTTACTTTCATGCGCTCGGATCACGCGCTCTCTCGCTCTCTCTTGCAGCACGCGCTCTCGGCAGCAAACTTGCTCCGTTCCAGAAAACTTGTTTGGCTCGCTCTCTCCCTTTCGCACACAGCTCCAGCGGCTTATTGGTTTGTTTTGTGTTTGAACTTCTTCCAGTTCTTTTGCTGCGTTCAGAGCAGACGGCGGTCCGCAGTGTCGCCCTCTAGAGTTTTTACAAAGTTATTTTACAACCGTGTTTGTGTGTGCATTTTTGTGTGTGTGTGTCTGTGTGTGTGTGCATTAGCCAAGTTAAATTACAGCTAGACACGCTAATTCCGCTTTGCATACATTTTGGCGCCAAGTTCCTTTTGACAAAAAAAAAATTAAATAAATTTAACAATTTATAATGGCCGGTGGCAGCAAACGTTACTCACGCAACAATTCCAATGGCAACTTCCAGTCGCTGCCCGAACGTGGCCCAGGTAAATGACAACAACAACAACAACAGTAGAACGAGCTTATCAAATGTCCAACTTGATTTACCGTTCGTTATCTATGCTCTGCATGCGGTTGCCAACGTCAGCAGCGGCGCCAACGTGGCCGCTGAATCGCTGCATAGCCAATTGCCCAAAAGCGAACAGCAATAACACCAACAACAACACAAGTTTTTGCATAATTTACTTTTTTGTGTCTTTCGTTTTTTTTCTTTGAGCCATCGCCTTTTGAATTTTGATTGCCACGTCGAACATGTTGTTGGCGCAGTCAACGAACTTTTAAAGCTTGCCAGCGAGCGACAACAACAACAACTACAACTGTAAAAGTGAAAGAATACGCAAGCGCAGCATATTCCATCATTTTTGCAACCTGCAGGCTGTCTGTGTGTGTGTGTGTGTGTGTGTGTTTAGTCTAATTCAAGGTTATCAATGCCGCATGCCAACTAAACACACATTTTGGGATGTGCTCGTGACGTCACACGACGATCACGCACAACAAAAATATTTCTTACGTTTTATATTTTCAACAACAATTGTCTGCACGCAAGCTTTTTAAAGCGGAAGTTGCTTTTGAGGCAAATACAGCGACTTGGGAAAGCTACCAATTTCCAATTCCATTTCGTCAAACAATACAGAAAAGTATATTCCACTCTTTAGTTTTTACAACGGAAGTTTCTTACATTAAATCAAAGAGAGCGTAGGAGAGCAGCTTACGCTTTTGCTCTTAAAAAGTCTTAAGGAGTTTCAGCTTTACATAAACAACAAAATAAATACTTCTACGTTCTTACAATGGATTTTCAATCAAAGAGCGCGTGAGAGACTAAATTGCGCTTTTGCTCTTCATGAAGTTTATAGGTGTTTATTTCCAACAGCATCATTTTTCATGACTCTTTAACTTTTCGTGAGTTTTCAATTAAAGAGAGCACGGGCAAAAAATTTGTCTTGAGCAGAATTCGATTTAAGAATTTTTTATCTGCAACAGCAAAATAAAAATCATTAAATAAAATATTTGAAAATATCCCTTGACAACTCCAAGCTTTTGATATAAGTTCTGTAAAAATAGCTTTTAGTTCTCAGTCTATTATTTGAAATCAAAGATCTTTTATTTGAAAAGCTTGTGATATTTGTATAAGTATATATAAATTAAAGAGAGTCTAAGAGATTGCAAAAGTTGATAATTTTAAGCTTAAGAATATTCGAATTTATATAGTTTTTAATTTACAATCCAAAAATGAATTTTTTTCCCGAAATTCTTAAATTGACAGTTTTGAACACGAAATTCTTTTCTTTAGCAATTGTTACGCTCACTTTGGCGAATCACGCACATCTCTAGCTCACACACACACGCACACACACTCGACTCTTATCTAGGCAATTTCTGTGCGCTTCTTCTTTGTCCACAGACGATTCCACTTCACTTTCAGTGCAAACTTGTTTTGCTTTAAACCAGTTGGCAGTTGGCAGTTGTCAGTTGGCCAGCTCCCATTTTCCAGTCCCACTTCCCGACCCATCTACCGATTCCAGTGGCCAATGCGTTTACTTTATTTATTTTCTTCTATCAGCCTACACGCTTTCAATAACGCCTAATTGTAACGAGGTCTCATTTTCGATTGATAAAGAGACAAGAAAAACTTTCTCCCGCATCGCTTTCTTTATGTGTATCTCAGGCATGATATGGGAAAAATACTCGTATGTCCGATTGTCTCTTGTGTCTGCGTCTTAACCCAGTTTCAATCTGCAGCCCGCCTCTCATCTCTTGTTTCCTTTCTAATTTACTGTCGATTTGCATAACCTCCAGACTCGGCGGCTTGGCAACTAACTTGCGGCTATTTTAGGCCACCCCCAAAACTAGTTTTTATTTTTTTTTATTTGCTTAGCTGTTGTGTCTATGTTTCTGCTTTTGGCCGTTCTAGCTTCTAGCCAGCAAGATTTTCAATGCTCCCGTTGGAATTTTTTCGTGATCGGCAGCTGCTTTTGCTCTTGCGATCCAGCTGTGATCCCAGGGGAGCCTATCAGTAACAATATTGGCCCATTATTAAGCTTTATTTTCTTATAATTTAAAATTAGATGTGGAAGAAAAAGGGTAAAAAACAAATATAAATTACAACATTTTTTAAATATTTTTAATAATTATTTTGTAAATTCTAATTTACTGCCTAAGCATTATAGAACCTTGGAATAAATAAAGAAAAAAAAATTAATTAAGAATACATTTATTTAATGCAAAAAAAGTTATTGAATTTAGCTCTATAATTTAAATCCAACAACCCCATCTAAATGTGTGCCATATTACAGGGTAGCACACAAAACAAATAAGCGAAAAATGTTTTTGTGCTTATTTTGAAAAGTGCTTTTGAAAATAGAAATTGAATAGAAAGAACAAATTATAAACACATAAAATCGTGTTTAATTAATCGCATTTCAATGGGCCGTCGGCAAATTGTTTATTGTATAATGAGTTCAACATAAGTTGCGACTATTTATAGGTCAATCCAATTGAAATGCGCTTCCGCTAAATGTTTCGATACCTGCGGAAGATGCAGAACGAGCGAGTGCATTGACTGCTTATCGGCAGAGGAGAGTTGGGGCTCGGAGAGTCGGATCGCTTTCATAAGGCATACATAGGCATCCATAAGATACATTTTGCAAATCAATCGACGATCCAAAGTGTTTCAATTCACATCCGTTTCTGCCTCTCTCTCTCCTCTCTCTTTCTCTTTATTTTTGGCGCTCTTTGTGCGTTTTCCGGCTGGGGGTCCGGAAAATTTTTTTGTAGCACCGACCGACGCCAAATAATATTTGTCTAGTATAAAACTTGGCAACGAACGCCCAACGATCGAACGCACGGCGCGCGAACCACGAATAAAAATGTCGAGCAGAATCTGTGAGTGAGATACGGTCACACGTATATATATATATATATATATATATATATATATATATACATATAAATTTACTTATATATATACATATATATACATATAGTATATACTTTACCGCTAATAGTGCTACCAATAATTATTAGCTGACATTTGCATTTGGGCTGCAACACAATTTATGCTACAAAATGTGCACACAATCACACACAGCAATATGTCGGTGTGTGTATCTCAAAGATTGCATAATTGCTAAGGCAAAAGATAGATACCAAACATACATATAGACAGCTGTCTCATGATCAGTGTGTGCGTGTGTGTGTGTGTGTGTGTGTTTGTGTGTGTGTGCTTTTGTATATTTTGGTATTTTCAGTCGCTCGTCAACTGTTCGCTTTGAAATACGCCAGCAACAATTTTAGTGAAACTGTAAATTTAATTGCAACTGTGCAGGTCAAACTGTTATTTTTATTATAATAATAATGAGGACTCTAAAACTGTAAAAGTCAAATAATTGCTATCGTTTATAATTATAATAAGCTGATCAAACTGTAAATTGTTTTTAGCCAATCACACATGTGCTTGTCAAACTGTTACAGGACTCCCAAACTGTAACAGCTAAATAATTGTCCTCGGTATTATTATTGTATATTTGTATTCTGCTGCAAATTGTACTAAAGGTTTCACACGTGTGCTTGTCAAACTGTAAACTGATTGCACACATGGCTGCAAAACTGTAGTAGTTACACGATTTCTCCCCCTTTTTTAACAAGAACAAACAACTAAAGCCAATGGATACGATTTAAAAAAGCCCACAAGTGCTTTGCAAACTGTAAAGTGACTCTAGAACTTAACAAACGCTCTCTTTTCACTCTCTTTTTGCGCACAGTGGAATCCCTCATCTACTGGCGTGACGTGAAAAAGTCCGGCATCGTCTTTGGCGTCGGCCTCGTCACACTGCTCGCCATCTCCAGCTTCTCCGTGATCAGTGTGTTTGCGTATCTGTCGCTGTTGGCGCTCGTCGGCACCGTCGGCTTCAGAATCTACAAAGCCGTCACACAGGCTGTACAAAAGACACAGGATGGCCATCCCTTCAAGTGAGTCCAGTCCCGAAAATAGCCCAACTAAAACATAATTATAAATATAAATATCATCTATGTGCTTCTCTATTCTCTAGAGAATATCTGGAACTGGATCTGACGCTCTCGCAGGAGAAGGTGCAGCACATTGCCGGCGTCGCCGTGGCACACATCAACGGCTTCACTGCGGAGCTGAGGCGTCTGTTTCTGGTCGAGGACATGATTGATTCGATCAAGTTCGGCGTCATCCTGTGGGTGTTCACCTACATCGGCGCCTGGTTCAACGGCATGACTCTGGTCATTTTGGGTGAGTGCCCCACACTTCTCTATCCACTTCCAACTGGATCTCAATCGAACTGTGTTTATATATACTTTTCAGCCTTTGTCTCGCTGTTCACCTTGCCCAAGGTCTATGAGAACAACAAGCAATCGATCGACACCTATTTGGATCTGGTGCGCAACAAGTTGACAGAAATAACCGACAAGTAAGAATCAATCAATCAAACTATATTGAAAAAAAAAAACATATTACCCGGCTTTGCTCGGATAAAATATTTCTCCTTCTTTCAAATCTGTGAAATCACCTTCTACTTAAACAATTTCTTAAGTAGAGCTCTAAAGTTGAGAAAGAGTTTTAGATAATTTTACATTTTTCATTTAGAGCAGTGTGTTTCAGTGTAAAGTTGATCGAATGAAAATTATTTGATAAATTTGCTTGGATTCCTGTCAAACGTCTTGTTAATTTTTTAATAAGTTTAGAGGCAGAAAAAAACTTATGTAATCCATTTCCAGCGCGGTATGAACTGAAAATAAATTATTTGCATTTTTACTCAACTCTATAAAAATGAATTAATGAAAAAAAAAAATTGATGCCAAAATTTTCCTTGATGTAAATATTTAAAAATATATAAATAACTTTAAAAGTATATAAAAATATCTTCGCACCTTTATAAGATACTTTTCCATAATTCCGTCTTATCTCAGCAATATACGGCAAAAAAAATAAATGCAGTTTCAGTAATTATTAATTATTCAAATATTCAACAACAAATTAAATTATTTAGTTTATCATCATTTACTTACATCAAATTTTTTATCCCTTCCAGAATCCGGGTGGCTCTTCCCATTGGCAACAAGAAGCCTGTGGCTGCCGCCGAGTCGGACAAGGACAAATAGAAAGCAACAACAACTAACAGCTAAAGCAACAGCAACAACAACAACATGTTTATTTATTTATTAAGCATTATTTGAATGGTTTAATATTCATCGGGGCATAACAAATAATTACATATATTCAATTGTATAATTACAATTTACAACACAACAACTTGCAATGTAAACCCAAACTTAAAAGAAAAACATTAAAACAAAACAAAAAGAAAAGAAAAGAAAAGCAAAAGAATATCAACTCGTAGCAGTTTAAACATTGTCCAACTGTCTTTAAGTTTTTCAACGAACGAAACCAATCTGAAAAAGTCTATAAAAAACAAACAAAAAACACAGCCACAGCAATGCAATTAAACGTTTCCTCAGTTTCCAATTAAATATTTTCTTTTTGCTTAAACGAGCGAGATTCTTAACGAAATGTATACTTTTTATTACTTTTATTTAGTTAAATAAAACAAAAAAGATGCATAAAACTATGCAATAAGCTTTTGAAAAAAAAAACTAAAAAAAAAAACAACATTGTACACCCATTTTTATTAGCAATTTTTTCTAATTAAAAACTATTTTGCTTTAGTTCTAATTTTAATTTTGTTGATTTTTTTTATAAAAAAAATCAAAATAAAAAAGAAATGAAGTAAAAAAAACGATAAATATCAGGAATTTTGTTTTGATTTTATTTTCCAACATTTTTCTTTTCTGTTCTTAGCAAGTGTATCAAAATGGAATGTTACGGATAAATAGTTGGCTGATCCTTGCATCACATATACATTTTACGCTTTCGTCCTTGCAGCAGGTGCAACTCAGCTTGGATTAGGGTGGCCTGATTACCAATTGGACCAATTTGTTTATAGAACGTTTCGAGTTGCGCTTGGGAGCAGAATTTTAGGTAGTTCCTCTCACCCGCTCTTCGAAAAGCACATGCAAAAATAAAACATATATAAAAAGCAAACAACAACAACAAAAAACAGCTTCGCCTTGTTTCACAAACATTTACTTATGTACAATTAATTTTTAAGTATTTTTACACACATAAATGAAATATTTAATGTAAATTTTTTGTAGCACAGCAAGTTGAGTTTTTGCCAACGTTTTAAAAATCATAATCATAAAAAATCATATATACATCTATTGTAGCTTAAATGTTTTTATTGTAACCATTTGTTGCTCATTGTTATATATAAAAAAAAAGAGAAAGAAAAAACAAAATAATGAAAGTAAATTTTTATGTTTTGCGTTGCTTTCAAAAAAACAAAATATATAAATAAATAAGAAAAAGAAAACGTTTGTCAAGTGCAGCTATTAAGCAGAAGGAAATAAAGGACTACTGATATCTTTTTAGGCGTCGTTTTTTCTCCCGTATAACTACGATAACAATAGATATTTTTGCATATTATATAACACTTAAAACGATATTTCTATATATGTATGTAATATGTAAGTGAATACAAAAATTAACAAACAAAACAACAAAAAAATCATAGAGAACGAAATTTTCAAGTGCAAAAGAACTTTCAGAAGGATTGATTTTATTTGCGTTAGTGCAAAGTCTTAAGATTCGAGCCCATAAACGATCTTCACATACACGTATATCACATAAATTGTGCAGTAAGTTTGCTAAATGCTAGACAGAAACAAACAATGTTCTTACTTATTACATTCACCAAAAAAAATAAAAAATAAATAAATAAATAAAAAGAACATCAAACAGTTGATATGATCGTAAAAATTTAAATAA
Organism: Drosophila colorata; assembly: GCA_035041545.1. Classification (NCBI taxonomy): domain Eukaryota; kingdom Metazoa; phylum Arthropoda; class Insecta; order Diptera; family Drosophilidae; genus Drosophila; species Drosophila colorata. The sequence goes on along the minus strand of JAWNLD010000320.1, from coordinate 3,756,696 downwards.
AACTAAAACTTAAATAAAAGTAAAATAAAAAGCCAAAACTTTGAATTATTTAAATCGGCGTGCCAAAGCAAACAGCCTGTGTCCAAGCATACCAAAAAATACATGCAGCTGTCGGAAAGCTGTTTGACAGCGGCTGTTTGCAAAGCTCAACGCCAGAGGGCTGGCAACATGGGCCGCCATAAAGCAAACAAAAAGCATACAACACACTGTCGAGAAAAAATAATAAACAATACGCATGTATGACCTTCGTACAAGGTGACTGGGACACACTGCGCGCGCGACCAAAAAGAGCGCAAGCGAAGAGATAGAGAGGGAGAGACGCTAAGCAAACGCCAGAGAGTGCTATAAAATCAAGTGCAGTCATAGCGTTGCACGAAATGCATTTATTTAACACAAACATAAATTTCGCCAATGCCAATGGGCAATAGGCGCTGCTGACCAAGCAGCGGAGAATTCAACGCGCTGATAAGACACAAAACGCAGAGTCTGTTGTTTACAAGAGCGAAACCTGAAATAGAGCGAAAGCTTTTGCATTTTAAAACCGAACGGCGAATGAGTAAAATGCGTGTAGTTGCCAAAGAGATACCCAGCAATGTGTATATAAGTATAAGTATAAGTATATAATACATTTTTCGTAAGCTAAAAAAGCTTTGGCTGCCTCTGTTGAGCGAGAGCTAATCGATATATTAATGACGCTGTAATTTATTTTAGTTAAAATTAACATGTGACTAGCTGTCCAGCATCGAGTGGCAAGTGTAGCAATATATACCCCACAGGCTGGCCAGCGCAGGGCATGAAAAGCTCTCGTGACTAATAACGCATGCGGAAAGTGCACGCCGTCTGAGAAGTGCTCCGGATTTTGCAGCGAACGGTAGTTTTTTTTGGTCGCGCATCGTTCAACGTAACGTCTTCGCTGGTTCGCGTATAAATTCGTATATTCCTACGCACCCACGCAGCAGCAGCAGCAGGCAGCAGCAGCAGGCAGCGACAGCGACAGCAGCAGAGAGCAGAGTGACAGGCAGATAGAAACGTTCGCAACAACTACCTCAGTTAGCAGCAGAGAGTCAAAGGCAGAATGTCGAAGCCACAATCGGACGCGGATCGCAGGAAGCAGATTTCGGTGCGCGGCATCGCCGAGGTGGGCAACGTAACCGAGGTGAAGAAGAACTTCAATCGCCACTTGCACTACACCCTCGTTAAGGATCGCAATGTGTCCACGCTGCGCGACTACTATTTTGCGTTGGCCAACACCGTCAAGGACAACATGGTCGGACGCTGGATACGCACACAGCAGCACTACTACGAGAAGGATCCCAAGGTTAGTGAGTGTGACCACCCCCATTATTGATTTTATATCGAAAGCGAAAAAGTAAATTATACCTAACCCAACTTTCGTTGTGTCTCTGGTAAAAAAAAAACAAAAAATGAGGCCAGTGTTAAAAGGCTGTAATTTGGGTTCCTTCTTTTTTCATTTTTTTCATTTTTTTTTTTTTTTGGTATTACGACATGCAATTTGCGCTCTGCGCTTTCAGCCTATATTCTTTTGTGTCTCTCTGCGTTTGGCCAAAAAAATTGTTGTTGTTGTTTTACACACATATATTTTATTAACTTCTCTTTTATTTTCATTTTTGTTTTCGTGCATTTCTGCTGCACATTCATTATCATTTATTTCGCTTTCCTTTTTTGTTTTCTTTTTTTTTTTTGCGTTATCTTTTTCTTTCAATGTTTCTGTCTAATTGCTGGCTGCAAATTTGGCTGCAGTGCAGTGGGATCAATGCCAAATGCCGGTGAATGCCAGGCCAGAACGCTTGAGGTACTTTCACTGCAGCACACTTGGCCTAGGGTGGACCAACAATGTGTAGAGTGGCATGCACAAAAAAGCCGGTGGCCCAGTCTGACTCCACGAGCAGCTGACTGGAGCCCCCACCTCTTGGAAACAATAGGAGGGGTTAAGAAATATATATATAAATAGCTTAAATAGCTTGTTGGCAATCAGCAGCTGACGCTGTCGCACACACATTTGGCCAGAGAGCGAGAGAGGGAGGGAATGTCAAATATGTTTTCAATATTAGCCAAGTAATTTGTACACCCTGCACTAATTTAAATGGGGAATGGCGTATCACAAAATCTAGTATGCAGCCTGAATAGTAAAATTATAGTCTGAAGATTGAATTAGGTAGAATAAACAACGAATATACGAGAATGCGAATTTGGTGATCGAATATATGTGAATATATGTTTTCGGAATAATTGAATATAATAAATTTGTTCTCCATTATAACTATACACAGGGTATTTTGAAGTTTGCCACTTGTGTATTTACTCTTAGTCGGTTTTCTAAGTAAACGAGCAGCTCATCTCTGGTGTAATAGATTTAAAGTAGCTCTTTATAGGGTATCTTCTAGTGTAACACTTGTATATCTTAATACTCTGATAGTTTTCCAACCAATCTATCAGCTAAATTAACTTTAATAAAGATATACTATCTTTGATATGTAGTTAAAGGGTATTTACAACCTTTTATAATCGTTTGCAGGGTATTTTTTTGTGTAATACTTGAGTTATTATTTATTTTAAGTTAATTTTCTTAGCAAAGTAAACTTAGATAAAGATGTACTATATTTATAGTTATTAATAGGAAAGTTGCTATCTTTATAGCTGTTTACATGGTATCTTCTAGCATATTACCCCCGTTTAAATATTTGTCGTTAGTATTTAGGAAAACTTACAACTAAGCATGCTTCAAATCGAGTTTATACACGCTGAAAGCAGCTTTTAGCACGCTCCAGTCAAAGCTGGGGCACGCATATCCATCAGATACACACGCTCAAACACACACACACGCACACACACACCCTTGCAATCACGTGCGGCACTCGTGCGAATTCGCGTTGCCGCATTTCGCAAGTTTCTGGGCGGAATATTTGTCCTTGCCTGAATGTCAGTCAGAGAAGTCTTAAAGCGCTTTCAAAATTCCAACAAAAAAAAAAGTGTCTTTGTATCTATGAGATTCATTTGCATATGCTGCGAACAGCTGTTAAATGAGTTGTAGATACATAAAGAATTCATGAACATTTGTCAATTTAACTAATTTATATAAAGTGCGATATTATAACAGCAACAACAATTATAACATAAGAATAAAGATAAATGAACATATATATATATATATCTATGTTTTTATAGGCACAACAGACACCCAAGCACACCCATACACGCACATATTTTTTCAAGGTCAATCAAAGGTTATTAACAAAAACGAGAGTCGGGCTACATCGTCGCCAGCGTCAGGAAAATTTTCATTTATTTTCATTTATATTATTTTTTTTCTGGTCTTCGTTCTAGTTTTTGAGGTAGTTGTGGTTGTTGGTGTTGTTGTTATTGATGTGTGTATATGTGGGTATTTGGTGGTTGTACATACACATATTTATTTTGGTTCCATGAAAATGCGACAATAGTTGAAATTTTCATGGGGTTCTTCTATGTTTGTTACACTTTCATTACGCACTCACATGCTATCTTTTATAGCTCAAGTATTTCAGATATTCGTGAAAGTATCTAAGTATCTGTAGCTGTGCGTAGATAGACAAGCTGAAACTAGTTACACTTAAACTTAATTGAGTCCACTTCTTTTGTGGTGCGTTCTTTATTCTTTTAAAGTTGCCAATTTATGCTTCAATTGATGATAGGTCAGAAGGGGTAACTGAACTCTATTCAAAAACGATTCTTTAAATTATGTGTTAGACTAAGTTTGACTATTCTGCGGTAGTTAAAATGTTCGCTTGAAAATTTAAACTCAAATTGGTATTTTACAAATTTACAAATTGGCTGAAATTGGCTATCATGTATCTAAAATTTCCATACTTAAAAGAAAATGTCTGTTTATTGTTTTTGGAATTTTAGCACTTTTGAATGTATAAAAAATAAAACAAAATAAATTAACAGGTTTTGCTCGGAAAAAAATTATTACTTCTTAAATTTTAAATAAATTTTAAAGCAAACAATTTTTGCACTTGACTAAAAAATAAAATAAAGCACATTTTCATTAATTTCTAGTTTAAAGCTGTTTGAATTTTTGTTAAGCAATATTTGAAAACTTTGAAGCTGTTCGAACGTAAATCAAACAAATGTTACACAAACGTTTTTCTCAAGTTTTCCACAATATCGAGAATAGTTTTTTAAAAGCTACTCATTCTCAATCAGTCAATTAATCAATCTGTCAGTTATTTAGGAAAATACCCTTATAGCCCAGCTTTCACTTAACTTTGTTTTAATTAGGCTTTTTACGAGCTCCTATGAAATACCACATGAAAACTAATTAGACCGGAGAACTCAATACATATTTATTATCACAAAACTCGTCTATAGGTCCATGCATATATAACGGTAGAGACATTTGTATCGATATACAGGCAAATTAATTTGAGCAGCTGCTAGAAACGCAGCTAACCAATTTGTACTTGCATATATTATAGAGGTCCATAAATATTATTAATACTTGCCATATTCCCTGCGAATTTCTCTCGGTTCGATTACAAGTGCAAATAAATGGCATTTGTTATCATTATCATTTGTTGTCTCGACCAAAAGCCGCAAAAACATATGTTCAGCGGCTTGTTGACGATGGGTTATGGCCAGAACGAAGCGCTTTGTGCGCTGCATCAAAATAATGGCCATAAATATAACAATGGGTTATCAGGCCCATATAAAGCTAGTCGAGGAAGTTTATTGGTCAAGTTGGCAGGTTTTTGTCACATGCAGTTGGCAGTGACACATCTGTGTCTATATAAATGGGTTGTATTATCTGTGCGGCACTTAATCAAATCCATAAAAAGCTAAGCAGGAGTTGAGCTCGACGAGAGTGTGCGGCTAGCGGATACCCTGGCTTTCTATGCAGGCCATTCTTTTGATTAAATGTGAATTGATTTTAAAATAAATTCCGCTTTTTTATTGTAAAAGTTTTGGATCAGAAATATATATACATTTTTATATAGATATATATAGATTACTATATATAAATATTTAGTTTCTTAAGTTCTAAAATTCTTCTAAAACCAATTCAAAAGCGCTAGCTGGAAAATTATATTATTTGATTTTAGATGAAAAAATATAGAAAAAAAAAAAACTGGATCTGCTTTTAAATATATCATTCTTCATTTTGATCAAGAATATATGAACTTTATAGTGTCGCAGATGTCTTCTTTTCAAAGTCATGTAGTATGTTGACATCATTATACCCTTTTCACGCATTTGATGGGTACAGGGTATCAATATGTACTCGTTACACAAATTAGATTTGGCTTTACCTACAACGACTTGAACCCCTTCAACGCCTCAGCGCAGCTCCAGGCTTGTCTCAGTGTTGTTCAGCGTGTGCATAACTGATGTGGGCCAGTGCTGATAAGCGGCGCATAGAACTATTCAATTGGCGACAATCGATCGATCGATGCTGTCGTCAAAGCAGCTCCCATTAGCATTGACCAGAGATGCACAGATAGGCCCAGCCAAGTGCATTCCACATGAGGCTGCATGGAAACATGGAAGCATGTTTTCCTAGCATGCCAAGTGCGGCCAGGTATCAGGCCCCAGACCCAGACCCAGACCGACGTAATCTCTGTGCTTAGCTAAACAATGTGTGCCCTTAGCAATACGGAACATTATGGGATTATCAAACGCGTCTGATCAATCGATCGATTCCATCGAATCCCACTGAACCGGTAAACGCTAATGTCTATTTATAGCCGCCTCAAATTAGCAACCGTTGATAAGGCGCCAGTGGGTGACCTTCCCAGCTAACCAGAGTCTAACATATGGGCGGCTTAACTAGGTAATTGGGGCAACTGCCGCTCGGCGTCACCGATCACGCTCCAGCTGAATGTACAGTTGTGCCCGGCATTTGTGAAAATATTATATTTATTTTCATTTGTTTATTTTATTATTATTTAATTTGTTATATTTTATTCATATAATTATTTTTTATTTACTTTATTTATTAGAAGATTTAACTGCATTTATATGACTTAATAATTTTATAATAATTCCAATGTGATGATATTTAAATTTAGTTTAGCCTGAAATTAACTCATATCTTATCTTGAGGGAAAGGTGAAAGGAAAAACTATCATAATGGAAGCTGGTAGAAATATAAAAAAAATATGTAAAACACTTATGACCTATATAAAATCCTAATTCTATCCGACAAATTTTGGATGTGTTATAAAATTATTTAAATATTATTAAATATTTGACTAGTAGGGTATTCCCCCATAAGAAGGCTAGTAGAATTTCTAAAATCACCGTCAAACAAAGTCCCTAAATATTTTTATAGTTCTGTTGGATCGGTTGGAATCCTTAAAGTGCTAGCCATCATAACATATAACTTTATTACATATTGTATACGAGTATCTAAGAGACTAGACAACGAGGAGAACTGAGAAGTGTGTGAAAGTGTATATCAGTCCGTTTTTGTTTTGTCTGCATAAAAAAAATATTATAAAATAAAATATGTTTTTCGTACTTAATGAAAAGTCGGAAATCTTATAAAAGGATTCCGATTTAGGATTCATCCTTAAATAAACTCTAAGCTAAGTCAAAACTGTTCTTCTTAAATCTTAGACTTTAAATTGGCAAAATTGAAAAAAAATTGTCTAAAAAATTCTGAATGAAATAAGGAGCCAAAAAGTCTACATGAACAAAATACTTTGTACTAAAAATGAAGGACTTTGTCTAAAAACACTTAGGAATTAACCAAAAATCCAACAAGCTGTAATTGAACAGTTTACCAACCAACTCTCAATCTAAATTTCTCAAAATCACAACTACCAGAGTTGCCACCTATTTCAAGGAATCCCTAATTTGCCTACTTGCAGCGCGTCTACTACCTGTCGCTGGAGTACTACATGGGCAGGTCGCTGACCAACACCATGATCAACCTGGGCATCCAGAGCGAGTGCGAGGAGGCGATGTACCAGCTGGGCCTGGACATTGAGAACCTCGAGGAGATGGAGGAGGATGCCGGCCTGGGCAATGGTGGCTTGGGTCGCCTGGCCGCCTGTTTCCTCGACTCGATGGCCACGCTGGGCCTGGCCGCCTACGGCTATGGCATCCGTTACGAGTACGGCATCTTCGCCCAGAAGATCAAGAACGGCGAGCAGGTGGAGGAGCCCGACGATTGGCTGCGTTTCGGCAATCCCTGGGAGAAGGCACGCCCCGAGTTCATGTTGCCCATCAACTTCTATGGCCGCGTCATCGACACGCCCGAGGGCAAGAAGTGGGTGGATGTGCAGAAGGTCTACGCCATGCCCTACGACAATCCCATTCCCGGCTACAACAACAACCACGTGAACACGCTGCGCCTGTGGTCCGCCAAGTCGCCCGTCGACTTCAACCTGAAGTTCTGTAAGTAAACCTAGTGAAGACGTTCACGAAGTGAAAAGAGTATATTGGGTTTCCGTCCATATTGGTTTCTGTCAGTCTGTATGAAAGCAATTTTTTTCGCCGCCATTAAAGCTGAAGACTTTCAATCTTGAATATATACTCGTGTATACCCGCGTCAGCTAAAGTGTTGAGATTTTTCGGCTACGCCTTCTGGGGGCGTGGTAATTCGATAAAATCGATATATCTCCCTCAGTTTTAAAGCTGGATATATATATTTTTTTCAGTCAGATTACTGATGACCTGCTCTAGAGAGCGCATTAAAAGTATTTGGATACGCCCACTAGGGGCGTGGCAAATCATAAAATCCTTGTGTCTTGGGGGTTAGCCCGCAATTTGAGAGCTAGAGTCACCAAATTTGGCAGGCAGTTTACCGATAACCTCCTCTCGGTTACATCCGACTTCAAAGTTTTTAATTGGTTTTTTTTTCACCTTTTCCAGTCAACGATGGTGACTACATCCAGGCCGTGCTGGACCGCAATCTGGCCGAGAACATCTCGCGTGTGCTGTACCCCAACGACAACTTCTTCGAGGGCAAGGAGCTGCGCCTGAAGCAGGAGTACTTCATGTGCGCCGCCACCCTGCAGGACATCATCCGTCGCTACAAGGCCTCCAAGTTCGGATCGCGCGAGGCGGTGCGCAACAACTTCGATCACTTCCCGGAGAAGGTGGCCATCCAGCTGAACGATACGCATCCCTCGCTGGCCATACCCGAGCTGATGCGCATCCTCGTCGACGAGGAGCACCTGGACTGGGAGAAGGCCTGGGACATTGTGGTGCGCTCGTGCGCCTACACCAACCACACGGTGCTGCCCGAGGCCCTCGAACGCTGGCCGGTCTCCATGCTGGAGTCGATATTGCCGCGCCACTTGCAGATCATCTATCACATCAACTTCCTGCACATGGAGAATGTGAAGAAGAAGTTCCCCGAGGATCTCGATCGCATGCGTCGCATGTCGCTCGTCGAGGAGGACGGCGAGAAGCGCATCAACATGGCCCATCTGTCGATTGTGGGCTCCCACGCGGTCAACGGCGTGGCGGCCATACACTCGCAGATCCTGAAGGATTCGCTCTTCCACGACTTCTACGAAATGGACCCCAAGAAGTTCCAGAACAAGACGAACGGCATCACGCCCCGTCGCTGGCTGCTGCTCTGCAATCCGGGCCTGTCCGATCTCATCGCCGAGAAGATCGGCGACGAGTGGCCCGTGCATTTGGATCAGCTGGTCGCCCTGAAGAAGTGGGCCAAGGATCCCAACTTCCAGCGCAATGTGGCCCGCGTCAAGCAGGAGAACAAGCTCAAGCTGGCCACCATTCTGGAGAAGGACTACGGCATCAAGGTCAATCCCGCCTCGATGTTCGACATCCAGGTGAAGCGCATCCACGAGTACAAGCGCCAGCTGCTCAACTGCCTGCACATCATCACCCTGTACAATCGCATCAAGAAGGATCCCACAGCCAATTTCACGCCACGCACAATCATGATCGGCGGCAAGGCTGCCCCCGGCTACTATGTGGCCAAGCAGATCATCAAGCTGATCTGTGCCGTCGGCAATGTGGTCAACAACGATCCCATTGTCGGTGACAAGCTGAAGGTCATCTTCCTTGAGAACTATCGCGTCACGCTCGCCGAGAAGATAATGCCCGCCGCCGATTTGTCCGAGCAGATCTCGACCGCCGGCACTGAGGCCTCCGGCACCGGCAACATGAAGTTCCAGCTGAACGGCGCTCTGACCATCGGCACTCTGGATGGCGCCAATGTGGAAATGGCCGAGGAGATGGGTCTGGACAACATCTTCATTTTCGGCATGACCGTCGATGAGGTTGAGGCGCTCAAGAAGAAGGGCTACAACGCCTACGACTACTACAATGCCAATCCCGAGGTCAAGCAGGTCATCGATCAGATCCAGGGCGGCTTCTTCAGCCCCGGCAATCCCAACGAGTTCAAGAACATTGCGGACATACTGCTCAAGTACGATCACTATTTCTTGCTGGCCGATTTCGATGCCTACCTCAAGGCACAGGATCTGGTGTCCAAGACCTATCAGGTATATATATCTCTACCCTTTAACATATATATCTGTCATAGCTAATCTCTCTTTCCACCCAAAACAGAACCAAGCCAAATGGCTGGAGATGGCCATCCATAATATTGCCTCCAGTGGCAAATTCTCATCGGATCGCACAATTGCCGAATACGCCCGCGAAATTTGGGGCGTTGAGCCCACCTGGGAGAAGCTGCCGGCACCGGAGGATCAGCAATAAATCAATTGAACAACTTTTTGATATTATCTATTTTATTATTCGTGTGCTTTACTTTTGTTAAAGTCCCATTTTAGGAGCCAAATGCTAAACAACTAACCAGATATGAAATATGAAATGAATTAAGCTAGCGCTAAGATGTGAACATCGATCGGGCTCATTGTTAAATATTAAATATCTTATTTAATAAATTTTAAACAAATCCATTGCTAATCTTCAATTTGATCGAATCGAATTAGCAGCAGCGACTACAACAACGGTACCTATCGCCATCGCGACCTCAGGAACACTTTCAAAGTAACTTCAAAACAAACAAATATTTAGAAAACAAAATTCAAAATAACTTGAGATTGCCACTTAGTGCAAAGCTTTGTTTTAGATATGGATACAAATATGCGTGTTAAATAACAAAAAGAAATAAAAGTTCAACTGTTAAATGTAAAAAATAAAAACAAATTAATTTTCCAAAATAAAACTAAAACCACCTAAAAACGCTTCCAGGCATGATTGAAATCAAGACGTAAACAAATTTTAAACCGTTTTAGCTCAGTGACAAGTCAAGGACTGATGGAGTCAGAAATGTCTTCTTCAATTAGTCATAAATCATAGCACTTTCAGCAAGGGTATAACCATATCTATATCAAATAAGATATGTAAGCTAACTACCAGATGAGCTGGCTAACTGATTGACTGCTTGACTGAGTGACTGGCTAATTAGTTGACTGCTTGATTGACTGACCTATTGATTGGTAAGTAAACCGTGAACCCTTACTATGTAATGGATTTTTTTAGCCAGATAAATTGCATATATTTTAAAACCAGAATGCAGAATTAATATAGTGGGCAAATCACGGCTAAAATGTCATCAAACATGAAAATCGATTCAGTTTTGACAAAGTTATAGGAGTTTGAAACATGGGTGCATTGGATCCGAGGACTTCAATTGTCACAATTTTTGTCAATTTTGGCATGATTTTTGACAAAAAATTTGACCCCCTCAGAATCACTTTTGATGTTGTTTTTTATACTAATTTTGACAACCAGAATCGTTTAAAAATATAAATCTGCAATTCTAAATTTTGAAAAAAAAAATTTTCGAAAATAAGTAAGGGGAGTACATGATTTTTTTTCAAAAAATTCCAAAAAAATTTATTTCAAATATGTTAAAAGCGTAAATGCAGAATCAATTAAGAGGACAAATCATGACCAAAATGCCATCAAAGATGAAAATCGGTTCAGTTTTGACAAAGTTATGGGAGTTTGATATATGGAAGCTATGGATCCGAGGCTTCACTTGTCAAAATTTTTGTCAATTTTGGCATGATTTTTGACAAAAAATTTGACCCCCTCAGAATCACTTTTGATGTTGTTTTTTATACTAATTTTGACAACCAGAATCGTTTAAAAATATAAATCTGCAATTCTAAATTTTGAAAAAAAAAATTTTCGAAAATAAGTAAGGGGGGAGTACATGATTTTTTTCAAAAAAATTCCAAAAAAATTGTATTTCAAATATGTTAAAAGCGTAAATGCAGAATCAATTAAGAGGACAAATCATGACCAAAATGACTTCAAAGATGAAAATCGGTTCAGTTTTGACAAAGTTATGGGAGTTTGATATGTGGAAGCTATGGATCCGAGAGTTTTACAGTCAAAATTTTTGTTAATATTAATCAGTCAGTAAAAATCTTAACACTGTATCTGAAGCGGGTATACACAAGTTAATATTTCAAGTTTCCAGTCTCTAGCGTCAATAGCGACGAAAACAAATGCGTTCATACGCACAGACGGACATTGCGCAAGCCCAATAAAGTAAAAAGATAGAAAATATTATAATTTGCGCTAGCAGGAATCAATTTTTTGCCATAGCTATGGAAACAATTTCAAAATTGTCGGTGCACGATTTAGGCTCGAAAAACGAACTACGCTTGATATTTTTTTTTGGCGCGTCAAGCTAAATTGACAGATAATACCGATAGACTCGTGACAGCAGTCCGACTTATGGATCAACGTTTGGGGCAACTGAGCAAGGCGCCGCCACGAGCCGCAATACCAACAAAGATACGACGGGTCCGTCGCGTTTGTGTTAATATTGAGGCTAATGGCGGCCGCAAATGCCGTTGCCCGAGGCCCGCGAATGCGCCGTACTATGCCAACGACATGCTCGATCCCTGGCTGATGGATAAATATGAGCAGATGCAGCAGCAGAGGAGTGCGACGTCCTACGCCTATGCCCTGCACAACTTGAGTCGCCCCCAGCTATATCCCAATCAGGACTTCGGCCTGGACTGCAATGGAATACGCCAAACGTTTGGGCTAAACCAATACAACGCCTACAATGCCATCCAGCAGGACGCCATCGAGGAGCTCAAGTACATTGTGCACAAACTGGAGGGTCAGCAGCAGCAGCAGCCAGAAACCAATTCCTACAGCAGCCACACTTTCCAGGCGACCAGGGATGCCTTCCCGCCCAGCCAGGATGCTGGCGAGGATTACCAGCAGCAAAGCAGCTCAGCCTCTGACCCAAATCCGCCGGCATCGAAGATAGTCAGCTATGCGGAGAACACCGCCCCAGATGGTTCTCCGGCAAGCGAACGCGATGCTCAGCTGGATGCACTGGCGCATTTGATACGCCAGTCCATGTGCAAGCTGGACAGCTTTCTGGCGCTGCAGGCCGAGCAGCAGGCGCAAAATGCGCGTCTGCGCATAGATGGCTCCTACTTCGATCTGTCGCAGCTGTCGCGGTTCAGGGATCCCTCGGTCGAAAAGAATCTGATGAACAAGCTCAAGCCGGGCAAACCGCGCGGCAAGCATGTGGTTAAGGTCATGCCGCTGCAACCCCTGGTATTCGTGTCGCCACCAGCACCGGCGACGCCTGCTGCCGCCGTGCCCACCCCGTCCGAGAGCACCAAATCTCGATCGTGTCTGCGCCGAAAACGTCCGTCCGACGCTTGTCCAAAAAAAGTTAGGCACACGGACTGCTCTCCGACATCACAGAAAGGCTCTCCAAAGGGTAAGTTCGCAAGTTCATCAAATAAATCATGTAGGATCTATTAGGAACAATCGAACAATTTCATTTGAATACTCGTTCATGAAGTGAAAAGTGTCCGTTCGTATGAACGCCGTTATTTTCGCCGCTGTTGAAGCTAGAGACTTGAAACTTGGAATATATACTCGTGTACACCCGCGTCAGTTAAAGTATACAGATTTTTTGGCTAAGCCCACTGTGGGCGGGACAATTCGATTTAATGTATAAATCTCCCTCAGTTTTGTAGCTAGATGCATCAAATTTTTCAGACAGCTTACTGAGGATCTTCTCTTAATATGACACAAAAGCATATTATAATACGCCTTCTGCGGGCATGGCAAATCGATCAAATCTATCTGTCTTGGGGCGGGTAAGCCCTGCAAATCCATCTCTCGCACAATTTTAGAGCTAGAGTCGCCGAATTTGGCAGACAGTTTTAAGATAAAAATCAGCAACAACCTCAGACTTTGTAAGACTATGTATGCCTATAGCACTTTCATCAAGATCGGCTGAGAAACACAGATGTTATTTAGGAAAAGTTAAAATTTAAAAATTTCACAGCTCTTGTATGCATGTGCAGGGTATCTCCACGCTGAATTTTTGCAAGGGTATTTAGGCCTCGTCACGCCAAAAATAACTCATCCTTCGTGTTCGCTTCTGCAGCTGCGTCCGGGCAGGACAAGCGCGACAGCGGCACCACCATGTGGTGTCCCATGGCCTGCTGCAGAAACTGCTGCGGCGTGGTCACCGAGAGCGAGCCCCAAGCGGCCAGCGAGAACAGCGCAGCACAGCCGCCTGGCAGTGGACCTGTGCCCATTGCCCTACAGCTGTTCACGGTGCCGTCGGGCGTTGCGCCACAGTCCGGCCTCATGGAGACGGGCAGCCCAGCTGGACCTGGACCACCAATGCCGCCTGCGCCAGGACAGGACGTGAACTGTGGAATTGGCTATAGATTGGATGCTGAGCAAGATCGGCACCGGGGTGGCAAGCTGAGCTACTCCTACATGGAGGAGGAGGAGGAGGAGGAGGAGCAGGAACAGGAACGGCATCTGGAGGCGGTGGCGGAGGCGGAGCCGGAGTCAGAGCCAAGCAGCTCGGACGAGTGGTACAGAGGCGCCAGCAGCAGCCTCGCCCGCTTGGAGAAGCAGGAGAGCTACTTCACACTGAACACAGCGACGCGGCTGCAAACGGATTCCGGCAGCACCAACAGCGACTCGACCACACGCTTCGTAGCCACCTCCAACAAGGCCGTGTGCACCAGCGACATGCAGCAGGAGGTGGCCACCGCTCGGCACCCGACCAGGATTGTGCGCATCTACCGGACGTCGGCCATGAAGTCGCGGCGCGGCAGGAGCCGCGCCCTACACCGGAAACAGACCAAGGTGAAGTTCGTCAAGGTGCACGCGGAGCAGCCGAAACTGGACGCCAACGCCAATCCCTATCTGGTGCAGTCCGTGCTCCAATCCGTGTGCGTGCCGCCCTTCAGCGCCGACGGCGAGTCCAGCCGGCGTCGTCGCCACACGGCCGAGCAGGATGCGCGCTTCCAGGCGCTGCTCGACCAGGCCGCCAGCAGCAGTGAGTCGGACAGGAAGGCCAACGAGGAGTTCAAGTGCAATCCGCTGGCCAGGAGCTATCAAACGCGCTCCCGGGGTGGTGCCAGCACGTCCGTTTATCCCACAGAGTGGACGCAGTAAGCCCAGCCGGAACACTCAGTGTGCCGTGTTCGTATTTGAGTTTCACGTCAGTTTCAAACGTCAACAGTGAGAGATGGACACAAATTAACAGAGCAACTATGAGCAGTGTTGAGGCCCATATGCGTGAGGGGCACGATGCCGCCGAGGGGGACGAAGGTGCCCAGGACGCCCAGTGGCCGGAGGGCAGCTCGAATCCGGCGGATCCGCTGGCTGCTTGTTGCAAGAATTGCGTGGTGCATCAACTGGAAGCTGATCCCGGGCTCAGAACCGGCTCCGATTCTCAATACACTACCGATCAATGGAACAGAACCGACTCTGAGCCCCAACATCAAGCCAATTCGTGGGACCCAAACTACTGCGAACCTCGCCCGCAAGCGAGCAACTGGGACAGATCTCAATACCAGCCCAGCTCCATGGAACCCATCTACGCCGAGCAGCCCCAAGCGCACTCCCAAGCCAACTCATGGGCTGGCAACGATCGTCCGTCTCGGAGTCAAGCGCGCTCTTGGCAAGATCCGCACTCTCTAACACTCGAACACAATTTACCAGGTCCTCCAAATAAAGCTAGCTTTCAGTACGGACAAGGAAATCCGAACCGCTCCGCTCAAAGTTCCAGCCATGGAAATGGGCTGCAACAAGGCCAGCAGAGGCCCACAATTCTGGTCATAGTGGTCAAGTAGGTAAAGCCCAATTATACCCTGTACCCATTTCAGCGTGTGCCTATCTTTTGAGCTCATCTCACAGATAATGAGTTCCTGGGTACAGGGTATCTACTAGTGCAACCTCCTCGACTGTTCCATTTTGAGTTTGTTCCGCCTTCCAGCAAATCGGCGGTTTCCCAATTGGGCAACGAGCATTTAGCCACGAATGCTAGCTACCAGGCCTCAACTCCTCCATCCTCCTATCGGGAACAATTCAGTCAGAGGGGCGTCCATCCAGAGAGAAGTAGAAGCTACCAGAAACAAGCTACTACTTGGTATTACGATATACTGTTGAGTACTTGGAGTTCCAAAGTTAACAGAGCTTTTCTTCCCTTTCAACAGCTACTGCAATGCGTCTACTCAATCCTATACGAATGCCAGGTGAGTTCACATTTTCATGCTGCCTTTGGCTTGCCTGTGAAAAGGGGTTTCGATCCACCTGTGTGATTACCCCTTTATTGATCTTCTTAACCCGCAGTGCGACTTATTCAAGCCCATTCCAAGAACAGCGTTCTCAAATCAGGTAAGTTCCAGCCCAGCTCCAAATAACCCCAGCTGCTTTCCTAACTCACATTTTTTGCAGGCAAAAGGATTTGGCTTTCCCCTCCCAGAGGTAAGTCTGACCAAGCCTAAGCGCCCTCTACTTTTAAACACCTCACTTGGCAGATCAATCTGCCCATGTTGCGGGCCTAGCTATGGACAGCCAACGCCAAATGGGTAAGTGACCGTAGAAGACGAATCACGATCAAAACTAACCGAAAATCCTACAGATCGATGAGTCGCGGTCGCAGGGAGAGCCAGTCGAGACAGCAATTTTACGAAACGAGCTCCGGTCAAGCGTCCAGGCGCACGGAACGTAGCGTAATTGATGATGACCAATCAAATGGTAGCTATAGCCCGAAGGGATCAGTCAGAGATCAGGCAATGCTCGTTGGTCAGGGTGAGCGCAATTGCGATTGTGCTGGCGGCAAGGACGGATCCTTCGGCAGCGAAACGGAGCCAAGCGTCTTATGTGAATGTCAAAGTCCATCTGACCCATCGTGTAACTGTGAGTCCACGCTTGGAGATCTCGAGAAGACGCTCGAGAGAGCGGTGCCCAACGAGGAGTGCATTTGCTACCTGCAGAGACTGGCGAGCGAGACGAAAAACAAGGTCAAAAAGAAAAAGCAGCGTAAGCCTAAAGGAGCAGCAGCAGCAGCAGTCGATCGCTTCTCCAATCCGCCGTTTGTGATCGAGCCGAAGCCCCGCTACGTCAACTGCTGCAACAGGCCCTGCTGCTATCCGTGTTGCGGCTGCTGCTGCTGTAGTCCCTGCGCTCCCTGCTATCCCTGGTGCTAAGCAGCCAATGTCAAAGTATCCTCAGCCAAGGTAAGACCCAAGTTCGGCTCGCTTAAGAAATTTGCCCGTTAAACCCAGCCGAAATAGAAATCGGAAAAATGTGTCAATAATTGTTCAAATAAGAAATTTTCCTGTTAAACTAAAAATAAAGTCATAGACCTCAACCCAAACTGAAAACTGTGTCAGAATGTGTACAATTTAGTAATGTTACAAAAAAATCGACACATCGATGCATCGATTTTAACTCGATAATCTTTTTCCGATATTTTGATGTACGTCGAATAGTTCTTCGAAATAAATCGACCTTTTTGGGCATCTTTAAAATAAAAAGTGATGTTACAAAAAATCGAAACATCCAATGTATCGATGTCAACAGCAGCGATTTTTTCCAATTTTGAATCGATCATCTGTTTTTCGGTTATCGATGTACATCGCTCGATTCTTAAAAATAAATCGTTCTTTTGGGCTTCTTTAAGCTTAAGTTGAAGGCGCCAAAAAGAACGCGAACTTTAGTTAAATATCGACGTATCGATGCTAAAGATCGATACTCTTTTTTTTCTATATATCGCCACATCGATGATTTTCTAATCCGATGTAAAAAATCGATGTTCATTTCGGATTAACATCACCAATACAATTTGTATAAATTGTTGACAAACCTATTAAATTGTGACACCTTGACGCACTGAGAATGTAACTTAGCCTAGAGCCCGAACCCTAGGCAACTGGCTAAACATGGCGGGATTACGCAAAAAGAGACGTTCAATGAAGCAGGTGCTGCTGCGACGAGCTGTCCACAGGTCGCACCGCTTGGAGTGCAATGCTGTGGATAGGTCTGCGCTGTATGATGTGCCCCAAACTAGATCCAGTCCCCAGGCGAAGAGCATAACCGTGCTGCCTTCCTTTAACAAGGACGTGCATCTAGTACACATCATGCAGCGCAGCCCATCCAACAACTCGAACTCCAGCCTGGAGCCAAGGGAAGCGCAGCGAATATTCAGAATAGGACCCAACAGACCTGAGGCCAAGCTGCAAAATCTGCTCGCCAAAGCGCCCTTCAAGTCGTGTGAGCAGCGCAAGGAAGCGGGCAACGCGGCGGGCAACAAATCGAGCCCACAGAATTACAAAACCAGGGGTAAGACCAAGGACAATATAAATACTAAGATAACGGTAAATACTAAGATGAGTAACGCACATACATTTGAATGCAAGGCAAAATTTCTAGTCTGGCTTTTGCGCTCTCCAAACGCCTCGCCAGCCGAGTGACTTTTCTCTCTCCAAAAGCTACTCGATCGAATGCCACGATTGAGAGACTTATCGTGCTTGCTGCTGCTGCTGACACGAGCAACGAAATCAGTCGCCAGGCTGCCTTCAGCGAAGTCGGTCGATGCCGCTGAGCGTCGATTGATTTTTTTAAAGTACATTGAGCGAAAAGCTTAGTCGACGCTTAGCTTTTTTGCTAAATCATTTTTTTTATAAAACATATTTTCTTATTTATTAGTTGCAATTGTTAAATTGTATAATAAATTGTAAAAATAAAATATAAGTTGTTTAATGGCTGAACTTGCTAAAAAACAATATGTATATAATAGCCCTTGAAAATATGTTTTGATTTTGTTTTTGCATAGAAATGCACTCGTACAATCAACGCTTAGCTTTTTTGCTAAATCATTTTTTTTATAAAACATATTTTCTTATTTATTAGTTGCAATTGTTAAATTGTATAATAAATTGTAAAAATAAAATATAAGTTGTTTAATGGCTGAACTTGCTAAAAAACAATATGTATATAATAGCCCTTGAAAATATGTTTTGATTTTGTTTTTGCATAGTGTGTGCCGGAGAAATGCTTAGCTTTTTTGCTTAATTATTTTTTTATGAAACATATTTTTTATGCAATTGGTAAATTCTATAAGAATTTTTTTTTTTTAATGGCTGCCAATGCTTTTATAATTTGTATACAATTTATTTTTGCACAGTGTTTGCTGGAATGAGAGAGATGCACTCGTCTCAGCCAATGGCGTGCGAGCTCATATATGTGAATGTGTGAATTATACATGCATAAATGCACCACAATGTATATGTATATGTATATGTATGTATTATAGTGCACAGCATTGGCTTTGACTGTCGAAAAACAAATTTCGTTCGTTTTCTAGCGCCGACCGCGAACTACCCTACATATATTTTTTAATGAGGTCGATTGTAATATTTAAATAATTATTTGTAAATATTACAATCTGTTTAAATACCATATGTAAATATAAACTAGGGATATTTGCCCAAATTCTAACAAATTCGTATTTGTTCTCAATGTCTTGTAGCATTTAATTGTTTGACGTTACCCATCCTAGTATTAGACAATATCTATCCCAGCTAACACTTGACTAAACAACCACCAAATCCCCGCAGACAACAGATCGGGTGATAGCTTGAAAGTGCTCGGGGCCTCTAGAGGCTCTAAGGGCTCACGGGCTAGCTCCCTCAGCTATCCATCCAGTTGGAATTTGGATGTGCCGCGCGAAGAGGAGGTGGACGAAGTGATTGCCAATGCGCTCAGCCTTAGCGATGTCCGCAATTGCAACGTACTCAATCGCACACCCTACGATCATCGCCTGAGTGCCCCCGTGACCCATCGCCGTCCCAAAATCGACAGTTCCGTGCAGTGCACAATTCCGCACACGTCCCGTAAGCCCTCCATACTGCGACGTCGCAAAGCGAACGTTGTGAACGCGGCCCAAACGCAAACAGGGTCCGTGCGCAGGCCGTTGGCCCAAAAGCCAGCGCAATCGAGACCGCCACGAGACCACAATATCAGGTGCAAAATGTTGCAAACCGATGAAACCTACGGGGCTAACGACGGCGTATCTCCGACCGGCATTGTGCGCATGGACAAGGTGCTTGGGGCCGTTGCGCCGCATTTTGGCGGCACCCGTAAGAAAGTGCCGCTGCGCGTGCACAGCGGCAAGGCGGATTCGCGATCGGAGAGCCTGACCAGCATCATAATCATCAACTGTCGATCGCAGACGAAAACAGCCGGAAACGCCGATGGGCCGAAGCGGGTCCAGGGTCAAAGCTATGGCGGTTATACACCCTCGGAATGCAGTTGCGACTACGAATCGAATGACAGCGCCAAGGATGTCCGTGGCCAATCACCGGAACGCTTGAATCGCATTGAGAAGATAAGTCAGCCGCCGCCCGTGCTGGATCGCCAGGTCCAGAAACATCGCTCCAGCTCGTTGGATTGTGAATGCGAAAGCGAATCGGAAAGCGATTCCGAAGCCCAGCGAATTCCCAACTTTAAGGACAACAGTGCGAATCCAAATTGGAGCTCAGGCATGGCCCACAATGAAAAGGGCAACTCCAATCAGTGCTGCTGTTATTGTGGCCAGAAAAGGTCCAACGTGTCTGCGAAGAGTGTGGTCTTCGAGGCCAACGAAGAGACGCATGCCACGGAATACGACAGCTCCCTCCAGCAGCCGCAATATTCGCCCAGCGCGCCGAGATCAGCCAAACAAGGCCAAGAGGAACGGACACAACCGATGCAGTCCAGCTGCTCGTGCCAGTGTCCCAGTTGCAACAATGCCATAACGCAAACAATGCGCAGTGCCCGGCCGAAGGGCAATCAAAACATGAGCCCAGCTCCAACAGCTAACCATCGAAGGCAGGACGACAACGGCCATGATTCGCCGACTGGAGCGAGGACTAAGCCCGTGAGCCCGAAAGGCAAACAAGCGGATGGTGAATGCTTCTGCAAATATCCGGGCTGCCCCAGAAGAAGACAGCCAACATCTAGTGAGCTGCCTAGTGCTCCAAAGGGAGCCGCCGGGGGCAGGCACACTGTGGCTAAGTCGGCGGAATGTGAGTGCAAATGTCCGGGCTGCACCAGAGCGCGCGCTCAGCGAAACGAACTCTCCAACGGAGCGACGTCGCACTCAAGCCCGAGCCCGAGCCCGAGCCCGAAAGGCAGACACGAACCCAAAACGAAGAACTTGCGAAAAGCCCAGCCCAGAAAAACAGTTGCAGCTGCGAAAAAGGTTCAGCCGGAAGGCAATTCGTCCAAGCAATTTGCCTGTCCCTGCAAATGTCCTTATTGCCTTAATCCCATTAAGCAGCAGCCTGGCGCAGAGGCGAAAAGAAAGCCAGGGGAGAATCCCTTCGTGCAAAATATGTGCGACAGCAAATGTCCTTCTTGCTTAAGAAACAGTTCCCCGTCGCCAGGCAGCGCCCGAAATGGCGCCGCCAGTCCCAAGAGCAAACCCATGGATAATTCTGCAACACAGCAGCCGAAGTCCCATTCGAGCCGGTCCAGAGGTGCCGCCAAGAGAGGCCCAGACGATGGCCAGAACTACTGTGAGCCCGACTGCACTGAAAGCTGCAGCAATGCGCTCCAGCAGACCTCCGCAACGGGCAACGGGACCTCCCGGCGAGATCGGGAGCAGGCGCCCACAGATAGGATGGCAGAGAGGAGTGCGAGGAGCAGGCCACAGGACAAATCCTTTGGCCAGGCAAATCGCAGCTTGGAGCTGAAAGGAGATCAGTTCTTTTGCTACCCCTCCAGCGGACCCTGCAAATGTGGCGACTCCTCAACACAAACGTCCGGACCGTATCCAGACAGTTACGCTGACTCCTCGGAGGCGACTTTCTGGGGCAAACCGAAATGTGATCTCAAGTGTGAGCCTTGCCAAACGGCAAGCCCCCAGCCCGTGAACAGAGAGGTGCAATGCGACTGTACGTGCCCCAACTGCGGCGTGGACATCAACAAATTCACCCGGAATCCACAAGTCAAAATTGACTCGGCCGCAAGTCTGTCCGATAAGCCCAGTCACAGGGAAGCTGCCGTACCGCAGGGAGCGTCGAACACGACGTCCACGAAAACCGCCAGTCGGAAGCAACCAGGCTCGAATCAAAGCACAGCTGGGATGCGAGAAAACGTGGACCCAAAGGTAAGCACAAAGAGCATGAATCGATATCATACGGAGTACAAGCCGGACAGCAAACAGTCCACGGCAGGAGAATGCCAGATCTGTGAAATAATTTTGAGTAAAAAAAAGAGCAGAAGCAAGGAATCGATCAAGCCGAAACAATTGGAACAGGAACAGCAGCAGCAACAAATTCGGCAGCAGCAGCAACTGCAACAGCAACTGCAGCAGCAGCAACAACAGCAGCAGCAGCAACAGCAGCAACAACAGCAGCAACTGCAACAGCAACTGCAGCAGCAACCACAGCAGCAGCAGCAACCACAGCAGCAGCAGCAACCACAGCAGCAGCAGCAACCACAGCAGCAGCAACCACAGCAGCAACCACAGCAGCAGCAGCAACTGCAGCAGCAACAATATCAGAAACTGCAGCAGCAGCAACAGCAGCTGCAACAACAGCAGTTGCAGCAACAGCAGCAACAACAGCAGCAACTGCAGCAACAGCAGCTGCAGCAACAGCAGCAACAACAGCAGCAACAACAGCAGCAGCAACAGCCGCAACAACAGCAGCAACAACAAAAACAGCACCATCAAAAACAGCCACAATACAGCCAACATTGCAACTTAGAGTCGTGCAACAACAAGTGCGGCAAGTGCAAAATAATTCCGGCCAAAACCAAACAGGGCGACGCCCTGGTCAATCTCGTTGTGGACGATAAATGCAATGTGAATCAAATAATTGAGATACTCCAGGAGACAGTCGCCCAGCTGGTGGGACAAAAGAAGATGCTGAGTCAAACCGTTGCGAATCCCATTGTGGTCCAAGGCGAGGTCGCCAACAACTTTAATGGCGTTTACGAAAACGGGCCCTGGACCTCCATGAATCCGAACTACATGGAAGATCGCTTTGTACCCTGTCCGGCGTATCCCTGCGCGCAAAGTCAACCTCAACAGTTGCGATGCAATAAGTTCAATTGTCCAGCTAGACCGCAATTTGGCAAGCCCTACGGCAATGAGGACTACGTGGAGCAGGGCGCCAATTACATGCCCTACCCTGACTATCCACAATACAGTCAATACCAACAAGCGGAAAGTAAGCCCCCGCCGAATCAGAAAACCGCCCAATTTGTGCCAACACCGACGGGTGCGAAGAAGGGACCCACAGCTCGCATTCTCACCCAGACGGACTACGACTATCCGCAGATGGCAACCGACTATGCGGGCCAACAACAAAGCGAGCAGGCGCAACCGAACACAGCCAGATATCTGGCTAAGCCCGCTCCTGAGGATCAGGCCGTCGATGATTGTTTATGCTGTCCTGGTAAAACTCCGTTAAGAGTTATGGATCCGAATGCGGAAAACGCAGCCGACTTTCGTTCGCGTAGTGGAAGTTCCTACCCCTGTGAGGGTGATTCGCCAGTGAGCCCGACCAGTTTGGGTGCCGATAAGAAGCGTAGAATCCTTCAGAGCTTGAAACCGACGAAATCGTTTATGGATATTTTCGATATGGCCATGGCCCTGAGGCAAAATAGCAACTGCATCAAAAAAGATATTCACAAATGGAGAACTCACGATCCGAAACCGCCCATAGAACCCGATGTACACGTGGACAACCATTTTGTAGACTTCCCAGAGCCTAGCAGCCTAGGTGAAAATAAATTAGAAAAGCTCGGTAGAAATAAACTGGGAGAACAAATAAACAGCTTCCCCATCGAACTGGAAGAACAAGCGAAACGGGAAGAACCAATCAGAAAAAATTCCATTCATATTTCTCCACATACTCTCTACAAAGATCATGACGAAGTCATTAATCCAAATCGAAGGCAGGTTGAATTGGAGCGAAATCACAAAATCGACGGTGTTAAAGGTCAAGGTCGTATAAAGGAACAACCCGAGACAGGAGATGTGACCCACAAATTTGCTACTCAAGATTGTGTTTTCTGTCGATGTGGA
The DNA here is from genome assembly GCA_035041545.1 of Drosophila colorata. NCBI lineage: Eukaryota > Metazoa > Arthropoda > Insecta > Diptera > Drosophilidae > Drosophila > Drosophila colorata. The sequence goes on along the minus strand of JAWNLD010000320.1, from coordinate 3,733,367 downwards.
TTTTGTTTCAAAAGTCCACATCGCCAGCGAGAACAGCCGGAGGCAAAAGATCTAGCCCAAAAACACGTCGAGCAAGAGCCAAACAGTTCCGATTCGGAATGCTATAAAGTACGTGAAAATTGTCCGCGTCGGACACGAGTAAAGAAAGTTCAAGAAGATCTCTTTCTTAAGGAAAGGAAAAGTTCGGGTTTTGAGCAAACGGATCTATTCCGAAAACAACCAATTCAGGAGAAACATTGTTCCTGTTTCAAATTAGACTCCTGTAGAAGACAGACCAAGACTGCCCAGCCATTGGTCGAAAGAAAGAGATCTGACGAAACAGTGGATAAATATTCCATTGAATTTGATTGCATGGGAAAACCTGAAAGGCGGTACGTACAGAAAAAAGGATCAAGAACCTCCACCTTCGACACCTCGACTGCGTGCTGTAGGAAACAAAAACAGAAGAATGCAGAACTGTTACAAAACCGGGAATTAATTTATGCCAAACTGGAAGATTTATTTGCCAAACGTATAGAGGTTAATTCATCCAAACTAATTGGTTTATTGTCCTGCCGTAAGAAGCCAAGAGCTGAAAAGGAGGACGCTTTGCTCAACTTGAACTCGCATCTTTTCACGAAAACCAACAAGGAAGTAAAGATGTCGAAATCTTGGAGCACTCAATCGGTTTGCAAAGGAAAAAAGTGGGAGGTGAGAGGCAAAGATAAAGCGAACTCGGGTGGAGACTACCCAAGTTATTCAAAATCGACAAAATCTGGGCCACGAAGTAGAATTCCTAAAATTGAAGTTGAAGAGGTTTCGTTCGCAAATTATTCAATTGATTCAAAAGCAAAATATCCGAAATCGAAAATCATTATTGATCTTGGAAAAAAAATAAAGCGTGAAAGGAAAGAGAAGGAAGAATCAGATCATTCGGAAATAAGAAACTATAAATCGGTAAGCAGCCTATATCCTGGAAATAGGCTGAAGCGTGAAAGGAAAGAAACAGATCACTTCGAATCAACAAAAAAAAAGTCAAGAAGCAGATTGATTCCCAGAAGAAGACGAGCTAGAGAAAAGATAGACGAAGAAGGATCAGATCATACGGAATCGAAGAAATCCAAATCGCAAAGTAGTTTATCTATTCGCAAAAGGGCGAGGAATGACAAGACGAAAGAGGTCTCGCATCCACAGGAAATCAGACGTCAGAAATCAAAATCTGTGCTCAATAAAATTAAAAAGGAAAAGAAGGATACAATAGAAAGTCCAGAAATAAAGCTTGTCGAGAAAACTCAACGTGAGCTCAAACAGAAGGAAACACCATCGGAAGTGTTTGTCTCTTACCATTTAAGCAAAAAGGATAATAAACGTAAGCCACCGATACCCCCCGAAAAACCCGAGAAAAATGCCGAATCCAAGACAAGTGGATTTTCCAGCTATAAACGTCGCAAAGGGCGTCACGTTATGCCTCAAAAACAACACAAGTGCGACGATGTTAAGGTGCTCTACGATTCAAGCTATAAATTTTGCAAGTACAGTTACGGGGACGGCGATACAAACACGGACTGCGATTGCGCCTGCGAAGTGGACATTAAAAAACATGAAGCATTGCAAGCGCAGCCAAGTGAAAGTCCCAATAATTTCTACTGCATGTTAGATACTCGCGACAAGTTCACGGGATGCCATCGATATACCCACTGATTGGTGAGCTGCGCATAAGAGCGGCATCAAAATTATAAAAAATTCGCTATTTCATTCAATAAAAACAAGGTGACCACCAAACTGTGTGATTGTTTACTTAAATTTGCCGCCAACACTTTCAGAGATTCACCCTGTTTCGATAGTGTGTGGCGGTCGTTCGACTGTTAGTTATCGATAGGTCTGCACAACATCAACAGAGGAGCCTCGTTGTAATTGTTGCAAAATGTTGAATTTTTTAATTAAAACGCGACAATTGCTATATCCGGGCGTGCGCAATCTATCAAATACGCTCACCAGCTGCCAGAGCAATGTGATCGCCCAGTCCACAAGTAGCGTGTCAGCCGCTTCGAAGCCGGCGCTAATTTTGCCGCAAAACTACGCCGAATACGGGCTCGTCAGCCGGAACAGCACCCGGCAGGCGTGGATCGAAAATGTGGATGTGGTGGCCGAGCGCAAAGTGGGTCTCATCGAACTGCATCCGGATGTGTTTGCCGCACAGCCGCGCGTCGACATCATCCAGGAGAACGTCGAATGGCAGCGCAAGTACCGTTATGTAAGCATGGCACATACCAAAACACGCGCCGAGGTGCGCGGCGGCGGCCGCAAGCCCTGGCCGCAGAAGGGCATGGGCCGGGCGCGCCACGGCTCCATCCGATCGCCGCTGTTCAAGGGCGGCGGCATCGCTCACGGCCCGCGCTCGCCCACCAGCCATTTCTACATGCTGCCCTTCTACACGCGCGTGCTGGGCCTGACCTCGATGCTGAGCGTTAAGCTGGCGCAGGACGACTTGCACATCATTGAGAACGTGGAGGTGCCCACGCGCGAAGCTCAGTTCTTCAAGGATCTGATACGAGAGCGCAACTGGGGACCATCGGTGCTGATCGTGGACAAGTATGCGAACTCGATTTGCCTTTCTTTTACATATACATAAATATTAGCAAACGCAATCTCTTCTAGGCAAGACATATTTCCGGAGAACATTTGCTATGCCACGGACTCGCTGGGCTATGTGAATCTGATGCCCTCCTTCGGACTGAACGTCTACTCGATGCTGAAGCACGACACTCTGGTGCTGACCGTGGACGCCGTGAAGCACTTGGAGCAGCGGCTGCTCTACCAGCTGCATCGCAACGATGCGTACAGCAAGAACGCCAAATTCCGGCTGGATCAAGTTTAGATATAAGTTTGTTCATTCATAAATTAATTATATTTAATGCAAATGCAATTGTTGAAATAGAGGATACAATTTCCGACAGGCGTTATGTATAGAAAAAAGCATCGGGAATCTCTGATTTCGACACCTCGACTGCTAGCTGTAGAAGATAACAGAAGAAGCATGGGGAACTTTTACAAAACCGGCAACTAATTTAGGCCAAACTGGAAGATTCATTTGCCAGGCTAAATCTTCGAGCAATCAATCGCTTTGCAACGGAAAAAAGGACGAAGTGAGAGACAAATATAAAGCAAACTCGGAAGTACCCAAATTATTAAAATTCAACGCAATCTAGGCCAAGAAGTAGATTCAAATGATTCAAAAGCAAAATTTCAATTTTAGATATAATTATTCATTCTTTTAAATTAATTGTATGCAATGCAAATGCTAAATCCTTTCGATGGCTACTGTTTAACTTGTTGTGTGGTCTGCGTGCTGTCCCTAAAGACCGTGTGCAGCGGATCCTTGTCCGTTGTCGATATCAACACCTCGCAGGCGCCCTGCAGCCGCTCGTTCAGCTTGGGCTGAAATTCGCGCAGGAAGCCACGCTCCGAGTTGCTGTGGTTGCACAGCAGCACCGTTGTGCCGTTGTGATTGAAGTCCAGCACTTCGTGATGTGACATCTCGCCGGTTATGACGAGGTCCGCCTGAACGCCGCTCAGCACTGAGCCGCCGGAGCCGGCACAGATGCCGACCGTCTTCACGAAGGTCTTGGAGTGATGGCCCACGGCAAAGGCCACGTGCACGCTATTCTCGATGTGATCCTGCAGCGCATGCACCAGCTGGCATATGGGCATGCTGGTCTCGATCAGACGACCCGAGCCGGTGCCCGGTTCCGCACCTGGCTCCGGCACCAGCGGCTTAATACCCTTTATGTCCACGGCCTTGGCCAGCCAATCGTTCACGCCGCCCAGCACCTTGTCCCAGGCAGTGTGCGGCGAGTACAGCGCTATGGAGTTGACCAAACAGGAGGCCACGACTCGTTCCTTCCAGTGGGACATGGTGATGCGGGTGAGCGGCTTGAAGATTGGCGGATGATAGCTAATAATCAGGTCCACCTTCTTCTCAAGAGCTTCGCTCATCACCGGCTCGGTGAGATCGTTCGTCAGCAGTATCCGCTCGACGTTTTTCTGCAATTTACCCTTTAGAAATTAGACAATAGTTGAACGGTAAAGTCGACATGTTTACATCTTTATGCGGCTCGATCAGCAGGCCCACGTTGTCCCACTTTTCGGCAAGGCTTGTGGGCGCAAAGCTCTCCAGCTGCTTGACCACATGCTCCAGTTTCTGTCCACAAAGGGTGCTCATGCTCCTGCTCACACTGGCCACGCAACGTAACATATAAATGAAACTCAAATAATGATTATTTTATCATATAAAGTTTGTGAATCTCATTTCTTCACTATTTCGGCATCAAGTGATGGAAAACGCTTTTTGGAGTGTTGCGATGCATTTTTCAACACAGCCCAATTAGGCGGTTGTTTAAAAAAGCATTTATTTCACCCGACGGCGAATTACTTAGTAATTATTATAATGATTATGATTTTTTTAAATTGTATTGAATATTTATCAGCAATCGTCGCTACTGAACAATGAGGATCCGGTTTCAAATCCCAGGCTAGTGTATAAATGACTGTATGGAAATTTATAAATTAAAAAAATTGGTAAATTATATTCATTAAATTTTTTCCTATGGAAAAACCAGGCTTTTAGAAACATTTTCCACAAATTAAAATTACAATTAGCGAATGGGAATTAGCTACAGTTGTCTTTAAATATACTTAACCGCATTCATCAAATGTATTTATTACTCCTAGCCAATATATATTACGATCGGTTATATTAAAAATTAATTGAATAATAGACTTGAGCTACATATGTATATATGTGTATGTATATGTATATACAAATCCAAATTATTTGAAGTTCCAGGTATTGGGGCTTTGAAATATTTACGTTCTTCCGATCCCGCATTCCGCCTTACTTAAAGCATTTAAGCGTCGTTTTTTGTGAACTTGCAACTTATTGATGAAAACCCCAAATGACGAATCGCGAACACATAAGAAAGACGCAAACAACGAAGCAAGCGAGAATACGCGCAAGACAAAGTGTGAAGCACACGTTTGGACAGGTGGAGATCGATGTCCTTTGCACTCTTGGCGGCCGTATTTTCCCCAAATACATTACTAAGCAAATAACAATATTATATAATTATACATTTTTAATTATATCGCTTACATTTCAATTATTTTTTCCAGGCCAAAAATATAAATTTTTTGTCTACATAAATTTGTAGAAAGCCGCAAAGTATTGAATTTTTGAAACATAATAAACATAAAAAATATATACATATATACATAATATGAACCAAAACTAATTTTACCGAAGAAAATGTGAACGTTACGAAAATTAACAAGCCGTTTCTATTATTTTTTCCCTTACTGTATGTGTTGCAATTTCTTTAGCCTATTCACTCTCAGGAGCTGAGTTCCTTTTTCTACTGCAACAACTGCCGCCATTTTTTTCGTATCTTCTATTTGCATCTTCGTCCAGGCGTCGGCGCTGCGACGCACACTTCATTCGAGTTTCGGACGCGAAGCGTTGCACACGTTTCTAGAGCCCGAAGAAATTTACTAGCATATGGTATTAAAGTTTTAAGAATAACTGCTGCTTGTTGTTGCTAACGTTGCTGTTGTTGTTGTTGTTGTTGTTGTTGTTATTATTGTTGCTGCTGCGGTTGAGTGCTTCCCCATTCAAACTTGAGTGAAAGCTGTTGAAACTGCGCGCCCTTTGGCCAAGAGCTTTTGACGCTTTGGTCTGGCAACGCCGTTTGGTTTCCCCCACCTACCCAAAGCTTTGCTGTAAATATTGTCACGGTAAAGCTAAATTTAACCAGCTCAAGCACAACACACTTAGTGCTATTTTCAACGTGAAGGAGTCGAAACGTATGTAAAGATTAGCGGAGCGCAGTTGAATTAACTACAAGTTAAAGCGAAACGCGAACATAAATGTGTAACAGCATGCAAAACAAATTACAATAATAGACAAGTCGAAGAGGTGTGTGATAATTTTAAAAACCATAACGAAATTGATCAAATACAAATAAAAGTAAAAACAAATAAAAGCAGCCCACACAGAGGAAAACTTATAATTGAACACAAAAATAACAGCAGAAGCTGCTCAGCAGCATGTTCATATGTATATGTGGGCTGTTGTGTACGTGTGTGTGTGTGTATTGAGGGGTTGTGTAGGTGTGTGTGTGTGTGTGAAACGAAGGCAGGTGTTCAAGTGGAAAATAACTAAAGAAAATATAAGAAATCCCTTTGCATGAATATATTACTCGTATAGTTCCCCAACGAGCCATTGAAATATGTATTTTTGTTGTTGTTGTTAAGCATAACTCTGACATGCGCTAATCTCAATTTACGCTGTTATTGCGTTTTCACTTGTGTACGCGCACACTATATTCGTTTCACTCACACGCACGGCAGCGAATGCGTGCGCCAGAGAGACGCTCAAACCGCAGTTACGCGAGCTCCCCATATAAACGTGCGAGTGTGTATGTGTGTGTGTGAGAGAAGCTTGTTGAGTTGGGCAAAGCTTAAAAGCAAAGTTCAGCGTGTGAATTTCCATTTTATAAGTAAAAGACGTTTTGCAGAATCAACGGCAAGCAACAGTTAAGAAATAAAAGCGATACGGAAGCAGCAAGCATAGGAAGTAAAAGTAGAAGAGGAAGAGTAACTTTATTGCAATAAAAAAAAAACAGGCCAACAGCAGGCAACAAGTTCAAAATGTGGAACCAAACGGCAACAGCAGCAACAAGTGATAACAACAAGGAAAAGGCAACTGTGGAGGATTGTAGCTGTGCTGGTGGTGTTGGCGTTGCCAGCCCTGCGCCAGCTGCCAGTGTTGAGCAGCAGCAAAAGGCAGCAATTGAAGCTAACAGTAAACAAGCAGCAACAACAACAGCAACATTTGGCGGCAAAAGCAGCGAGCAACAGCAACAACAAAGCAGCGCAGCCGCCATTAACAAGCACAAAGAATTTGCAGCACAAAGCGAAACAAGCGATTCCGGTTTCATCTCCGGCCCGCAATCAACGCAAATCTTCAGCGAGGAAATAAGCGACGACGAAACGCAACAACAACAACAGAAGCAGTTGCAGTCGGAGCAGGACAAGGGCCAGGACAAAGACAAACAACAGTCGGTGCTCGACTCGGGCATCATCGACGAAGAGGAGCAGGAGGAGGAGGAGGAGCAGGAGCAGCAGGCAAATCCCACAGCAGAAGCTGGCGTCGAGCAGCCGCCCGCTGAGCAAATGCGCTTCAAACAGAATGTGGACACGGGCATACCGCAGTGGACCGTACAGTCCAGTCTCGCCAGCGGCGGTATGAACAATCTCAATGCAACAGCAACAACAGCAGCAGCAGCAGCAACAACAACAAATGCCAATTACTCCGCTGGACGAAGAAGCGCCCCACAAAACAGCAGTGCAACAACAACAACAACAACCACAACAACAAACGCAGCTGGAAATACTGCAACTGCACCACTGAGCAGCAGCAACAACAACAACATTAACATTATGAACGCCTGGGAGCAATTCTATCAACAGAACGACGACGGCGACACGTAAGTTACACACAACAATTTCCGCTTCAAATTTAACCAAAAATCAACAGCAACAAAAATGGCTTAAAGAAGTAGTTAAGAGTGTGCGACTAGTAGTTACCCTGTAGCTGGTTGTACCGATTATCATTACGGATTATCTAAAATCAAATATTCTTAAACTATTATAAATATTTTAAAATGTTAATTTTAAAATATTTTAATATGTGTCCATACTGGGTTAATAGAGGTATCAAATCAATCACTCAGCATCCCGGTTACCAGGTGTTCCCGGTTCATAGAGTTCCGGATAATCAAGGTTCAACTGTATTTGATAATTTGTGCAAACTTTAAGAAGTTTTGTGCATATTATTATATATGGCTAGTTTACCAATTTCACCTGTTCTAGTAATATTGCAATATAGGTTAGGCGAATACTGTTAAATATAGCTCATGGTAGTTACGGATGAGCTGTAGCTGAAATCTTAGACTTGGGAAAACTTATAGTTAAACTCGAAGAGAACATTAAATGAATTAACTCAACAGATTTTGCTGGAAATTTGTTGAATGCACATATATGTATATTGTTTATGTATGTATAGAAGCAAACAAATAATAACACGTTACGTGACCCAAAACAAACGTCATTCTTAAAAAAAAAAATGCAAATCTATCTAATAAAAAATCGCACGAGTTTCTTTAATCAATTTAATTTTATATCGAGTTTGAGATAATTATACTTTGAATTGAAATTTATTTTGCCAGATCTTCAATAGCTTATTTGTCTTAAAAACAAATGCAAATGTTTTAAAACATCGAACAAATTTAAGCAAATTTTTATATATTACAATATTTCTACGAAAATTTAAATTTATATTGTAGTTTTTTTTATACAAACCTTTTTTCAATTTTAACTCACTCGAAATTGGGCTTTTACAATTTTACATAATACATAAATTGTATTATTATTTAAAGTAAAGGAAATAGTTAAAATAGCTATCATGGTTGAGTTTTTCCTGAAAATGTTTAAATAGTTAAATAGCTTATAGTTATAGGATTATATATATATATTTTAAGGCAATGAATATGCCCATAAAATATACCTTTCAAAGATCTAATGACTAATGGCTGCAGGGTATCTCAAGACGATGATGTATTCGCTAAAATTGACCACCAACTGTGGGGGAGACTTTCATGAATCACAAAATGAAAAAAAAAAAATATCACAAGACAATGAGGCGACTTCAGACCGCACCGACACATGTTAGTCAGGCAGTCAGGGGTTTTCCTGGTATGTCAACTACCTGAGAAACAGACACACACACAGAGAGAGAAAACAGGTTTTTGGGCAGTGCAATTTTTGTTTTAGTTAATTTTGTGGGTTTTTACCAGCGAAAGATCGGCAACAAGTGTGTGGGAAATGCGCAGGTACAAAAATTTGAGCTAAACTCATTTCTCCTGCTTTCTCTCTTACAGTCCACTGCACTTGGCCTGCATATCGGGCTATGTGGATGTTGTGGCCGCCCTGATACGCATGGCACCGCATCCGTGCCTGCTAAATATCCAGAACGATGTGGCGCAGACGCCGCTGCATCTGGCGGCGCTGACGGCGCAGCCAACGATTCTGCGCATGCTCCTACTGGCCGGCGCCGAGGTAAATACACAGCTCGACAAGCCCGACACAAGCCCAACCATCTATTGATCCCCCATTTGCATTATTCAATCAATAAAATCCAATAGCCCACGGTACGCGATCGTCACGGCAACACGGCGCTGCACTTGTCCTGCATTGCCGGGGAGAAGCAGTGCGTGCGAGCCCTGACGGAGAAATTTGGCGCCTCGGAGATACACGAGGCACACCGCCAATATGGCCATCGGTCCAATGACAAGGCCGTCAGTTCACTGAGCTATGCCCACCTGCCCGCTGATCTGGAGATACGCAACTATGATGGTGAGTGCGATATTCAATAATTATTTTATAGCGATTATAATCTGTACATTTATAAGATCAATTTCCCTGAAGAGTTAGCTAGAGTTATCGAGAAGTTATCTGAAGTTGGGAAAATGTAATTTCGTTTTCAAAATTCCATTGAGAAGTTAAGATATATCCGGTGTATTTTATTTTATTTGCAATGAGTTATGTTTAAGTTATGCCATAAACAGTATAAACAGTATATATGCAGAAATGTATTGTCTGATTTTCTAATTACGCACTTTATTTAAAAATTTTTGGGTAATCTAACCGGAAAATTAAGGTCCGAAACTGCATCGGCAAAAATTCAATTAAATACAATCAGTCTGAAACCTATTCTTAAAGCTACAATTTTGGAATATCCACCCATTGCACAATTCCTGGCAAGTGAACAAAAAGTTTCAAGCACAGATTTACGTAGAACAGCAAGTTGTTTATATTTTATTTGGAATTCCAACTTATGTATAAAGAAACCCATTTAATTGGGAAACACTGGAAAAACCTTCATAACAGTTTTGTTATATCTGAAATCAATTGTGCACCAAGTGCAAAAATATTACTTAAGAATATCTGAATAGCTTTCCATATTTTAGTCAAATATTCTTGGCAACAATATTCGGCAAATATTAAAAGAATTTGATTTGTTGCCAAAAGCCAAAAGGTATATAGTATAGTTTAATATATTTTAGCTGTCCCGCCATCGGCTAGCCACAGTGCGAGACATTGTCTGCTCTATCCATATACTATTTATATTATATATCTAGATACATATACCCAATATATGTGCTCGTGCTCGACTGAATGCCAAAAATACATTGGCCTCCGCACATTTTTCGCCTGAAAATACATTTCTCATTCGCTTTTACGTTTTGTTATTGATTTACCCATACACATACAATATATATGTATATATAAACAAAAGCGATTTTCAGTTTGACGTCAGCAAAGAACGGCATTGTTTATACGCTTTTGTGCGTTTGAATATTTGTGCAAATCTTTAGCTCCAAGGAACAACAACAAACAACGTTAGTTCCATTTGATTTCCAGCTCATTTGATGTGCTTCTCACACACCAAACCAGAAACCTCGGCTACTTTTACGATTATGTATCTGAGATACAAGGCAGCAGGCGCGGCCTTATTTCCTTGATTGTTATTATTGATTTATTTGTATACAAATGAGTTTGATGTGCCCATATACGTACCTACCTTCAACAGGTGGTGTGGGTGAAGGGGGTTGGGCGTTAGGCTGGGGATAGGGTGTGAAGGCTACAAGCTGTGTGTGTGCCACGGTGTTTACTCCGAAATTTATATTTTAATTTGCCTGAAAATTTAAATTTAATTTAGAATTTTTAAACTAGTTTTTTTTTTTTAAAAACTATTGTTTTAGTTTTTGAAAAGTTTAAAATGTTTTGTAAATTTTAAATCTGTTATTTTCCATTTCAAAAGTTGCCCATTTCAAAAAAGCAAATTGAAAATCGCAAAAAAAATAAATCGTTATATATAAAATAAACCAAACTGAACCGGAAGAAAGTAAAAGTCGACGGATATACACATACTTATTGTTCATGCACAAAAGTTGAAGCTTGTGCAACTGTCGACACAAAAAGGTTAATAAACTTGACAGTGTGGCGGAGCTGAGTTGTTAAGGGGCTCAATTTATAGCCATATATCAAGCACACACACACACCCACACACGCACACATGCGGGTATTTACTTTAACCTTTCGTTTGTTTAATCGATTATTGTTTTCGTTGTTTTTTTTTTCTTGAGCTCTAACCTTGCTAAAAATATAACAGCAGAAATCCACACAAAAAGTTCGCCATCGGTTCCCAAACATGTGGTGAACAAACATTTGGCAGCTACTTATAACCAGACCAAACCGGTCTAAACGTGCCCCGCACATACATGAAAAACAGCTGCTGACCGAACAGCAACACACACACACCTACCTAGTTTTGTGTGTTAGTATACTACATATATACATATATACATTTAACATATAGCAGAGGCATTGCACATAACATTTGGTATAGAGGTTTATATACATCACATACACATCTTATAGCCGGCTGCTTCAATGCAGACATAGCCAGAAAAAAAAATAGCTCTGAAAAAGCAAAGAAAAATCTTGAAAAGTGCACAGCGACACACAGATGCCCTTGTTGAGAGAATGTGGTTTTTCTGCTGGTTTTCCGCACATAGAAATCTACAAAAATGCTATAACAAAGGCAATTATCACTCAAAAAAAACCAATCACAGTTCAATCTTTATAATTGTGGATTTTTTTTTAAAATTCAACTTAAAAAAATATAAACTGCATAAAAAAAAATTAGAAATACAATGTTAAATTATAAATAATTTAAATCAATCTTAATGACAATCCCATCAGAAAGTGTGATCCAAAATATCTCATAATTATTTCCTTACAATATTGTACAAATTTCCGCATAAAAACCTTTTCAGAACGATAATTATACAGAAAATTGCAAATCGTTGTACGCGTCAGACAGCCTGACGTCTGACAAGCTGTGGCATGCTCAAGTTAAACTACCCCCTGCTATTTATAGAGTATCAAAAAGCAAGCGAAACGATGACATGAACACGACGACGGCTTTTTCTTTCAAATTTTGGGTTTTCCCATGCACAAGGCAGACACATTAATATATATATATTTATTTATTTGCTTTTTTTAAACAATTTGAAATGTCTGCTCCATGCCAGATGTTATAAAATCATATTCAATTGGGTTCGTACAAAAGTCACAAGACTTTCTAGTTCAATTGACGTCATAGATTGAATGAATTGTAAATAATCCTGAATGAAATAAAGAAAAACAACCGTTATAATCATGAAATCAAAAGGCTTAGTAAAGCAGAAAACAAAATTGTCATAAGGAAAAATTCATGTGTAAACAATATGAATAATAAATGTGTTTAAATAGGACGAAAATAAGGGAGGAAAAAAGGAAAACAGTCACAATACTCTGTTAGTTGATATATGTATATATATATATATATGACTTACATACACTATAAAGAAATGTTAGTCTAAAATTTTTGTTTATATATTTAGTTACCATATATATTTTTCCCAATAAGAACTATTCTTGTTACTCTGCTAGTTTACATATCTTAGCTAGCATATCTATATAGTTAGGTCATTTGTCTTGTCTACTATTATTAGCCCAGAAATTTGTCTAAATTTAATGTGCCATTTTCGGCGTTTCTTTTGAATTTTAATGCCTTCTTTTTACATTTTTGTGCTTAAATTTAATGCAATTCAAATGCTGGCATAGCGGAGACGGAAAATGTGGAAAATGTTACGAAAATAGTCGCTTTCTTTTTCAGTTCTTTTCTGGCATTTAGCCAAATTTAAATATAAAGTAAATATGTCGAAAATTGGAGAAAAAATAATATTATAATTATGTGCTAGTTCCTTCATTGTTTTGTACATGAACTGTACGCGTAGTACAATATTTTGAGAGTCATTCGTAAAGCCAGTTCAAAAGGTTATCAGAAGCCAACTTATCAGCAATTGTGTTCTGTTCGCATTTATTACGCATTTCTTAATGTTAGCAACATGCTTTTCCTTGGCCTTCTTGGAAATTCCCAGCTATTTTTGTAAAATCGTCCTTAATTACTTGCGTTTATCGCTTTAGCACGGAACAAATCATTATAATACATATTTATATATATGTATATTTATATATATATACTCATTTGAACTTCATTCACGCTCTGCTCACGCAATGGCAACTGTTTGGGCTCAATGAATATATAAATAAATGCACGCGAGGGCCTATTATAAATAGAATTTCCAAATCTTTATAACAAGAGGTTAAAGTGTTTTTTATGGTTTTATAGTTATATTATATGTCCAATTTCAGGCAATAAACATTGCACATCGTCTGATTATTTTAGTGTTATTTAGGTAGAGTCTTGTATATAAAGTTGTTATCTCTATTATTTGTCAAGAACAACTTCTGCAGGAATCTGCAAATAATCTAAAAAATCTGACAACCTTCTAAATTATAGAAATTCTTAAGATTTAAACGCTTTACTCTTTTATTACCGAGCAATGCTATAGATTAGCTTTATCTGAAATTCCACAGATTGGCAAAAAAATCTATTCTCCCCCATTGTTAAATATATATTAAGTAAGATGTTTTTTTTTCTTTTTTTTCTGACACTCAAGTGTTTTTCCTAAAGTAAATTTTCTTTCAAGGCCCATTAAGTTATTTCTTTATTTAAGCCCATTCAGCGTTGTCTATAAAAACAATCTAATCTTAATAGCCTAAACAAGCCAAAACGTCATTGACGTCAGCCTCTCGAGACACATTTAGGGAATTTCAGAACGATAAACCGCAATATGTCGATTGACGGTCATTTGTTCGGCACATATGGCGGCATTTCTGTAAAAACTGGGCAAATCTGTTGTAAATGTGTCTCGGGGAAGAACTTTCCGAACAAAACCAAAATAATCATGTTGATAACACACAGCATTGGGCGTTCGGAACTTCCCACTTGGTAACTGCAATTCTGATAAGCGAAATCCCATATCCCATAGGTAATGCCACCTAGAAATACGAATGTCGTCTGATGGTCGCCAAGCTGTGTTATCAATGCTAGAAAAACCCCATTGGTGGTCGTTTATTATTGCAATGTTGGCGATTATACATATGCCTACACACACATTCCTTGTGCGATCCAATATTGCTATCTATCTAGTGATACGTGTTATCAAGGGTTTTCCCCTAAAAAGTTTTCTATACACTATACTAAGGGTAAGAATATTGTAATGAAATGTTTAATGCATTGTCGGGATCAGAAAGAACACAGGTATTTTCAATGGAATCGATAGTATCTAGATTACATATAGTAAATATAGATCGATCCTTCTGTAATATATCCCATCACTTTGACAATCTTTGACATAACAGAGATAATTTTTTATTTAACAGTTATCGATAATTATCGAGCGTCTTTAAAGGGAAATTCACTCCCTCAACGCACACAAGAATTTCAGAATATATGAAAATTACTACTCTATAAAATATCTGAATTTATCGTTTGGTATGTGCAACACGTGTTTTGTTTTTCTTCGATCATTCAAACGCTATCAGAATGACTTGACGCATATTTTGTTCAACCTTCTAGAGGTAATGGGGCTTCGCACATACGAACTCATTAGAGTAGATATATTATATGCACAGATAGTACGTAATTGAGTGGGGAATGCCGTTGAACGATGGATTGGTCGTTGGAACGAAAGAAACCTAATTGATCAAACTGGAAATAAACAAGATGACTCGAAAAGGAAAAATAGTTGCTTGCGCTATTGCATAATGCACATATAAAATGCTTACACAGTATTCAAATCTTGAGCGTACTTTTGATTGTTCAATAAAAGTGCCATATAATAAACAGGTTTTTTCATCAATTGTCGAATAAGTGTACTTGTATATAGATTAACGACTGAGTTATTAACTGATCACAATTTGTAATTGATTATTAGATGTTGATCAGATATGCAACCGTTGAACCCAAGGTATAATTGTAATAAATCGATAATTACCGACTTGGTGTTGTACTAATTTAAAACGGAAATTTCCATAATGCTGCCTTACAATGTAATTTAAATAAATGACAGCTTTTTCTATAAAATCAAAATCGATAATTATCGATTTGATGTCAAATTTTTATACAACCGTTTTCGCAGTACTTTAAATATAAATACATAAATATGTGTATTCTATTGTTTCCATTGACGGGTCTTATAGAAAACTATCGATAATTATCGATTTGCCATAAAGCAGTTTATTTGACAGTTTTCACAAAGCTACTAAACACTTTAGCAAATATTTTGATAAGTACCTTGAATATTTCTTTATTGTTTCAAATGACAGCCGTTTTAACAGGAAGTGGAATCGATAATTATCGAGTTATATACTATGCTATGCACATGCGACATTCTGCGTAATTTGTTTTAAGACGATTGTAAATATTTTGATCAGTGCATAGTATTTTCCATTGTTCCGATTGACAGCTGTGCTTATAGGAAGCGATATGATATATCTTATGCACATTTCTTTTGCTCGCATATCGCATTTCAACAAATTTGATCTGGTGGAGTGCCTGTCACCTGGTACTACGCCATACGCTGTACGTAAACAAACAGGTTTAACCCACAATTGTTAGCGTCAATAAATAAATTGAATATATACTAACATTCTGGAAATGTTTTATTGACTGCCAATGACATTTACATCACAACAATAACAAAAACAATAACATCAACGTGTTAGTCATTGCGAGTCAGCGTCTCTAGACAAGGTCAGGCCTCTCCCGTCAACTGATTGATAAAAAAAATAATAATAATAATAAATATAAAAACAATCGCCACATGCTGCTTGGGTATCTCTATTAAGTACACATCATAGATATTATGAGCTCATAAACCTGGTTAAGCCCCAAATGCATTAAGCAACCGTAGCGGAAGTTGAAGATCATTATAATGCGCCTTTATATGGCCAGACAATTTTCACCTCAACGTTGACACACATTGTACCAGTGCGTACTGCTACCATATTGGATGGGATAAACCCTAACAGCAAATTGCAGCCAGCGCCTCTCACAATTGTCAACAACAACTTTTACCGGTCTTTTTTTTTTATCAGCTTCGAGTGTTGAGCACTTGACAATGCTTTTGGGCCCACTTTTTACAGTGTCTGACCTCTTGGCGCTGCGCTAGGGTTTTGCCCATATACATATATATATACATACACCATGTACAGATGGTATGCAGTATTTACGCTGTTGGTAACAGCACGTGGCACGATCATCCACACCTCCAATGCTTCACACACACACACACAAGTACAAACTACATATATGTATCGCGTATATTTGCATTTCGTTCAAAAGAAAGTCAACAAATGGTTTCATGACATAACCTGACGTCTTAGCCGGCTACCAAATTGAGGCTTTGCCCACGGCATGTAGCAAAAAAAAAAAAAAAACCGAAGAAAGAAAACCCAAATTGAATGCTTTCATTGCCAGACAGGCAAAATAATTAAGCTTGGACTTGGAAAATCCAGCATTAATTGTGCTAAATTATTTTTATTGTGGTTATTTGTTAACTTAACGCTTCATTTGGCAACGGCTGCTGTTTGGTTTTTTTGTTTTTTTTTTTTTTTTGCTTGCACAGGGTTTTTCACTTCATTTTCACGTTAAACTTTCCAACCACAAAATGACAAATGTGGCGCCAGAAGTCTTTAAACAAACAGCCATTAACCGTTTATTGTTCTTTTCTATTGGACTTTTGTTTAAACAGTTGTCTTTAGGTAATTCCCCCAATGGCCTGGTTCTTTGTAATACACCAAATTTCATTATAAGCTATTAAAGTGCCTGACAAAAATACAAATTCAATGTCACAGTTTTTAAACATTTAAGATTCAATTAAAGTTTACGCTTTTTTTTCGTAAAGTTTTAAAATGAAAATATAAAAAAAAGTTATTTCAATATGTTAGCTTTTCGCACCCAAGGAGGTACATTGCCCCTAGCAAATGTGCATTTAATACATTTCAATTAAAATTTTAGCTGTTTTCTAAGCACAATAAACTCTTATCGATAAAAACAACTGATATCGATCGCGCTTATCGAGCCTAAATGCTAAATGTTATTGAGTTGCTCAATCGCTAAATATATGTATATATATGCATATTCTTATAGATATTACACATTGCATAAACAAAACAATTTTATGATTTAATTATGAATCAATGAACTGTTAAATTTGCCACTTGACTGAAGGACAAACAACCAACGAACTGCGATGGATATGAGTGGGAAGGGGGAGGAAAACAAGTTGTCGAAATACCAAAAACAAAAATTCTTTTATAAAAACTCTACAGAGTTCGCTGCTAACAATAAGCACAATTAATTAAAATTAAGCAAAGACAAAAACAAAAAACACTTTTTTCTTTTAATATTTGTGCGCTGTCAATAAATTTGTGAACTTTGCGACTCGGGTTTTTTTTTATTTCGCTTAAGGTCGCAAATTGCTGCCTGAGCTAACAAAAAAATGGAGCAGGGACAGCGGAGGGAATAATAATAATAACAAAAGATCAGAACAGATGAATAAGTGCGGAAAGTACCAAGTACAAAATGTCAAGTGCCTGAACTTATTAGACTTTCTTTTTTTTTGGAGAATTCGTATTGAATGCGCAATTCTCGCAGAGCATTTCGTAACGCTTATTAATTGCTTAAGCGCACATTCGATTAGCGTTGTTATTATTATTATTATTATTACCATTAAATTATCTGAAAAGCAGGCCGTCGTTGCCGCTGATACCAAATAGCGATTTCAAGTAAAACTGCTTTGTTTCTTTTTCTGTTCGGTTTTTATGAGGGGTCTGTCGAGTTTTGCGCTCAGACTTGTTGGCAGCCGCCCAGATAGAGCTTTAGATAATAATATCCCACCTCTGGTTAGTCGCTGGAACGGATTCGCATTTGAAATCTAAAGCGCGTGACGCAGCAACTTGGGAATTCCCCAAGTTTGAAGCAAACTTTTTTTTGTTTAATATTTCATATTTAATCTAAAGGCGCTTCATAAACATATATAAAGTTGTACATATCAAGTTGTATATATATATATGTATGTTTATGTATATGTGTATATAGCTATGGCATTCATGTACCAGCTTTATAAGTCTTTAATCGTATGCTAACGATCGACAACACACGTCTTGGGACTGGGACCGGGCAATAGCAACAATGGAACTGTGCTTGGCTTGGCCTGGCTTCGATTTTACTATCGCCATCGAGTTTATGCGCTCGTATTATAATCTCAGCTTCTCTCGCCCATGGTGACCACAGAGATGCTGGCTCGGCTCGGCTCGGACTCGCTCCGTTTGGCTCATTGGGCGAATACAAAAACAAAAAAATAAATAAATAAAATTAAATGTTGTCATCGTTTATATTTAAAACTTGTGACACAATTGTTGTTATTGTTTGTTAGTCTGTGCCCGAACTGGACTGAGACGGCGACAATCGGCCAACAACAGAGCCGGCTTTAACTTTCTTGCCAGATATCTGCTTTCTTTCACAGCCAAAGCCGGCCCGAACGCTAACTTCTTCACGGAACTCACAGCAAATGTGGTTTTTTTTAATCGAAAACGTATGAAAGTATAAAGTAGCTACATTTAGAATATTGTTTTTGTCAGTGTCATAAAGTTTAATCATGTGCATGAATAGATTTGAGTCAGCCTTAATCATCAGCATGATTAATTTCCAGCGCTCGCAGCGATTAATGCGCATTTATCGTAGCTAGGCAGCACGTGTTCCGATAACAATTAATCGTTCTCAGCTTACAAAATCAGATCAGCTCAAATGCATTAGTTGCCAACACACACGCACACAAGCTCACAGTTGCTGTGGTAGTTGGCAACGCATGCGCAGCTTTTATGGGTTTTATTGAAAGTTCTGACGGAAATTGAATGTAAATGAGCAACGCAGCAACTGAGCAGCTGAGCTGTTTTGTTTGTGTGTGAAAGTCAATCAACAGCACGTGTAACAGCAAAAATTAGAACAACAACAGCAACAACAACGGCAATAGTAGCTGTTGTTGTGCTTTTGCTAATCTGTATGCACGATCAAGAAACGGTATACAATTTGAGAGTTGTTTTTTTTTTATTATTTTTTTTATTTATATAAAAGCGCCATTTAGTACAACGCCAGTTGAATAATTGCAGCTCGTGTTGCAGAATTTGATGATGTTGTTGTTATTGTCTTTTTTAGACGTGTAAAAATTATGTGCAAACATTTTTGCTCTTTATAAACCGAAACCAATTTGAACTTGGACAAACTTGTTGGCCGCCGGTCCAACAAAAGTCAGCTTGTTTGGTTTGTTAACTTAATTTTTTATTATTTTTGTTGTTGTTTTTTTTTCTCTTTGTTTTTTGTTGTTGCTGTCGCTTTTTATGCCACTGCTGGTTTTTTCTTTACTTTGGTTGCTGTTGTTGCTGTAGCTGTTATTGCTGCTGTTTTATTGTGGGAATTTCTTGGGTTTTTCAACGCACACCAGTGCAACAAGCACACGCAGTCAAGCACATATGTGTGCGTGTGCCTGCGCATGTGTGCGTGTGTTCATTGTCTACATATGGCAAAAGCGTTCGCAAAGTCGCCCCCTCGCCCCCTGCCAGCTGTTGCCGTAATCAAAGCTTTTTCCTGCTCTTTTTGTTGTTGTTTGGTTTTTTTTTTTGAGAGTTTTTTTTGATATCTTAAAATGCTACTTGTTGAACAACAACACAGCGGAGCTTTTTCGTCAAGCGCTTTTGAAGGGATCGTATTTCATTCATAAATGTAGCTTAAATAATGGCACAGTGGTGCCAAATGCATTTGCCATGAAGCAATTTCAAATTAAAAGTGTTTTTTTTTGCTTTTTCTATCTTTGCAGGTGAACGCTGCGTGCATTTGGCTGCTGGGGCTGGTCACATTGATATCTTGCGCATTTTGGTATCTCACGGGGCCGACATAAATGCCAGGGTAAGTAATATTAATTTGAAAAATTGAAGATAGTTTTAACACATTATGTATTATATGTTCTTTTCATAGGAGGGCAAGGGTGGACGCACACCGCTGCACATTGCCATTGAGTGCTGCAACGAGGATTTGGCCAATTTTCTGCTGGACGAATGCGAGAAACTCAACCTGGAGACGGCCACATATGCCGGCCTAACGGCATATCAGGTGGCCAGCATATTGAATAAATCGCGTATGCAGAACATACTCGAGAAACGCGGCGCCGAGACATTAACGCCGCCCGATAGTGATTACGACAGTAGCGATATTGAAGATCTAGACGATACGAAGGTGAGCGTCACAGCCTAAAAAAAAAAACAAACAAAAAATACAAGAAAAATTGAAAAAAACCATCTGATAGAATATCATTGAGACACCCATAGAACATAAGTTACCATCACGGGTCACCACCAACAGCTTCCAAAATGTTCAATAAACAAAAACAAAAAAAGAAAAGCTATTATAAACCCCAAAAGCTGAACTGGCATTCAGCTAAAGTTGAATCTAGAGAAACACGAAAAATTAAAAAAAAAAAGAGAAATTGTATTCTAACATTTATGTATTGTTAAACCAACCAAAAAACAGAAAACAAAAAAAACTACAAAAAAAAAAATCCAAAAAGAAAAGAACAGCAGCATATAGAAATAGCCGTCCGCACTACTTGATATATAGTGAACATATAAAAGAGGCTGCTCTATGTTTTAGTAGAGCGCCAAAAATTTGAAAGCTGAAAGTTGCCCATTGTTAAGAGAATCAACCAACAAAATAACGAACAAAATGCAATAATCTATATATCTATAAACTATGTAAAAAGAACTATCCTTTTATTATTTGTACATGAGATATTTATGCTGCTTACCCTCCTCCCCCCCTCGTGTGTTGTCTAATTTAAGCTGTCGATGTAACTTGATGTTTCAAAATCTTTAAATCTCCCTCTCTCTCCCCATCTATCTAACTATCCGTCTGTATTAGGTGTGCGTGTAAGTGTGCTTGTTTTATAGTGTGCGTGTATGTGTGTAAGCAACTAACATTTAGATATCTTAAACTAAAACTAAAACTAAAACTAGAACTAGAACTAGAAATATACAAATGTACGTATTTAGCAGTCAAACATGTTGGCTCCCAACTCTTAACACCCTATAAATGAGAAGAAAGAAAGAAATATAAATGTAGTTCTAAAAGGAAATTAAAAAACTATATACTACGCATAACTTAAGTTAGCTAAATCTAATTGATGTTTTAATGTTCTGACTGAATGAATTATGTTGCAAATAAACATTTTATTCTAAAACCAAAAAAATACAAAAAAAATTATATTGGATAAATTTAAATTGAAATTATTTTTTGAGCTGTTATAAAAAATCGAGGACTGTAAGTATTATATATAATGCATGGTTTTTTTTCGCGTTTTGTTGCTTATTTTGTTGGTATTCTTTTGATTTCTTCTTTATATTTATGCTCAATGAAGTTGAATTTTTTCTGTTTTTTCTTTTGATTAGTTGTTTTTTTACATTGTTCTTATGTTTCGTATTTTTTGCAGATGTACGATCGCTTTGGTGATCCGCGTTACTTTGTCAGCTACAACGGCGGCAATCCCATGACAGTTGCTTGAGATCGCATCATCAATTGTATATATATATATATAGAATTGCTCCGTTATACTGACGTATATTTAACAACGCTATAATTCCAATAACAGCTGCTTATCGGCACCAACTGCTGCCGATCCCGAAACCCATATGCGATATTTTGACACACGTTCCGAGAAAACGAAATAGAAACCTAAAGAGCTACAGCAATGCAACCAACTAACATGTACTTACAATAAAATAGAACGAAATATCTAAAAAAAAAATATATATATATATATATTGTTTACCATGTAAGCCTGTCAATCTAAAAAAAAAGAAAAGAAAGAAAACTAGAGGTATTCAAACAGAATAAAGCGTATAAGGTTGCAGTATGGCAAGCATTTTATTTATACACATACACTACATCAATCTTAAATTTACGAATATATAATATTTAAAAAATGCACACAAATATATAAAATACATATCAAATATCAAAAGTCACACAGTTATGAAACGTCTACAAGAATCTTAAAAAAAACATAATTAATTAAATAATTTTCGTCTAGTTAAAAACAAAATGCAAAATTTAAATTAGTCCATTTTAGTCGATGGCAGTTCAGGCCCTAGCGTATGCTTTGGCGAAAGACGCTTTTCTTGGCATTGCTATTGACATTGGCCACCTTCTTGGCCGCCATGGGATCGGGTGCAAAACAGTTCCACAGACGCAACGTTTCGTCGGCGCCGGCGCTGATCACGGTGCTGCCATCAGGCGACATGGCCATTTGCAGCACACGCGACGTGTGCCCGGTGAGATCGGCCTGTTTCACCATCGTCGGGTACTTCCAGATCGTCAGCTGATTGTTGGCAAATCCATGCGCCGATATCAGCTCCTTGTAGTGGCGCGAGAAGAGCAAAGCGCACACCTGCGATTTCGAGTCCACCGATTTGATCAGCGAGCCGTTGCACACATTCCAGAATTTGATGCAGCGATCGGCGGTGCCGCCGCCCGATGCCAGCGTATTTGGCTGCCAGGGACACCAGGCTAGGGCGCGCACAGCCGCCTGATGTTCATTGAACTTGTGCAGGGGCTCTGTGGCGGTGCCCATTCCGCTGCCGGCCAGCGACCACACGTTCACCAGATTGTCGTTGCCGCCGCTGGCCAAGTACTTGAAGTCGGTGGACCACTTGAGACCGCACACCTCCTGGGTGTGGCCGCTCAGCGCGGACACCTTGTGCTCGCGCGACCGCACATCGTGGTGTATAATAGTGCCGTCGCGGCTGCCAGACGAGACCAGATAGGAGTTCCAGGCCAGGGAGCCAACACGCGCACTGTGGCCGTCCATGACGCGCAGACGCTTCACCTTCGAGCAGTCCCAGAGCTCGACGGCGCCGGTACTGTTGCCAATGGCCAGAATCTGGCCCTCCTGAATCCAGGAGAGCGCGCACGCATAGTCGCCCTCCTCGTACTCGGTCAGCTGCTCAATGTTACCGCTGGCTGCATTCCACAGATAGACACAGTTGCCCAATGCCACGGCCACGATATTATCGCCGCTCCAGTCCATCAGGTTAAGGTCTAGTTGAGAATAGGAAGATTATCTCCAGCTATATGCAATACTCAATAATGCAAAGTGCTTACAGTAGTCATTAATGAAGTCTGGCGCATCCAGTATGCGCTCCGATGTGGTCGGTATATAGCGTGAGCCGCTCTTCGTCGAAACGGGCGTTTTCAGGGAGTAGACAACCTTGAGCGGATTGGAATGCGATTCGGGCGCAGCGGGCGCCTTATTTTGATAGCACAAAATGCGTCCGCCCTTGCTGCCCTCGCCCACCTGCGCTGCCTCGGCGATGAGCTTCTGGCGTTCGCCCTTATGCGCCGATGCCTGCACGTTGTTCTCGTTGCTGTTGCTGCCCGTTGCCTGCTGTTCGTTCTCCTCGTCCGACTTGTCGACCGACTCCTTGTTGACCTGTGCGTGTGATCGAGGCTGTTAGCATGGAAGCTGCCAAGCGGCCGCTGCGATAGTTACCAGAAAATGTGCCAGCTCAAAGTTTGTGGCGGCCCGATTCGGTATAAAGCGATCGCCGCCGCCGGGCGTTTTTGTGGGCGTCGTTGTCAGCTTTTTGGCCTTGGCCTCGGCACTCTTGCCGGGCGTTTTGGTTGGCGCCTGCACGCCCGAGAAGCTGGTGTTGTATGAGACGGAGAGCACGGATCGTGTCGTGTTCACGCTGCCGTTGAGAGACGCCTCCAGCTTCTTCTTCCAGCGCGGCGCAGGACCACGCGTCTCGCCGTCCATAATTAGAGCATTTTGCAAATCGCTCACAAAATTGAATTGAGACATTTTCGCATCAATTAAAACGTTTCAAGTTGTTTTTTTTTTGTTTTGTATTTTATTTGACACACAAATTTCGTGTTGATTGCATAGGCGTTGTCGTTGTTTTTGATCGGTTTCCGTTTTTCACCGCTGCTGTGCAAATTGCAATGGCGGTAGGGAAATGCACAGATACAAAATTTCCGCGGCAAACGCTACCAGGGCTGCATAGTCGACGCACTAGAACGTTGGGTCACACAATTGACTGAAAATCAACTTCTAAAACATAGTTAAAAGCTAAATAACAATATACAAATTAATGTAGCAACTCAAAATAGGCGAAAGCTAATAATAAGTGTATTAAGTTTTTATATAACCAGTTTGATTACATTTTAAAAATTTCATAATCGATTATTTGTTAAAAAGCTTTGCAGCCCTGGGCTACAGATGCTGCATCATTCCACATGCCACAGCCCCAAATGAGTCTGTTATTTGCAATATTAACACCTGTTAATTTTAAATGTAAACCATTTTACACAACAACTGGATGTCTGCTGAATATGATTAGCACACAAAACGCTATATACACAAATTTTTAACTGATTTACATTATAAACTGCATATCCTAAAAACAATAAAATATAAAAAAACAAGCTCGCTATTATCAACATTTATGCAAACTGTTAACTTACTGTTAAATGTTAACAGACGAAAGACAGCTACAGCTGTCAACATCATTCTGCACGATTTACACACTCATGTAGCAGGGACAAGTGCGTAATTACAACAATTCCAATTAAAATAAATAGTTAATTACTATATATGCCTATAGCTTTCAGTTTAGCCAGCAGTATTCGAGTGACGCCCGCTATAAACAATGGCCTTCAACTTCACCGCATTCACGTACATTGTGGCGCTCATCGGCGATGCATTCTTGATATTCTTCGCAATATTTCATGTCATCGCGTTCGACGAGCTGAAAACAGATTATAAAAATCCAATTGATCAGTGCAACAGCCTCAACCCGGTAAGCGCACCCTACCAAACATACAACTGTATGTGTGTGTGTGAATAATGCCCTATGACTAATCGTTTTTGCAGCTCGTTTTGCCGGAATACTTGCTGCACATATTCCTCAACCTGCTCTTCCTCTTCTGCGGCGAATGGTACTCCCTGTGCATTAACATACCCCTCATAGCCTATCACATATGGCGGTAAGTTCTCATCCCAATCATATATTGATCGTGGCTGCAAACCCGAAAAAAAACGGTTTAAGAATCGAACTAATTGATACAAAAGTTGGAATGCCGGATTTAAGCATGTTAGGTTCAAAACCGACTTGCGGCCTGGATTTGAATGTATTTATTAAAAAATTATCCTTGCTTGCAGCTACAAGAATCGCCCACTCATGTCCGGTCCGGGCTTGTATGACCCGACCACGGTGCTGAAAACGGACACATTATCCCGCAATCTGCGCGAAGGTTGGATCAAACTGGCCGTCTACCTAATCAGCTTCTTCTACTATATATACGGGTAATATTGCTTAAAAATCATGCTGTACTTGTCTAACGTTATGTTTTGTTCATATTCTTTTTTTTTTTTTGCTAATTTTAGCATGGTTTATTCGCTCATCTCTACATAGAGGGTAAAAAGGCAGCTGCCTGGGGATCTCATTGTTGGCACCAGCGCTTCTACATTAACATCATATATAAGTTGTCATAGTGTATGGCCGAAAACAAACACACACACACACAACATAGACACACCCATATACAACTTCATTTGGGAGCGAACAACATTTCACGGGTAAAAATCTGGAGTTAATTCATAATGCGATTTATAACGGAAACATTTTCGACATGCGTTAATTTTATGTACTGTTGAAGATTTGTAAATGTTTTTAATTATAATTTTTAGTAGTTTGCATTTGATAGTCGAAGCCTAACGAAAAAATAAAGTAAAAACTAGAAAAAATAAGTACCTAAAAATCAATTTATATTTCTAAATTTCTATTTTTTACCCAGCTTTAAGGACAGCGGCATTTTCGACTAAAATAATAGCCCACTTTATAAGTACACATATCTACATGGCACTACAGCACTTGACATTGTAAAGATTAGAGCGCTTACCTGTCAGCCGACAAGCCAAGATAAATATATAATTGCCCAATTTCAACATTGGGACAACAGAGATTTCCGTACGTATCTTGATAAATTTATTTGACAATCGTTAGTCGCTTCGGATGTGTGGATTGGCATCAAGAATGCGATCCATGCTTATGTACATTTCAAACTCCATTTCCATAAAAATATATTGTATTTGTATATATATATGCCATGTATTCACAATAATTTAGAATTGTTTAGAGCGGGGCATGAGGGAATTGGGGGGGTTATTTAGCATTAATTATGACATAAAAACAACAAAGAACAGGAAGAAAAATATTAAAACACCGAAAATCTTAATCATGAGCCAACGATTCTTTGAAACGGACTGAAAGTATTTGAGTATCTCGCCATGCGCCGCCTCAATGTTCAGCTCCGCGTCCGCCACGTTCGTATCGATGCGTTCAACAATCTCCTCCTGTTCCTTAACCATATGCGCCAGCTGCTGGAATATGCCGCCCAGCTCCACAATTGTCGATTCAATGTTCTGCATGGTCTCGGCTCGCTGTTGCACATAAGAGTCGGACTCATCGTAAATGGCCAGCTGCTGCTGTTGCTGCAGACGCGCCGGCGGTCCTAGCAGCCGCGTCGTATCGCTGCCGCCCATATCAATGCTGACCGTCTGGTTCTCCTCACTGAGCAGCAGCGAGCCCTGCTTGGCGGTCGACGGTGAGACGGTGTGCGCCGCCAGTGGACCGGGTCCCTGACTGAAGTGATCCCGTCGCGTTTTCTGATGCTTGAGATTTTCGGTGCGCACCTCAAGGATCTGCTTGAAGTCGGTGCTCATGCTGGCCAGCTTGGATTGCAGGGCGAGCACCATGTTCGAGGAATGTGATACCAAATGCTTGCCATTGCTGGTGCGTCGCTGATCCTTGGAGATGTCCTGCAGCTTGGCGATCTGTTGATTCAGTGCATTCAAATCCCCCTTAATGATGTACGTCAGCTCCTGTATCTCCTGCGGTCTGTCGTCGAACAGACTCTTCTTCTTGGCCACTGCAAATGAACGGGAAAATAGTTGTGTGAGATCTGAGGTGGGAAAAACCAAATAAAATTTCTGCCTACACATGGTCAGCTTCTCCAGCTTGGCGTAGGTGCTGGCAATGTTCTTGCCAATGAAACGGGCGACCATCATGAACTCGGAATAGCTCTGCACCTGTTTGGCTTTGCGTGGATCCCGTATGTTGACCGCCCGTGTGATGTTGCGTGACTGCAGCGAACGTATCGCATTGGCGAACTCGCCCGTGCGATCTCGTGCCGCCATTATAAAAACCTCTTGCTCCGGCTCCAAGTCGGGTTCAGATTGCACTTGGGATACTCCGAAATTGTGGACACCCTGCTCACTGCTGCTGTTGTTATTGTCGTAGCTTTGCGTCGGATGATTGCCGGTGACGACGGCCGCAGCGGCGCTCAGCGGCTGCTGAATGAACGTGCGCAGTGCCTGACCCGAGCGGGACGAGAGGTCGCTGAACAAATTCCACTGGCGGGCCGCCTTGTCGTACTTGTCGTCCGCGTCTGCGGCGCCAATATTAATGGCAGCCTCAACTGCTGGCTGGACGAACAACAATTGCTGTTGTCCCGCTTGGATTAGCGTCGGCTGCGGCTGCTGCTGCTGCTGCAGTTGTTGTTGCTGCTGTTGCTGCTGCTGCTGCAGGACACTGAAGTTGCTGCTGAATTCCTGCTGGTCCGTTTGCTGATGACGACGTCGAGTTTGCATCTCATTTCAAGTCAAGTTTCTGTGCTGCCTTGATCCTCGTCTGCTGCTGCTGCTGCTGCTGCTCTTAATGTATTTGTTGTTGACGTTGCCTTTTGGACATTCGTCATGCACTGCGTTGTTTTTGTTGTTGTGTGTTGACTTGCGAAAAATGTTTGTTTCACATTCACGCGCTGTTGCTTGTTGCTAAATTTTGTGTTTGCGCTGAAAGTATTTTTACAAATTATTCACGAACATTTTCTGTGCAATTTGGCATTGTAATTAACAGTTTCTGCTTATTTTGTCCAAAAAGAAAACTCACACACATGCATACACACACACACGCACAAACACACGCACACAGCCAAGCCGTCCCAGATGACAGATGACGTGTTGCTAGCGCTCTGCGTGCTGCCAACGCGCTTGAAAGTTACACACAATATTAAGCTGTAATTAATAAATATGCATTAATTAAAATAAGTCTAATACAAAATTACAAATAGTTACAAATAGAATATAAAATGCATTTAATTTCAACTCAAAAAATGTGATATCAACAAGTAGTCGCATAGTTCGCTTCAGCTTTAATAAGCGAGTATTACAAGTACAACATTATTTTACTTTACACTGGTCCCGATTTAAGCTGCTTATCCTTGTCTGCTATTTGTTAATTTTGACTGCCCTTATTGATTTCACTATTTAACTGTAGAATAGCGGAACATTATTTAAATGCGAGATCGCCACAAGTTGGCAGCGCCACCGGCAACAATTGACAGCTGGTGATTCTTTTGCTTCTTCTTCCTCTAACCAGTGTTTTTTTCATTGACGTCTCGTGTGCCAATTTGTACATTAAATTAATGTTTTAATTTAATTAAATGAAAAAGTAGTGGATTATAAGAGAAAATGACGCTCTATCACTTCGGAAACTGTGTTGCGCTCCTTTTGCCATATTACTTCACCTACAAATACTCGGGCCTGTAAGTGAATGACGATAAAGTAGAGCAACCAAAAAGCTCATGTTAATCAATAAAGATTTGATGTCTATCCAGGTCAGAGTATGGTGCATTCTGGAAGTGCGTGCAGGCGGGCTGCATTTACATATTCACACAGCTCTGTAAAATGTTAGTTTTGGCCACATTCTTTTACTCGGATTCAACGTCCAACAGCGGCGAATTTAATTTCTTTTCGGTAAGTGAGGATGAGCATCCTTGAGAACATTTAAGTCAAGTTAAACGCATTCTTATGTAGGAGATACTGCGATGCAGTGTGGATATAGCCGATCTGCTGGGATTCGCCCTGATCCTAAGCCGGATACCAGGCAAGGGCCATTCCAAACTAATCACCGCTGGACTGGGCTGTAAGTGGCCAAGAGCTAAACACGTTCAAATTTGTTCTAAATTTTCTTTTAAAACTCTTAGGGGCCACCGCTGAGGTAATACTCTCTCGTGGCATTATGCTTTGGGTGGGCGCGCGCGGCACTGAGTTCAGCTGGATATACATACAAAAGTGCTTGGAGTCCAATGTTATGCTCGTACAACACCTGACCACTGCCACGCTGATTTGGCTGTTCACGCGTCACGATCTCAACAAGGCATTAAAGCCGCTAGTCTCCATATTGCTGGCAGTCACCATTTTCAAGGGTGTCTGGCTGGAAGGTTTGCTGCACATACTCAGCATTGGACCGTGGTCGGCCATTGCAGTTAAGGCGCTGGTGGCCTCCATCATTGGCTTCTTCTCGCTGCACATTTACGCAGGCCTCGCTCAGCAAATTGGCATTTAATTTTAATATGTTTGTTTAATATATTTCGGTTGTCATGGGATTTATTATAGAAGTTAAATACTAAAGGCAACAACAAAGAGCGATTTAGAGAATTACAAAAAATGTTAATGAATTATAGTAATGTGAACGATAACAAAGAACGAGTTTTTATAAAACAAATGAAACGAAAAAACACAAACAATAACACTTGTGTGTTAGTTTACAAGTTTCACTGCTCAAAATTTGAAATATTTTCGATAAGCTTGGTGGACTCCACACCCAAAGTAATCGCATCAATTTCCACAGATGCTGGCTTTGTGGAGAGCACTATAAAACCGTCACGTGAAAGAGCTGTCGACCAAAGAGCGTAAAGATTGATAAGATAAGAGCACTAATATCGAAAATATTTGTCTTACCTAACAAATGATTAAAAGCCAAGGCCGCTTTAATGCGATCCGGAAAAGATTTTATAAACTTGTTGGCATCAATGGCCTTCGTATCGGGATTATTGCGCCATATGTTGAGCAAATCCATCATAATTTTCAAGGAATCTTTGTGGGGAAATGTTAGACATAAGTAAAGGAAATATAACTCAAACTAGAAATAAGCCTACCAAAATTATTGTCATCATAATTAATGATGTGCTCGTACTCATTATTATTATTGTTATAGCTACTCTGTTGCAGCTCAGGTGTTTTTGGTGAGTGGTTCGCGGTGGGCTCCGCCATTGGGATTACCGTCGTCACAGAGTCTCCTAAAGATTTGGCCAGGTGAGAACTAACTTGTCTCGAAGACAAGATCTCACTGGACAGTGCATCACTGTAATCAGCCCCGAATATAGCGCGTATTGTATTTTCACAATCCAACTCGATTTGTTCGTCGATCTGCTGAGATTGTGTTTTTAGGCGACCTGGAAAGAGTTCACTACGCCAGGCAATTAATTTATTTAAAAAGTGCACACAAAACAACGGATACTTACTTCTGCCTAAAGCTGTTTAACAACGTTTTACAACTACTATTATTCCTAAATATCTTCGGTCTAACACACTTTGCACTCTCTAGTATGTTAGAATAGATTTTCCTATCGTGCATGAGCAACTCACGCGATAGTTTAATACATTTATCTATTTTCAATTTGCAATAGCGCTTAGGTTTGAACTTTTGCGGGCGAGCGACAGGAAGCGGAGGACCCGGCGGCAATGAACTGTGCTCAATCTCCTGACACCGACCAACTGTTTGCACATTGTGGGTGGTTACGGGCATTGCAAATTCATTTTCCGCCAATCTGGGCATTTTGTAGCACAAAACACCTGTTGGCGTTGGACCGGAAGATTTGCGCTTCACTGAAATTGGTTAATTATGTGAAACAAGAATGTAGCATGAGTGTTATAGAGGAATTTCTAAATGGTAGAAACTGAACTTTTCAACTTTTGCGTGTGAACGACAGAAAGCAGAGGATCCGGCGGCAATAAACTGTGCTCAATCGGCTGACAACGATGGACTGTTTGCGCATTGTTGTTAGTTGCGATCGCAACAAATTCATTTTCCGCCAATCTGGGCATTTGGTGGGACAAAACACCTGTTGGCGTTGGACCGGGAGATTTGCACTTCACTGAAATAGATCAGGGTTAATTATGTCAAACAAAAATGTGGCATGATTATAATACAGGAATTTCTAAATGGTAGAGACTCTTCAAGAGCTGTTTTATCGAATTGGTTAGCCTCTCCAAAGCCATCGTTCCACAATATATCCTCGCCGAGCTCAGTAAAAGTTAGCTCGTGTGTGACGCTTATTGTGTGCTCCGTCGAGCACGTGCGTGTTACTTCAATGGTCTGCAACTAATGAGCATAATATACAGATAACATTTTTGTATTTCACACTTTTTTGCACTTGACATACCTCCCCAACTTTTAGATTTTCACTCTCATTGCTCCACAGCTGAGATTCGCTCAACATGTGCCTGTAGAAATCTATATTTTGATCGTCCAATAGCTGCGGACCTTTTGTTCTAGGCCGCTTGGACACGCAAACAGTGGTCGTTGTGGTCTGCTTGGAGATGATTCGCTTGCGCTTGCGACTTGATTGCGTGGCAGGACAAGATAGTTGTGCATGGCTGCCCATAACCTTATCCAGCAAGTGTTTGGTCTGATCTGCTCCGAGCATGAACAAGCAGGATTAGGAACAGCATCAGATCTTTTGCTCGTTAGCTTACCCAGCAGTGTGGACACCTGTTGCCGCAGTATGTAGCTGACACCCAGCGTGAGGCGAGCAATGTCCTTGAACGCAACCAATTTACAGTTGGGAGTGTCGAGCGCATTTCTAGTTTCTTCCTTCTGTATCCGATTCAACTCAATGATGTCTCTTATTTGATTGCTAGTTAATTAAATACATATTAAATATTAGCGTGCTGCAGTCGAAGCAGTTGTCAAACAACTTACCAGCTGGCAGCAACATCAATTGTATTAATTTCGTGTCGCGTAAATAACTTAATAAATTGTGTTGTTGAATATTTTCGATCGCCAGCTATCCAGCAAGGCTTGAGCAGTTCGTTTTCCTCATTTGCGCTAAAGTTAACTCGTTTTAGCGCCATGGCGCTGCCTAATTGCACATTTCTGCCCAGCAAACGGTAAATTTAAGCATCCTTTTCGCGCGCTTTTCAGCACTGAAGCCAACGTACACATTTAAAGTTTAAAGTTTTTCTCTGCTGCTATTTTTTTTATTCAAATATTAAAAAGAAGTAAAAGCTCGCCAAGATAAACTAAAATAATAATTAATAATATTTGCAT
This sequence comes from Drosophila colorata, assembly GCA_035041545.1. NCBI lineage: Eukaryota > Metazoa > Arthropoda > Insecta > Diptera > Drosophilidae > Drosophila > Drosophila colorata. Next base: position 3,701,033 of record JAWNLD010000320.1, on the reverse strand, counting down.
TTACGCGGTATATACATTTATTTAAAAATATATATATTCGATTTTTCAGTAGCCCTAGTTGGTGTTATCGATATAATTGCTAGATAATGTTAGCCAACAGCTGTTCTGTTAGTGGTCTGTTAGAATTTCGAAGACAGTTGTTAGCTGTTAAATGAAATTTTTAGCCCCACTAGACGCTTTTCTCTTCAAAAAGATATCAGTCAACTTTTTGTGCTTAAAAATTATTTTCTTTTCTTTTTACAGCACAAGGTGATTGTTCAAAAACAAATTTGTGCGCGCTGTTATTAACATTTCAGTATATGTAAAAAAATTTGGGTGCCCCTGTGTGTGTAGCTGTTAGTGTTGGGTAAAAATAAAGAAGGTGAACAGGGCCCGAGTTTTATTTTATTTGTACTGTCCGCGGCCATCTCTTATTCCAAAAAAGCCGATCCCCTTCAAAGTTAAAGGCCAAACGCAGCTCCGTCTACATGGTAAGCAATTTATATGCAATCGCATTAGTCGACCAATGACTAATGGTTTTTGCTAAATGCGGCTAGTCAAGGTGTGGGCGGGGTGTGTTTTTTGTTTGTGTTTGAGATAAGGACGCTGGTTTTCAATACATCCACTAATTACTTTCGTTGCATTGCAGGGTGATAACAAAATATGCGACATTAGCAACGAGGTGCTCGAGGAACTGAAAAAGTTTCGCTTTCGCAAAAGCAAGACCAACTCGGCGCTAATATGTAAGTGGACAAGTTTATAAATTTGATATACGCATTGCCATGGCAACAGCGTACCACGCTTAGGGGGTCCGATTTAAGTGAGTGTGACGTCATAATTTCGGTGTATTCTGTTTCTGTTGTATATCTTATATAGTATCTGTATAAATCTATAGTCCGATGGTTTCAAGTTTTTGGACAACACTTAATAAAGACAGAAATTTGAATTTGAATCAAAAAACTTTATAAACAAAAAAGTTAAGTTTATCCGATTGTTCCCATATGATATAGTGGTCCGATCGGGCCAATTTCAATATATGTGCTGTATGCAATAATAAAACGGACCTATATCAGGTTGAATTACAATAGCTCGGCTATTTTAGTTAATATACAACTTTAAGAGCAAAGTCGTTATTATTTTCATACAAAATTTGGAAGTTATGACGTCACAAAGGGAGCAGAACTTTTTGTGTCTCTCTCAAACGTAGTTATAGGCCGCTGGGCATGCGTGTCGAAAGCAAATCGAGTGGTGATTGATGTATTTTTGTCTTTGTTTATCTCCCCTTTGTGTGCCCAGTAAAAGTTGACAGGGAGAAGCAATCGGTTGTGCTTGACGAGTTTATTGATGATATTTCTGTCGAGGAGCTGCAAGACTCGCTGCCCGGTCACCAGCCACGCTATGTGATCTACACGTACAAAATGGTGCACGACGATCAGCGCGTCTCGTATCCGATGTGCTTCATCTTTTATACACCGCGGGACAGTCAAATTGAGCTGCAGATGATGTATGCCTGCACGAAGAGCGCCCTCCAGCGCGAGGTGGACCTGACGCGTGTCTACGAGATACGCGAACTGGACGAACTAACCGAGGAGTGGCTGAGGGCCAAGCTAAAGTAGGCGGGGGGATCGCAAAACTATGGATGGATGGTATAGAAAGCAATAAATCTTACAAGTAGTTTCTAATATACAGCGTATTATGAGTGGAGCCGAAGCAAGATACCAACGATAACGATACATACCAATACCAAACAAAGCAATATAAAATATGACAATTTTTTCTATACACAAAACATTATTTATACAAAGAATTGCGATGTTACACGTGCAGTCATCAAATGTACGTGTAATGCATTTTCAAGTGATTTAAGTTGTGCATTTAAGTGCGAGTATCAAATTGACATTAGCAATGATCTTATAGAAGCTGTGCTTGCCAAATTTATATGTATATTTATTGTACAAAACGAATACAAAGCAAACATGACAAAAACAAATTCCATTTTATATACATATATGCATATGTAATGCTTAAATAAAAGTGTTCATACTATACAATAAGCTGCTTTAAGTCTTATTTATACATTTTATAGTTTACATATTAGACAGTCGAGTGAGATTTGGAGTAGACTCCGCTGATCACTGCAATCCCTTCAGGAGCTGGATGAGCAGTTCGACATTATCCCAGGCTGGGTGCCAGGCCACCAGGACATCTTAGTCAACTGCATAGCGGATGAGTTAGCCAAGTCCTTTCTGCAACTTCTCTTGCCTTGGCAACTTGCAATCTGCGAAAATTCTGCACCTATTCTGCTCCTGCCCTGAGTAACAGAAGGCTGCGCTTTATTGGAATTCCATTCCTTAACCATATAAATGATCTAGCCGAAATAAATCCGAGCTAAAGCGTTCGTCCAGTCATCAAACTGGGCTCCTTTCTGATGTGAGCATCCTCAGCTTCCCAATTGGATCCACGGTAGCACCAATAATTTATGTTATATATTTGATTTCCTGTACAAACTCTCTAGTAGTGCAAACGTTGCGCTGCCGTGTGGTGCAGCATGGTGTAGCGACCGTCGCTGGGCGTGGGTGGTGGCGGTGGTGGTGGCGCCAGCATATGTGCCATGGCAGCCATGCCCACATGTGTGGCTGCATTTGGCGGAGCCAGATGATGCAGCTGCAGCGCATCGTGATGATGGTGCATGGCCGCTGTCGTCGGTGGTGGTGCTGCTGCCGGATGATGGTGGTGGTAATGATGTGACATGGGTGGCGGTGCCGGCGGTGGCAGTGGCAAGTTCAATAAATTATTGGTCGCCGCATGCGTGCGAAAGTGCAGGCTCAAGCCGTCGGCTGAATCGTAGGCCTTATCGCAGTCCGGACATTTGAAATGCGCCTGCTCCAGCGTGTCAAGGCCCACTGGATCCGTGTCTATGGGCTCATCATCGTCATCGTCCACAATATCGTGCTCCGTACTGGACTCGAGCGGATGCAATTTGAGTTTGTGTGCGCGCATGTCGCGACGCCGGCTGAACGACTTGCCACAAACATCGCAATGATGATTTTTGATGCCCGTGTGCGTGATCATGTGCTTGGACAGATCACCGGCCGTGTAGAAGGCCTTCTGGCACAACGAACAGATTTGATCGCGAACGCCGCTGTGAATCTTCTGATGCGCCTGAAAGTTGCCCAGCGCCGAGAACTGCTTGGAGCAGATTTCGCACTGGAAAGGCTTGTTGCCGGTGTGCGTCCGCTCGTGCACCTTTAGATTGTATTTCTGGGCAAAGCGCTGGGCACAATAGCTGCAGGCATATGGCTTTTCGCCGGTGTGCGTGCGTATGTGCTGTGTCAGCTGGGCGGCACACTTGAAGCTCTTGTGGCACGTGGCCACATAGCAGGTGTGGGGCAACTTAGGCACGGGCTTCGGTCCGCGCTTCTTGTGGCTTTCGGGCGGTTTGCGCTGGTAGCGCGAGCGACGTTTGCTGCGTTTAACATCTGTTTGGCCCTCCTCATCATCGCTCGAGTTCAGCTGAATGTTCGCTGGTAAGGGTTTGATTTCGTTGGCCACAAACTCGGTATTTGTGGCGGCATCGTGGCGCCAGGACTCGTGCAGGCCCAGATATTGACGCAAACGCATATCGCTGTTTTCGCACTCCTGCTGAAAGTGGTAGGCCACGCCCAGCCGATAGAGGCAGTTATTACAAATGCCAGCGGGCAGTCCGTCCGTCTTGTAGACCTGAAAATGCAATTATTGTACCAAATAATGTGGTAACTATCTGCACAAACTCACGCGAATCTTTGAGCACATCATTAACATTTGCGAGGGCATCATGGCAAAGTCTGTGCTGTAAATGGAAGTCAGTGGACTTGGTGCACCTTCCTCTAGACACACGCGACATATTTTGTGCACATTGAAGTCCATGTTTCTATTGTTTGTGTATTATTTGTAAGTAAACATTTTGAGTCGTGGAACAGCTGTTGGTCAACGACCAGGGCTGGAGGAAAAAATGCTCTGATACATATGTATGTGAAATGTAAACAAACCATTTTGAGTAATATGCAGGGCACATAAGAAAGTAAAATTACTTACAAACAGCAATATGTGCGAAATACAATTTCGCCCTAATATCAATCTATCAATAATATTATTGATGTAATTTACTTTAAAAAAGATGAAGGCAATTGCTAACTGGTAGCAATCTCAAGCTGCGTACCTTGCAGCATTAGTGTTGAAAAAACATGAAAACTTAAACGCACCAATTTGGCCAGTATGACCAAACTGTGCAGCGCTGACGTGACAGTTGGTTTGTTTGATTAGGCTCTCTCTTCTCTCGCCAGCAAACTGCTATTGCTTGCAAAATAAATATAAAAAAAAACAAGTGAATTCAATTGTACATATATATATATATAAATAAATATATATATATATAAAAACGTGTGCGCTGCATACATGCAACTTGTTTGGCGTGGCGCAGCTGGAGGCTAAATTAGGGCAGCGGCGAGAGTGTAACGAACGATTTGGATTTGGAGCACGCAGGCTGTTTGGTGAAATTTTGTTGTTGGAGCTGCATCCGCCACCGCCACCTCCCCAGCCCACAATCCACCACACAAGATGCTGTGTATACAATATTAGCGAGCATATTGAACACGAATATTTGTGCTATTGTAAACAAAACGAGACAGTTCGAGGTCAGCCGAAAAAATTATTACAACTGACGGCCCCAGCTGGTGAATGTAAAGATTCCAGGTGGCAGTCTTACGGAAGCGCGTGCAATGGCAACAAGTCGAAACGGACACGAACAGCAGGAAGCTGCAGCGACGCCAGCAGCCCAGCTGCTCAATCAACGTTTGGTAAATGGCGGCACCGGTCACGAGACGTCGCCGTCGACGTCGACGTCAAACGGTAAAACAGCTTCAGCGATTAACAGCAACGACAACACCAGCGACTACAGCTGTGGCACGTTCATGAAACTGAAAACCTATTTGCTGGCCTTGCGTCCTTGGTCGCTGTCCGCCAGCTTAGTGCCGACGCTCCTCGGCTCCGCGCTGGCGTATCGCTCGCAGTGGTCCGCCGACTTCTCCATGGTCACCTTTTTCCTTACCGCCTTCACGGTGGTCACCGTACACTGTGCCGGCAATGTGGTGAATACGTATTTCGATTACATCAAAGGTATCGATAAACAAAAGGCTGACGATCGCACTTTGGTCGATCACATACTCACCAAGGATGAGGTAAGAACTAGTGCTGTATATCGTCATTCAGTTTATAGTATAGGTTCGGTCGTTAAATTTTTATTGAACGATAAGAGGACTCACAAGAATGATGAACTGTAACCTGGAGCTTAGTTCATTCGTTCAGTTAGTAGTTCATTTGAACTTTTTGAGAACTGTTCGATACAACTCTAGTCAGAACAAAACTAGCCAGAAACAAGTAAAAGTACCTGACTAGCGGATACTCTGTGCCAAGCGCCAGTCAGCTCCACACTATGGGAAGTCAAAGCCTGAATTATTTTGATGTTTAGGAAGCTTCCAGAGTTTAAACGCTATGGAAAAATCAGAGTTATTTTAAAAAAAACCGGGTATCATCGATTTTAGGCAGGGTATCAATAATTTGAATATGAATGGTATTCAACCTAAGGGCTGAATTGACCAGGAATATTTATATACATATATTATGGAGTCGGAGATGACTCCATCTGTCTATTATATACATTTGCCTAAAACCATTATAAATTTCTTAATCATTTCTAATGGGTTCAGGGTATAAATTTAAAAATAACTCAATCCAATTAATTACTCACAGTAGCGACATTAGAGATGGGCGCTGCATTAAATGCGAGGGTGGATCGATAGGTATGCCGATCCTTAAAAAATATATATATCATTCTGAAATATAGTGATGCGCCATTTAAAAGATAATCAAGCTAACATCTCTCCAAGCCTTAAACACGGGTACTTATTAATCCACCCTCGTATTTAAGATTTGGCAGATTCGGTAGCTAATTTTTGTGTCTATTTTGGCTGTGCCCAACCCGCTTTTCCAGACATTTGTTTACTTAATAATTAGTATTTAATTTGACTAATTTGTATGTTTTTGTTTTTTTTTTTTAGTTGGTTTCGATGGGCGCCATTCTGTACTTGGCCAGCTGCGTTGGCTTCGTGATGCTGGCCGTGCTGAGTCCGGCTAAAATGGAACATTTGGCGCTGATTTACTTTGGCGGTCTATCGTCGAGCTTCCTTTACACTGGCGGCATTGGTTTCAAATACATTGCCCTGGGCGATCTGGTCATCTTGGTACTGTTCGGGCCAATTTCGGTGCTATTTGCGTTCGTGTCGCAAACGGGTCACGTCGACTGGACAACGTTTGGCTATGCCATACCGTTGGCGCTCAACACGGAGGCGATACTGCACAGTAATAATACGCGCGATGCGGAGAGCGACGGCAAGGCGGGCATCGTGACGCTGGCCATACTCATCGGACGCACTGCCTCGCATGTGCTATATGCCATGCTGCTCTTCATGCCGTACTCGCTGTTCTTCATCTTCGGGCTAAACTACTCGATGTGGTTCCTGCTACCGGTGATCACGCTCCCCCAGGCGTTTAAGATCGAGAAGCGCTTCCGCAACGAGCAGACAATGCACGTGGTGCCAAAGCAAACGGCCAAGCTGAACTTCTTCTTTGGCATACTCTATATTGTGGCCTGCTGCTGTGCCCAGCAGCTGCCGACGTTCGTCTGGCGCAAGCACTAGATGTGGGAGATGGCAACGACTTCTTAAACTGCTGCAACATTTTTAGGGAATTTCATTAGTTAAACATATGTTTTTTTTGTTGTTTTTTTGATTTCTGACTCTAGTGAATGTGGTTAAGAACATTGTATTGTATACTGTCTCAAGATTGCTGCTGCACAAATATTGAATGCTTTGCTAGTCTCCTAGTCTTTAACACCTAACTCTAATCTTCGAACTAAACATATCTCCTAAAGCCCACAGCTAGGAACAGGTATAATACCTGCCTGAGCTTTGGCCAATTCACTCTTTATTTATTTCACACGAACCTTCGACTCAAGTGAGGCCTATAGTTTTTATATTTATATATATAATAATATGTACTCTTCCTCTTGCGCGTTGGAATCATGGACCAAGATCGTTATAGCGTCGGCGTGTGCAACAATATTGAAATCATCAAACTGCTTAGAGATATATAAAAAGTTAATGTTACTTTATAGAAATGCTTGAAATATGCAAATAAGTTATGAATCGACAGCGCTGGCTTTGCTTTTTGTGTGACAATTGTTAGCGTTTTTACACATTATATACATACATACATACATATGTACATCTATATATATACATATAATTAGATCATATAAGCCCAGTGTCTAGCAGCAGGCTCAAGAGTGAGAATATCAGCACATACACAAACTTCAAACTTTGAAAATGAAAATGAAAACAAACAAGAACAAAAATGTGAAATTTAAATCTAATTTTATATGTGCATATATTTACATGCATACAAATATGTACTAGATCAATATTCAGGTCGAAAGATTTCAAACGAGCAACAGTTGTTTTCCAAGCATAAATCACAAAACCTATACATATAAACAAATAGCTTTAAATAACAATAACAAAACAATAAGAAAAATCGTGTGTATATGGTAAATCGAACAGAAAACCACATATATTCTGAATTCTAGAATGCGCATTCTTAATTCATATTTGAAATTGATTTTGTGTACGCTATTTGTACGCTAAGCTGATAAATCGTTTTTCATATATTTTTGCATTCGTGCTCTTATTTTTTATCGTAATTTTAGTGCTTTAAATTAATTTCGAAATTTCCATGCGCAATTGAAATGCTTTTGTTGTTTGCTGAAGAATATGAGGAACATCAAAGCCAATTTGAACGGAAATTTGAAAAGTTATAATCGATGTGAATGAAAAAAAAAACTACATGACAACTTAGACTAGTAGACTACTTAACAAAACCAACAACAATGAACAATAATAATTATAGTTATATGAGAAATTAAAAACAATTAGAGAATTTAAGATAACTTTGTGTTCGATTCGTATAGAATTAGCGAGCGAGAACAGTTATCTTCGGGGTGCCGAAGATGTAATACCCTTGCAGACAGGGATATATTATTCCTATAAAGTAGTAGTTAGATGTTAGGATGAACACAATTATCAACTTTAGTTATGATATCTTGAAAAACGCAATGATTTTCATACAAAAAATAATTTTTCAACCGATCGTTCCTATGACAACTAGTGGTCCGATATTGATAATATTGTGAAAAATGTGAGGAGCATTGTGATACTCTCTATTGCTTAGTTTGGTTCGGATATCTTAAAAAACAAAAAGATTTTCATACAAACATTTTTTTTTTCAAAATGTCTACAATGTCGGAGACGTCTCCGATGCGTAACCCATTGCATGGCAAAATTATTATACCCTCTGCAAAGGTATACAAATTGGATGAGTTGTGAATCCGATGATCTTTGTTCCATGTGCTCATCCAGTCAAGCAAAAAATTTGCTTTACCTCTCAATATCTATTTCGATGATTTTCAAAGTGCAAGTACTTGATTGAAATGGCAAATTGCGATAATATATCGATAATAGTTGCTTATATCTAAATAACGGTTTTGATATGCAGTGTTCCATTTCCAGTTGTTTCTACCAATGCTCAAATTATGACTTCTTTTGATAAGAATTGCCCTTGTTTTAGAATTTTTAGGTCAATCTGTGTATTCCAGTGTTCCATTTCCTCATGTTTCGTCTGTTGTTCAATTTATGACATTTCTTTTGAAATGATTTGCGCTTGTTTGGGAATTCTCGGGTCAATCTGAGCATTCCATTTCCACTTGTTACTCCTAATGCTCAATTTATAACATTTCTTTTGATAGAAATTGTCCTAGTTTGGGAATTCTCAGGTCAATATGTGTGTTCCAGTGTTCCCTTTCCACTCGTTTCTTCTAATGCTCAATTTTTGCCATTTCTTTTGATAGGAATTGCCCTGGTTTGGGACTTCTCATGCCAATCAGTGTGTTCCAGTGTTCCATTTCGACTTGTTTCTTCTATTTCTTCAATTTCTGACATTTCCTTTGTTAAGAGTGGCGCTTTTTTGGAAATTCTCAGGACAGTCTGGGCACCAGCATTGCATCGTATGGCTTCACCGCCGCCGTGGCGCCCTCTAGCGGCACCTCCTCGGGCATCTGCCCGGGAATGGCCACCAGCTTGAAATGCTGCAGCAGCGTAGTGGTGAACATGAACAGATTCTGGCGTCCCAGCAGATCACCGATGCAGCGATGACGGCCGAAGCCAAACGGATTGAAGGCCTCGGGCAACTTGATTTGTCCATCGATGAGATACCGTGTCGGATCGAAGGCTTCCGGGTCCGGAAAGTCAATGGCATTGATGAGCATGCCGCGGAAGCAGGCAATCACCATGGTGTCCTTGGGTATCTCGTAGCCGGACAGGCGCGTGTCGCACATGGCGCGATGGGGTATGCCGAACGTGTGCAGCATAAACATGCGCACCGCTTCCATGGTGATGGCCTCGCAGTAGGGCAGCTTGGCGCGATCGGACCACTCGGGTATGCGCTCCAGGCCCACCACCTCCTTGATCTCGGCGTGGGCGCGCTCCTGCATCTCCGGTTGTCTAACCAGATGCATGAAACAGAAGCCCAGACTCTTGTTGGTCGTCTCGGAGCCGGCGAGGAACATGTCCAGGCAAATGGCCAACAGGCTCTCGTCGCTGAACATGGCGCTGTCGCTGTTCTCCTGGGCGCGCAGATAGCTGTCCATCAGGTCGCGCGGCTCATCGTAATTGCGATACGTGCTGCGATGCAGCTCAATCTCCTTGCCCATGAAGGCGTACAGCGCCCGGTGGCTCTCCACGAACCCGCTGTAGCCAGAGTAGTCGGGCGCTATGAACCGCAGCAGCGGAAAATGGCTGAAGAGAGCGCCCACCATGTCGATATTCTTGAACAGTTCAAAGAACGTCTCCAGCAGCTCGGTGATTTCCGGGGAGCCGGGCTCGTAGCGTCGCCCGCTCAGCATGCACCACAGCGTGTTCAGCACATAGACGCTGGTCAGGTCGTGCATCTCAATTCTCGCCGGCTTGCCACCGGCCGCAGACACGCGCGCGCGCAGCTCCTGCAGCAGGCAGGTGGCCTCATTGTGCACAATGTCCACCATGCCGCTGCGCGCGAATCCAAAGTTCTTCAGGTGGCGCAATATGAAACGACGCTGCTCCACCCACATGTCGCCGTCGGTGAGCAGCACGCCCAGGCGCGAGTTGAAGGTGCGCAGGCGATAGAAGATGCCGTCCGGCCGCCCATCGATGTCCTCGTTGGTCATCATCTCGCTGATCGCGTCGTTCGTATACGCTATCACCACCTTGTCCTTGCCAATCTTCAGGCCATAGTAGCCGTAGGGGTTCACATAGCGTCTGGCCAGCTCATCGATTACCTTGCAGAACATGCCCAGGCGCATGCGCAGCTGCGAGATCTGCAGGGCGCTGCCCACAATCGGATACCAGCGAGGACCTGGCAAGGATCAACGAGAAATGAACTTAGTATAAAAGCCAAAGCGGCGGACCGGTTTTGAACCGAACCGGTTCGAACTTGGAGTACAACAATTTGTTAAATCATTAACCGAATCTTGAACAGAACCAATTACAGAAAATGTTTGACGAAACTCTTAATTGAAAATAATCTAAAAAATTCAAATTAATTTTAAAGAATGTGACGAAACCAGGTTTGAATTAAAAGCAGGCTCTTTTTAATGTGAGAAACCGGGTTTACGAACCGAACCTAAGAGTAAAACAATGGTTTGAACCATGCATTTTTATGCTCAACGCTGTTCTTTATGCAATAACTGGATTTTCCGATCGATATTATTTAATAGTTAAGATAAGTTTTTTTTTTGTTTGTTTAAACGAAAGCTGTATTCTCTATATGTTCCATATTGGTCAGTTCCAACCTACTTCTCTATACAAACGTGCAACAAAAAGATGGATCTATGGAAATTATTATCAAGATAGCTTAAAAATCAAGAGTCTCATTTACTTAGGAATATATGCGGCTGACGAAACAGAGCGATTATATATACATAAATAAAATATAATTGTAGCCTATTTATGAGGTTGTATATTTCCATAATTGATAGGGAAAAATGTACTATTATTTGTTTCATATATTGCCTAGTAATTAAGTCAAAGTGAACTACAATTTGAGCTATATTTTCTTTATCTAGGCAGTTCATTGACTGTATTCAAGGCACCTTATTATACTCGTTCACGAAGTGAAAAGAGTCTAGCCGATTTTCACGTTCCATGCCATTTTGGTCATTTTGTCCTCTTAATTGATTCTGCATCTAAGTTTTATACATATTCGAAATAAAATTTTTTTTGAAATTTTTTTGGAAAAAAATCATGTACTCCCCCCTTACTTATTTTCGAAAATTTTTTTTTTTTAAATTTAGAATTGCAAATTTATATTTTTAAACTATTCTGGTTGTCAAAATTAGCATAATAAACAACATCAAAAGTGATTCTGAGGGGGTCAAATTTCTTGTCAAAAATCATGCCAAAATTGACAAAAATTTTGACAAGTAAGGCTCTTGGATCTATAGCTCCCATATTTCAAACTCACATAACTTTGTCAAAACTCAACCGATTTGCGTGTTTGATGGCATTTTGGTCATGATTTGTCCTCTTAATTAATTCTGCATTTAAATTATATGCATTGTTACAAATTTGTTTTTTTTGAAATTTTTGTTAAAAAAAATCATGTACTCCCCCCTTACTTATTTTCGAAAATTTTTTTTTTCAAAATTTAGAATTGCAAATTTATATTTTTAAACTATTCTGGTTGTCAAAATTAGCATAACAAACAACATCAAAAGTGATTCTGAGGGGGTCAAATTTCTTGTCAAAAATCATGCCAAAATTGACAAAAATTTTGACAAGTAAGGCTCTTGGATCTATAGCTCCCATATTTCAAACTCACATAACTTTGTCAAAACTCAACCGATTTGCGTGTTTGATGGCATTTTGGTCATGATTTGTCCTCTTAATTAATTCTGCATTTAAATTATATGCATTGTTACAAATTTGTTTTTTTTGGAAATTTTGTTAAAAAAAATCATGTACTCCCCCCTTACTTATTTTCGAAAATTTTTTTTTTCAAAATTTAGAATTGCAAATTTATATTTTTAAACTATTCTGGTTGTCAAAATTAGCATAATAAACAACATCAAAAGTGATTCAGGGGGTCAAATTTCTTGTCAAAAATCATGCCAAAATTGACAACAATTTTGACAAGTGAAGCTCTTGGATCCATAGCTTCCATATATCAAACTCCCATAACTTTGTCAAAACTCAACCGATTTGCGTGTTTGATGGCATTTTGGTCATGATTTGTCCTCTTAATTGATTCTGCATTTACGCTTTTAACATATTTGAAATAAATTTTTTTTTTTAATTTTTTTGAAAAAATCATGTACTCCCCCCTTACCTATTTTAGAAAAAAATTTTTTTTCAAAATTTAGAATTGCAAACTTATATTTTTAAACGATTCTGGTTGTCAAAATTAGTATAAAAAACAACATCAAAAGTGATTCTGAGGGGGTCAAATTTTTTGTCAAAAATCATGCCAAAATTGACAAAAATTTCGACAAGTGAAGCTCTCGGATCCATAGCTTCCATATATCAAACTCCCATAACTTTGACAAAACTGAACCGATTTTCATCTTTGATGGCATTTTGGTCATGATTTGACCTCTAGATTGATTCTGCATTTAAAATATATGCATTATTGAAAATAAAATAATAGTACTGGTTGTTATTACACTGTGAACGAGCATTGCGCTGTCGGTTACACCCGACAGCAACGTTCTGACTTGTTTTAAATATATAGTTTAGCCTAAATTGAGTTAAGAATTCCTCAAAATGAAGAAACCAAATAGGTGGTTGTGGGGGCGTTAGTGGGCATGGTGGAATATTTGTAGATCAAGTTAGTTAAAAGGCCTTAAAGCAATTCAGACTCTACAAAGACCTTTACCATAAAATAAGTTTATATTTTGTTGCTCCACAAAAGGGATAATTTTGTACCTACCAGGCGGAAACTTGTCCGGCTTCCTCGAGCCGCTGATAAGGAAGACGAGCCCAATTGTTGCAAAGAAGATCACGGCGTAAAACATTTTCTATTGCTGTTGCGGATGCTGCACAGTGTGGCGAATTGTGATGCAACATCCGATCTTGGCACTCTTGGCTTTCACTTTCCTTTCAGCTGTTGCGTAATCCGGCAAAGCGAAAAGCAGCGAAGCGGTTGTTGCTGTGATCGTTGCTGTTGCCGTTGCCGTTGCCGTTGCGTTTGTCTATTGCAGTTTTCCCCAAACAGTTTTCCGACTAAGGCCGCCGCCTGGGCGCAATTGCTTTTTATAGGCGCCCGAGAAAGCTTTCTTTACAACTGGATTTTGTTTGTTCGCAAAGTTTTTCACTGCGATTTCTGCACACAGCTTAAAGCTAATGCATAATCTACTGGATGGTTTTATTGACATTATCTGTAAGCTGAACTTTAGCCAGCTTTTATCGGCAAGTGACCCAGTTTTATAGTTTCCGTGTATTGGCAATATCTTCTTCACAGTTCGCTTAAAAAAAATAAACCTAGCCGAACCTTTCATGTATATTCCGTAATATTAGCATAAAATGTAGCTCTATTTTGGATTTAAATAGTATAACAAATTAAATAGTGTAACAAACTACCAGAATTTAAATCATTTAAAACAGTTTTTTCCGAGTCCCTGCTCGGGCGCCTATAAAAGACTTGAATATAGTTTTTTTGTGCACAACGATCCTATTAAAACATTTTGCCTAAAGAATTTTCAAGCAGTTCCTAAGGTGGAATGGGGTCGTGCATTCTAATTTTGCGCTTCTAGTATCTGTTTTATTCAATAGACAAGTAAATTTTTTTTGAAAAATTTTTTTTAAGTATTTTTAAATTCCTTACATTGAATGACATCCTAGGCTGATGCAAATTTACTCCAATTTTTGTATGTAAATTGCTTGAATAAAATTACGTATATTTATATTTCAATCAGCTTTTGATTCTAATAATTTATGAATAGCTTATATTTTTTTCAATTACTTTTAATAAAAAATTTTTTTAAAATAAATTTGTAGGTCTAATAATTTTACAGTTTACTCCGACGCCAATAATCTGTTTTTTTTTTTTAAATAAATATAACAAACATTAAAACAACTATTTTAACAATTAAACAAGCAGTCAGCAGGGTATGTGATGGTCGTGCATGTCTGTCTTTTGATTTCCTTTACGTATCAGTTTCAATTTCCTTATTTTTACATTGAGTACTCGATCGCCTCGAAGTTGATCGAGCACCACCAAACAATTATAGAAAAACATTTAAAAAAAAAAACTTCGAAAAGGTTGTGACTTTTCCGACAGAGGCCGCAGGCTTTTCCGCGTAGACTCCGGTACGATGGCAACCGGGTGCTGACCCACTGCCATGGTCACTGTCATCTGCAAAGTTCAATTTGTTTGACCGCAACATTGAAAACATTGCAAAACTGGCGCAAGCAGCAAAAAAACAATAAACAAACGTTGCAATGAAATGCCAAAAACTTGGCCAAAACAATGCTGTGAGTGGCGGGGGAAAACTAGTTGAGTGGCCAAAGTAAAAACCACCCGAACCCGTTTGGCGGCCAAATCAAATTGGCTCCTGCTCTGCGGATTGGTTTCGCCGATTATGTCATGCCCGACGCCAGCCGCGGAAAGCCGTGGGCCGGTGGGCTTGTTGAAATGTGGCCAACGAAATATGGCGGCTAACGAGCCTGGCTGGCCATGGCTTGGACCGCAAAGCTGCCATTGAAGCGCTGGCCACGCAGCCGAACGGACGCGTTTTTATTTTGGATAGAAAACCAGCAAAGAAATTAGCCAAGCCAATGGGAGTCCGGTAAGTGGGCGAAGTTTTGAATCCTGCCCAGCTCAGCGTTTGATATTGGCAGTGTCATCATTTTGGCCGTCATGGGCCTGGGCGCCATGTATATGATGCATTTGCTGGCGCAGGACTGGAATCGCATACGGCCCATACAGCAGGTTACCAATCTGGCCGGACAGGCCAGCTCCGCGCTCAATCTGCAGCGGGTGCCCACTCTGATTGGGCAGGCGAGCTCGGCGTTGAGTCTGCAACGTGGCAAGCGGGCGACATTGAGCCACGAGCTGGGCTGGGTGCATGGCCGCCGGGATACGGGCGGCGGCGGTGCTGCAGTGCGTCCAGCCACATCCATTGACTGGAAGCGCATACTCGCCCGCGATCCCTTCGAGTGCCTGCAGTCGCTCATCTGCCAGCTGATGTCCGGCGCGGAGGCGCATTCCGTCGAGGCTGAGCTGCTGATGGACTTCATGGAGTCCTCGCTGGAAATGGCGCCGGCCAAAATTGGACGCGCCTTCAGCCGCGGCCTGGCGCTGCGCGGCCGCACCGATCGCTGCTACAACGAGTACCCCTTCTGCCTGTACTCGGCCAAGACGATGCTGCGCATCCTGCGCTGGTTCAGCGAGACGGGCAACCTGCCCGAGCACGACGAGGAGCCGTAAGGCTTCTGCTTTTGCCAGCTTTAAGAGTCGCTGATACCTCTGAACCGGAACAACAGAGGTTATTAGTCTTATGCTTTCTTATATGTACCCAAGATTATTTAAACTTAACACAATAAAAGTATTAATAGTGAGAAATCAGCTCTATGGCTGGATGGTTTAATCTGTTGATTTTTATAAAGATCTCACTATTTTCAAAATCTTTTTTAAAATGAAGTTAAAAAATTTTTAAACAAAATTCGATATTTTCAATCTTAAGATTCTTGATTGAAGCCCCTTTGAACATTTGATTTCGAAATTCCTAACATTTTTCGAATTAGCCGCCCCCTAAATATCGATTTGGCACGCCCCCATCGGGCGTAGCTAAAAAATATTAAGAATTTATCTAACGCGTTTATACACGAGTATTTTTTCCAAATTTAAAGTCTCTAACTTTAAAAGTGGCGGAGAAAATGTCATTCATACAGATAGGCGGACGGACATTAGAAGTAGGTAAAAAAAAAAATATATTCGAAAATAATCGTCATTATAGAAAAGTTTATTTGTAACAATTATTTTGTTATACAGGTTCAGTATGCAAAAATATTTGTGTATATGCATAATTATGTATTCTATATAAAATAAAGTAAAGTAAAATATGCGGAATGAAAGTAAAAAGTTCAAATAGAGCTAAAAACAGTTAGCCTGCAAATAATTTTTTTTTTTGTAATATCAGTAAAATATTTTGTGTAGGTACAAAAATCAAGGAAACATGCGTTAACTTTTTGAGTTATCTTTGTGTGTGTGTGTGTGTGCTTTAAATAACAAATGAGAGAGCAAACAAGATAAAGCTGCGTTTTGAACAGCTTTTAAAGTTCACGATAGACTTAAGTTATAAAAGTAAATAAGCTTCTGCGGTTATTAAATTCTAAAAGCGGGTTTTCTTGTTTTGTTTTTGATCAGTAGTTTTGTACGACAGTGTAGTTGGGAAAAGAGAGAGAGAGAGAGAGCAAACTGCATTTAAGAGAGCTTTCGTTCGATTTGTGCACTTGTTGTGAAGCGAGATTCATCAGATATTTGAGCGCCAAATTATAAATTCTTTGTGTACATATAAGTTAAATAAATATTGCGTTGTCTGCATCAATGATTGCCCTGCAGCGTAACGCTGGTCACATCCTTAACAATCATCTCGGCCACCTGCCAGGCGATCTCCTCCTGCACATTGTCCTCGGGCAGATTGACCAGCTTGCGCACGGCATTCTTTACGCTCAGCGACCAGGCTGGCGCCCTGTGTGCCGACACAGCATCCACGGCCTCGAAGTCCCTCTCGTATCTGCCCAGCGAATTAACGTGCCCGAATTTGAGCGCGCTCACTGGACGCTGCCAGAGCAGTTGGGGATTTGTCAGCTGCCTGGCATCGATGTTCATGTTGGCCGCCGCCGTTGTTGTTGTCGACGATGATTTGACCGGTTTGTGGCCGGTGTCCAGTCCAGCCAAAAGTGTATTGTGCTGCGAGATGTGCGTGCAATCGGACATGGACATGGTCTTTCGATGTCGCTGCTGTGCGGACAATTTGGGCGCACGCCGCAGGCTCAGCTTGTGATGCAAACCCAAGCTATCAGAGGCGTCGGCCTGGGTGTTCACGCACGTCTTGGCCTTCAGCTCGTTGACATAGTTGTCGAAGATGTTCGATTTGAGAAAGTTGGCAAAGTGCTTCCGCTCCAGGTATTTGGCCGTGACCAGCAGGGCCAGATCAAAGGCCTGCGCCAGCTGGCCGGGTGCACAGATGGCCTGCTCGACGCGCAGACGCAGCTTCTGTGACATCCACAGGCGGCACTCGGACTGCAGCGAGAAGTAGCGCTCGTAGATGATCATCGCATCGGATTGGGCGGCA
The DNA here is from genome assembly GCA_035041545.1 of Drosophila colorata. Lineage (NCBI taxonomy): Eukaryota > Metazoa > Arthropoda > Insecta > Diptera > Drosophilidae > Drosophila > Drosophila colorata. The sequence continues at coordinate 3,683,575 of JAWNLD010000320.1, read as the reverse complement.
CGCTGATCGTCGTAGCTCTTGCGAAAATTGATAGCCGTTATCCAGAACTCGAGGCACTCGCGCTCCTGCTGCTGCTCCAGATACTCCGTCAGATAGAACAGCGCCAGCTCATCGTACAGCACGTCGTAGATCGTGAGAGTCGAGGCTTGGCCCTCGATTAGCTCCACGCAGTACTTGCAATAGTAGCTGCTCTGCAGGAAGGCCTGCAGGTGCTCCCGCTCCAGCTGTTGCAGCACATGGTCGCGCGCCTCGTCGAAACAGCTGGCGGGTATGGGCTGATGCGGCGACTTGTCGCTGCTCTTGCCGCACAGCAGCAGCGAGATGTGCGCCAGTATGACAATGGGCAGCTCCACCATGAGAGGCGCATTCACAATCAAATACTTCTGATAAATGGCAATCGCATCGTTGATGCTCGCCGCACTGATCGGCTGCTGTTCGGAGCTGGCCTTCTGTACAGCAGCTGATCCCTTGTGGATCTGTTTGTTGGTCTCCGCATAGATGCGACTCTTCTCGTCGTCGGTGAGCGGCTTGCGCATGGACAAGTCGCACAGCGTTTTCATTTCAGGTACATCGTTTTCCTCATCCTCCAGAGGCGCCGCCTGCTCCGACTCAATGGCAACGGCAGCTGTCACGTTGCCGCTCGCCTCGTGCGGTCGCTCCTGCTGCAGCTGGAGCTGCGTTAGCGCCGCGCGCCTAAAGTTTTCTATGTCCAAATAGAATTTGATTAGCGGCAGCGCGTTTTGCGTCTCCAAATACTGCAGAAAGTAGCCGAGACAATCCGGTTCGCCAACAATCGCCGTCAGCGTCAGCGACAGGCGCGAGCTGTATTTGAATATATCTGTGAAGAGAGCGTCAAAACGTGATAAGTCAATTAAGCGCGCAATTTATGAGTATTGTGGACTCCGGAAATGACCACAATCGAAACAAGCACGCAGACACATGCACACGCACACACACACACACACACACACACACACACACAGCCTCTTGCCTCATTACCTTCATCAGCGGCTGCGCCCACATTTAGCAAGCTGTTGTTGCCCAAGCTGATTGCATCCGAAGTTGCCGCAGCCGCCACCGCTTCCGTCTGCTGCTCCTCCTCCATGAAGACCTCATCACAGAAACTTGTTGTCGAGCGCAGCGAATGACGTTTTTGCGCCGCTGCCGCGCAATCTACCACATCATCATCATTAACGCTGTTGGTACCCGACTCGTGAGCGCTGCGTCGGCGGCCTGGCGAAAAAAAAAAGTTATTGACATTAAAAAGACAACACAAACATAAACACAAACAGTTTAATTTTTGTTTAACCAAATAACCTAATAACACTCTCTCTTACTCGTCTGCCTTTTGATGTACTTGAACATATTCACATTCTAGTTGTTCGGTTGATAATAATTATTGAACAATACAGCTAAAATGAGCGTTAATAAATAGCACAATAATAATAGGAGACGTAGTTGTAAAAACTCGTCTGTTCACCAGGGCTGTGCAACTGTTTGGCTTCAATATCGATATAATTGTGACGATAGCTTATCGATATTGACAGTGTGCGCAAACAAGCACACTGTATATGTATTGCACAGCACTGCGACGCAAGCAGCTGTGCGACAACGTTGCGTTTTTTCACAATTTCCTTTTTTTTTTTTGTAATTCGAACTTTTAGTAATTTGTAATAGTTGTGAGTGAAAAGACGGCGCTCACACGAAGGCAACGAGACAGAAGAAGACTGCAACAAACCGGCACCGATGAGCGTGGCAGCCACAACGGGCGGCGCTGCCGGCGACAACAACAACAAAAGAAACAATAAAAATAATACCAGAAAACTGCCGACAGCCGCGCTGGACGATCTCGTGCAATATGTGACATTGCATGTGCGCAAGCCGACGCCGCTCAGCGGCGTGGTACTGCCCTTTGTACCGCTCTATCTGACTGCCTTTTATCTGTGGATCTACGTGTACAAAAGCCACGACAATGAGGCCGCTCTCGTAGCCACAAAACCGGATGACGTGCCGGCGGAGAATGCGGCGGGCGCAGCCTGGAACGATATCGGTTTCATAGCCGTGGTGGCCATAGCATTTCTGCACGTACTCACCCTGCTCTTCTGTTACTGGAGCGTGCACGTGCTCGCGTTTCTCACGTGCCGGCGGGTCAAGCAGCCGGCGCCGGGCGTTCTGGCCAAGGTGGTGCCCACGGCGAACAACGGCAACTCCAAAATTGTGCCCATACGCAGCCTGAAGCTAGAGGATGGCCAGCAGCAGTACTATCTGGTGTTCCAGAAGACCAAGTACGTTTGGGACGACGACAAGGCGATATTCCGTGCCGTTGAGTTTCCCGTGAACAAGCTGCTGAGCTCCTACGCGCATTCGCGTGGCCTGGAGACGGAAGAGGCCATCAAGACGGCGATGCAGACGTATGGCAACAATGAAATGGACATGGTGGTGCCCGAATTCCATGAGCTGTTCATTGAGCGCGCCACGGCGCCGTTCTTTGTATTCCAGGTGTTCTCGGTGGGTCTGTGGTGCATGGACGACTTCTGGTACTACTCGCTGTTCACGCTCTTCATGCTGATTGCCTTCGAGTGCACGATCGTCAAGCAGCAGCTGCGCAACATGTCCGAGATACGCAAAATGGGCAACAAACCGTACTTTCTATACGCTCTGCGCCAGAACAAGTGGCGTCAGCTGGGCAGCGATGAGCTGCTGCCGGGCGATCTGGTGTCCATCACACGCTCCCAGAACGACAACATTGTGCCCTGCGACGTGGTCATCCTGCGCGGCAGCTGCATCGTCGATGAGAGCATGCTGACCGGTGAATCGGTGCCGCAGATGAAGGAATCTCTCGAGTCGCTGCAGCAGCTAAACACCGAACTGGACGTCGAGGGCGAGGGCAAGCTCACGGTCCTCTATGGCGGCACCAAGGTGGTGCAGCACACAGCGCCCAGCAAGGAGTCGATGCGTGCGCCCGACGGCGGCTGCATTGGCTACGTCATTCGCACCGGCTTCAACACCTCCCAGGGCAAATTGCTGCGCACCATTCTGTTTGGCGCGAATCGCGCCACGGAGAACAATGCGGAGACCTTTGCCTTTATTGCCTTTCTCATGGTGTTTGCCGTGGCGGCCGCTTCGTATGTGTGGGTCAAGGGCAGCGAGGATCCGGAACGCAATCGCTATAAACTGTTTCTGGAGTGTGCGCTCATCTTGACCTCGATCATACCGCCGGATCTGCCCATTGAGCTGACGCTGGCCGTCAACACGTCGCTCATCCAGCTAACCAAATTGTTTGTGTTCTGTACGGAACCGTTCCGCATTCCGTTTGCGGGCAAAGTGCAGATCTGTTGCTTCGACAAGACGGGCACACTGACCACGGACAATCTCATGGTCGAGGGCGTTGCCGGACTGACGCCCGGTGGCAAGTGTGTGCCCATCGACGAGGCCGAGGACAGCACGGTCCAGGTGCTCGCCTGCTGTCATTCGCTGGCGTTGCTCGACGACGGCCTGGTGGGTGATCCGCTGGAGAAGGCGGCCCTGGCCGCCGTTGATTGGAGCCTAACCAAGTCGGACAGCGTGATACCGAAGCGCGGTAAGCTGAAGCCGCTGCGCATTGTTCAACGCTATCATTTCTCATCGGCGCTCAAGCGCATGTCTGTGCTGGCCGGCTATCTGATACCCTTCTCCAACGAAATCAACTACATTGGCGCTGTTAAGGGTGCTCCGGAGGTCCTAATGGGCATGCTGAAGGACGTACCTCGGGATTATGAGAAGGTAAGTGGGCAAAAACAAGTTGAAATAGTTCTAAGAATATCGTTACGTTATACTCGTTTACGAAGTGTAAAGAGTATATTGGGATTGTCCAATGTCTAAGAATATCGTTTTATACTTGTTTACGAAGTGTAAAGAGTATATTGGGTTTGTGCCATGTCCGTCCGTATGAACGCAATTTTTTTCGTCGCTATTGAAGCTAGAGGCTTGAAATTTGGAATATATACTCGTGTATACACGCGTTAGATAAAGTTTTAAGATTTTTGGGGTACGCCCACTGAGGGCGTGGCAATTTGATAAAATCGGTATATCTCCCTCATTTCTAAAGCTAGATACATAAATACGATTTTGAGACAGATTGCTGATGACCTCCTTTAAAGATCGCATACAACATTTTTTGGATACGTCCACAATTTTGGTGTTGAGGTTTTCCGTACTTCTGAAATTCATGCAAACCAATTTAACTGGTTCGATTCAAACCCACCTTGCAGACTTGTATCTAAGCTTTAGCTCATGTCGTATCCCCCTGATTTCGCAGATTTATTTGGAATACGCACGTCGCGGCGCACGCGTCATGGCACTGGGCATCAAGGAGTTTGGCAATCTGGGTGGTCAGCGCATACGTGAACTGAAGCGCGAGGATGTCGAATGCGATCTGACTTTTGCCGGCTTTGTGATTATCTCGTGTCCCATGAAACCAGACTCCAAGGCTGTCATCAAGGAGCTAGTCCAGTCGTCGCATAAGGTGCTCATGATCACGGGCGACAGTCCGCTGACCGCCTGTCATGTGGCCCGTGAGCTGCGCTTTACGTCTAAGAAACTACTCATCCTGACGCCGCCGCCGGCGCAGCCGCATGATGACCGCTCTGACAGCTGGAGCTGGGTGTCCATCGATGGCGATCGCACCTATCCCCTGGACGATGTCAAGAGCAGCAAGAACATTGCAATGCTGCTGGCTGCCAACGATCTGTGCATAACCGGCGAGGGACTGCTCTATTTGCAGCAGGCACATCATCCGTACATGCTCAAGGTGCTGCCCCAGGTGACGGTCTGTGCGCGCTTTGCGCCCAAACAGAAGGAGTACATCATTACGACACTGAAGCAGCTCGGCTACTATACGCTGATGTGCGGCGATGGCACCAACGATGTGGGCGCCCTCAAGCACGCCCATGTGGGCGTCTCGCTGCTGACCAGCGCGCCCGTCAAACGCAAGCGCACCGAGGATGAACTGCGTCAAATCAATGCGGCTGCCACAGCAGCGGCTGCCGCCGCAACGGCGGCCAATCAGCAGCTGTCGCCGCGCGAGCGTGCCATGCGGCGTCGCCAGGAGCACATCGATCGGACGCAGACGCGTCTGCAAAACGCTCTGCGCGACATGGAGGAGCAGACAATGGTTAAGCTGGGCGATGCATCCATTGCGGCGCCATTCACCAGCAAACTATCGTCGATTATGTGTGGTGCGTATTGAATTTCACACATTTTGTAATCATTGAAAAATAATTAAATACTTTCTGCACCACAGTGAACCACATCATCAAGCAGGGGCGCTGCACGCTGGTGACCACACTGCAAATGTTCAAGATTCTGGCATTGAATGCGCTCATTCAGGCCTACTGCCAGTCCGTGCTCTATATCGATGGCGTCAAGTTCAGCGATACACAGGCCACCATGCAGGGCATTTTCATAGCGGCTTGTTTTCTGTTCATCACTCGGTCCAAGGTGAGCTGCCCAGCTGTGCCCAATACTCTAACCAGTTTATCTACAACTTGTGTAATTATCTGTTGTTTTTTTGTTTTTGCAGCCTTTGAAAACCATGTCCAAGGTGGCCCCACTGCCCAATATATTCAATTTGTATACCATATCGACAATTCTCACACAATTCGCGGTACACTTTGGCACACTCTATTATCTGACCAGTGAAGCCACGGCTCTAGCGCCTCCCAGGTAAAATTGGCTAATCTCATATAGAAATTATTTGTATACTGTCATCTGAGACATCTTCGTTATCATAAAGTGTATATTTATATTTAGTTAGTATTATCTGCCGTATCGATGTAGTCTTATCCGTCTGTCTTGCTTTTCTGATTCTATATAAACACTCTATTTTGAGTATATTTCTTGGAGTCGGCTGAATCGAACAACTATATTATATAGTTACTTTGAAAGTGAACAGTTGAAACCAAATATTTGTTTTCAAGATTCTATTTATCTATTTATATTTCTTATATAAAGAACCTTTTTTGTTTTTTAAGTTATTTTTATATATATATTATAATTTATATATCCTAATAATATACATTTCCTTGGTTTCCTTCACAGAGTGGGCAAGGTGAAGCTTTATATTGACATGGATAACGAAGAGAAAACTAAATATGATCCAAATATAGTTAGCAGCACAGTGTATATTATATGCATCTCGCTGCAGGTGGCCACCATTGCAGTCAACTACAAGGTCTGATATCATTCATAATTTATACACATACTCAATTACTAAATGAAAATACTTTCGTAACAGGGTCATCCCTTTATGGAGAGCCTGCGCGCCAATCGAATGCTAATGTGTGCCATTGGCGCCTCCGCCGCCCTGGTGCTGTTCCTCACCACTGGCATTGTGCCCGGCCTGACGCAATTCTTTGAAGTCGTCGACTTTCCAGCGACAGTACGTGACGGTTTATTATATATATATATATACATATATATTTATGCTAATAATAATCATTCCCAATCTGTACTTAGTTCCGTCAAACTTTGCTGCTTGCACTCATCGTGGATATTGTTGGCGCCTTTGCACTGGATCGAATCTGCTCATTCCTGTTTGGAGAAACTCGTCGCAAGTCCAAAGTCCTTAACTGTTAAAACTAGCAACAACTAGAAGTTAAACCACACGACTTAGACATAACAGCATTCAAAGCGTAGCGCCCACTCGTATCCACTTTGATAAACAGTATATTTTCCATATTTCTCCCATTTTTTTGAGTTCCATAAATTTGTAAGTTGTGCCCATTTGAATGCTGCAACTTGTATTAAAACTTAGACAGTGGTTTTTTTGGCGTCAGTTTCTTAATTGTTTAAATTAATGAAGAATACAAATAATGCATTTTTCGTTCATATGTAATTTGAAAGTGTTGTGCGCTTGATTTGTCGATCTAACAAGTATATATAAATCAATATATGCAACTAGTAAAATTGACGTAAGATTTGTAATGGTAATAAAAATAGCTAATAAAATTAAACAGTATAGAAATTTAAAATTTAACTCGATTCTTGTACTTGTTCCTCCAATTTGGAATCCTCAAGCTGTTTGAATTGTATCAATATGACCAAATACGTGGTGACAGCTGAAAAGATCTGCAAAATATTGTATGAATAATCAAAACTATTTTAGCAATAAGTTTTAGTTAAGTTAACCTTGAAGAGCGTGGAGTTATCTATCGCAAAGAAACCATAGGCCGTGAATTGTACCTCCTGTTTAATGCTCTTGGTCAGAAATTTGTCAATCTATTTATATATATATATATATATATATATATATATTAGGTTATATACTTTAGTTAATAAGCGATATAACTAACTAACTGTGTACTTACGATATTTTGAAACTCCTTGCTCTTGCCATAGACACGCGCCAGTATTTGTGAAGTGCTATTGGCCTGCAAGGAAGAGAAACCGAAACCGGCAATTAATCCTCGTACAACACGCCAGGCAACACGCACAGACAGACCTCGTGGGTGGTGGCGCCGCAACTGCGCGACAACAAGGTCAACAGCGAGGTGTGCAAACACAACCAGGCCAGGCACCACTGCATTATGTGGGACGAGATGACGCCCTTGTTGTTCGTTATCTGCACGAACAGATTGTACCAGTTGGTGGTCACCGTGTAGAAGGAGTAGCCCAGAAAGCACACGATTATCAAACTGCAGCACTCGTTGATGCTCTTGTAAATGCGCAGCAGTCGGTTGTGCGTACGATAAATGAATAGCGAATCCTCCGGAAAGCCCTCCATGTGCGCCAGCAACTGGCGCCGGCTCTTGCCCAGCTGCTGGGCGTACGAGTAGCCACGGAGCAGCTGGTTGACAAACTGAAAGCGTATGCAAACGATGCGCAGCAGGGCCGAGGCAAACACTATATAGGTGGCCGTTAGCCCGTTCTGGACCGCATAGAAGGCGATCAGGACATATGAGGTGGGCGTAATGGCTCCATTGACGGAATGAATGCGCAGCACAATTATGTATGCCTGGCAGGCGGCAATTACCAGCAGGAATTTAATCGAGAAATTGCAATTGTTGCTGAGCGCAACGCCAAATTGACGCAGCACCTCCTGGTCCAGCTTGAGGATCTCGTTCATGATCTGCAGTATGGCCTTCGTGTTGCGGGCGCAAACGAAAACCGCTGCGAATTGAGCAAACCGGGTAGACAATTTCATAAATTGGCCAGCTCGTTGGCCAGCCGTGCTCCCAACTCACTCAGCGTGTAGGTGAGGATGCAGAGCAACAGCTCAATCCATTGGTTCACGTTGTCCGTCTCCCGCAACGAGAAGAAGAGCTGCGCCGCATTCGGGGTCAGCAGGCTGTAGATGTTGAAAATGGTCAGCGCATGGACCACGCCACGCACGAAGAAGGAATAGAACTCGTTGGTCTTGGTGGGCGGACCCACCTCAAAGCTGGACACTTGCTCGTAAATGGGCAACAGGCCGCTGGCCTTCAGCACCGACAATATGGTGCTGATGTCCTCGAAAACGGGATTCTCGGCCGGCGCCGACGGCAACTCCGCGGAACGCGTGAAGGCATTGTTAAACGTCGGCGTGCGATGTCGCGGCTGCGGCTGCGGTTGCGGATGCAAGCGAGACTTCTGCGACGTCATTTCAATTACCCAAGTGTTGGGACTCATTGCCGACAGGACACTGTCCAAGGGGAGCTTGGCTAACTAGGTGCGTAGTGCTCATGTGGAACTCCGATTGAAACGCACTCGTGCTTATCGGATCTGAATGTTGGGCCCTTATCGCCGACGGAGTCCATTAAAATAATTAATTTGAATGTCGGCGAGTAATATTGGTAAATGCACTGGTAAATTACCGGAGTAGCGCACGATTTTTATTGTGCCCACGAATGCTTGTGAATGCACCCATGAATAATTGTCGGTGCACTCATTCATTTACACGAGTGTGTAATTCGTGCGAATATGCATTAAATGCACATGCAAATACGACCACTCGTGAATACACTCACGCGTACTTGATGAATACACTCATGAATACTGCTAAATGCATCAAATAATACGATTATGGGCGAAAATTGTTATGCATTTGTATCTGAATGCCACCATATTCACGAATACCCGTGAGTGTATTCATGAATACTCTCTTGTTAACTTTAAACAAATTGTAATACTTGTTTTTACATAAGAAAAATGGTTTAGGCATTTAATATGAACTAAACCTATCAGTTGAAATATGAATATAAACATGAATATGCGAATATAATCAGGAAAATACTTAGAAAAGTACTTATGAAAAATAGCATAAGTATTATATATACTTATCTATGAGTATACTCATAAACATAACCATGAATAAACTAACGAATAACACACTTAAAAAACTACATAAAAGTATGTACTGAATAAGCAATTGCTAAAATACTCATAAATGCACTCGCAAAATGACTTTAGAATAAATTCACGAACATATGAATACACTCATTATTGCAGCAAATGAAGAAAATTCGAATTCAGTCAATCCAGGGAAACACTCAGTCGGGTAAGTATGAATACACTCATTATTGCAGCAAATGAAAAAAAATTGAAATTCAATCAACCCAGCGAAACACTCACTCGGGCATGTATGAATACACTCATTATTGCAGCAAATGAAGAAAATTGAAATTCAATCAACCCAGGAAACCACTCAGTCGGGCAAGTTTGAATACACTCATTATTGCAGCTACCACAAATTCAATCAAACCAGCGAAACACTCACTCACTCAAGTATGAATACACTCATTATTGCAGCAAATGAAGAAAATTCGAATTCAGTCAATCCAGGGAAACACTCAGTCGGGCAAGTTTGAATACACTCATTATTGCAGCTACCACAAATTCAATCAAACCAGCGAAACACTCACTCACGCAAGTATGAATATACTCATTATTGCAGCAAATGAATAAAATTTGCATTCAATCAACCCACGGAAATACTCACTCACGCAAGTATGAAATACACTCATTATTGCAGCTACCACAAATTCAATCAACCCAGCGAAACACTCACTCACGCAATACAATACACTCATTATTGCAGCTACCACAAATTCAATCAACTCAGGAAAACACTCAGTCGGGCAAGTATGAATACACTCATTATTGCAGCAAATGAAGAAAATTGAAATTCAATCAACCCAGGAAAACACTCAGTCGGGCAAGTTTGAATACACTCATTATTGCAGCTACCACAAATTCAATCAAACCAGCGAAACACTCACTCACGCAAGTATGAATATACTCATTATTGCAGCAAATGAATAAAATTTGCATTCAATCAACCCACGGAAATACTCACTCACGCAAGTATGAATACACTCATTATTGCAGCAACCACAAATTCAATCAACCCAGCGAAACACTCACTCACAAGTATGAATACACTCACTCGCACTCACCTCAGAGGCCAGGCAATCGAAGGAGCTGCATATCACGACCATTATCGCCGTCTCCGCCAGCACCCAGGCGAGAGACAAGCCCATCGTGTCGTGTTCATTGTACAGCTGGCTGGGCGTGGCCAGCGTGGTCAGCGTGGAGAAGGCCAGGTAGCTCTGGTTGGTTACCGTGTAGAAGGAGAAGCCGAAGAAGAAGAGCAGCGCGACGCCGCTAACCGCATTGATGTTCTCGGTGATGTAACGAAACTTGCAAAGGATCTCAATCAGATTGCTCAGCTCGCACCAGTCGTCCTTGTCGTAGAGCTGTTTGTCCGCTCGCGTGAACTGCTCGAGACGGCCGTTGAGGAACTCGATGCGCTGCGCCAGGCACTTGAGCATGGTGCGCAGGTAGAGCGCCAACATGCAGGAGTAGAGCATCTGCAGGCCGTAGATCGCAATGAGGATGCACTGGCGCCGCACGGTAATCGCGCTGAGATAGTGTATATAGTAGAAGGCGACGACGACCACGCTGGCCGAGGCGAGCACCAGCAGCGTGCCCAGAAATCGGCAGCTGTAGCTGGCCGCATAGCCGTGCTCCACCAGATACTCGTCCAGCTTGGCCAGATCGCGAACGGTGCGATAGTGCTTGGATGCGTTCAGCACGCTGGAGACGACAATTACCGTGTAGCTGGCTATGCAGAACAGCGTCTCAATGATCCGATTGATGTCCTCGGTGTCGCCCTGCGTGTGCGCCATCAGCTTGTACCCCTTGGAGCCGAGCAGCACATCGTCGCAGAATATCACCGAACTGATCAGCATGATCACGGCCACAATACGGCCGTAGATTTTGCCACCGGCGCTAATGCTGAAGGTCTCCGCCTGGTTGCCGCTAAAGAACGGCAGCAGCGCGCACAGCTGGGCGGGCTTGGCCACGCCCCTCAAATCGGCCAGAATTTTCATGACCATCGCACAGTGTTGGGACTACAACTCGAAATGGGCATCGCGTTGAGCTAGCTTGCCTAGATTCTGGCCATATTCGCCGACTAAGTGCATTACCCGCAAATGATGTCATTAGAATAAAGTGAGCACGATTATTCAAAAAGGTTCTCCGGCCCTTAATCGATCGATCGATTGGGAAAGTTATTCTTCCTAAAACAAATAGTGAAAACATTTTAAAACAATCGCAAAAAAAAAAAAATATCCTATATAATTACATGAAAGATACCACATTTTGACAAATTTATTGAAATTTTTATAAAAATGTAAAGTTTTCAAGGCAACATTTGATTTATTTTCCTAAAACAAAAGGTGAAAATATTTTAAAACAAATGCCAAAAAAAAAATATATATCCTATATAATTACATGAAAGATACCACATTTTGACAAATTTATTGAAATTTTTATAAAAATGTAAAGTTTTCAAGTCAACATTTGATTTATTCCTGCTAAAACAAAAGGTGAAAATATTTTAAAACAAATGCCAAAAAAAAAAAATCCTATATAATTAAATGAAAGAAATCACACCCAGAAAGACATTTCGTTAGATTTTGACAAATTTATTGAAATTTTTATGAAAATGGAAAGTTTTCTATGAAGTGAACAATTAAATATGTTTTAAATTAATTTAAATTGTCTCAAAATTAAGACAATCTAAGTGAAAATATATTCAAACTATGGAGAATTGCCTACTTATTATAGAAATATTTATTCTATTTGCACTGCTCGATTGAAGATTCGGCTAAGTGTTAGAAAACTGAACCACGGGTGTCCGGGTTCGAATCTCTAGCTAGTATATGGATGTTGTGTTTGTCTTGGGGAAGATATGTAGCCAGTGATATTTAAAAAAGTGAAGTTGATAATATACAACTGTATTCTAAGTTTCTAATTTTAATAATAATCAAATTATTTTATTTGTAAAAAAATATTTTTTTTTTTGTTGTTAAAAAAAATGTTATTAAAACCATGAGTTTTCTTGTTTATATAGAGCAAAGAAAATATATTTTTCTTGTAAACAAATTTTATCGGTAGGTATTGTTATGTATTTTGAGAAGTTTATTACATTTTTTGCTTCATAGAAAATTAATCTTAAAATTTAGAAATTTGCAGTTAGTAGAATATTATTTCAAATTCCTTTTTTTTTACAATTAGTGTGAAAGAATTTATTAAAATGTTGTAAAAATGTCATAGGATTGACACAGAATCTGTTTCAATAAAGCTTTTAAATATATTTAGGTTGAAATCCTAACCTTTAAATAATAATAATATTTTTTTGATGCCTGCAAAATGGTTAGAAACAAAACCATAAAATATAAAAATTTCAAAAATAGTATTCCAAAATAATTAAATTAATTATAAGAAAAATTCTTAAAAATGTTAATTCGCTTTCAAATCCGATTAGCCTGTGTCAAGTTGTGGACTCAAAATGATTAAATGAGAAATGCATAAATTATGCACATTTTGAGCATTCGCCACGCAGCCACTTAAAAACGATTAAATATATATTAAATGAGAGCAAGTCTAATGCTCAAAAGAGCATTAAATGTATCAGTAAATCCGCATCTAAATACCTACCCCTCGGATGCGGCGTGTTGGTGCCGAGCATTAACACCCGCAGGGATAAAATATGATATTTGTCACGCCTAACACCGACACTCCCCCAAAAGTGAGAGCCGAGATGTGCTCCAGATGCGAGGTAGATGTAGATACCTGCCTCGTGCCCGTTGCCCGTTGCTCGTGGCTCGGCAACATTTTCCACCCCTAATGAGGGATTGCAATTCACAATCAATTCGGCGCGCCGGCAATTTTCTGCTTTTTTTTCTTTCTTCTTTTCTTCTCGTCTTTTTTGTGTGCGAGGGGGGCGGGGGCGGGGGCGGGGGCGGGGGCGGGGGCGGGTGGCAGATTGTATGAAACTGGCACGCTGTTGCTTAGCTGTTGCTGGCTCTGCTGCTGGCTCTGACGTCACGACAAGGCCGTGGTCAACGGCCAAAGGCAACGCAACGACAACGACAACAGATACAGACACAGTGCACTGGGGCGCAGCTCTTATCAGCAGCATCGGCGAATCGACGCGCAATAGGCACAATAATCATCAAAATAATTACGGCAAAATAAACGAAAATAAATTCGTTTTTTTGTTTCAATTTTGCAAATAAAGCCTGCGAAATGTGGATGCTGCTGCTCGTGCTGGCGACCGCTTTGCGGCACGGCCACGCCCACTATACCAGCGGCGATGTGATCTATCACACGCTGCCGCATTTCTGGACGGGCGTCGGCCTCTGTCCCGCCGGCGATATCAGTCATGGCGGCATCAGCGGCGCCTTGGAGGCGCCCGCCATGCAGCTGAATCTGCGCCAGATTGCGGCGCTGCCCGTGGGCGCGGTTACGCACATACGCATACACTGGCTGCTGGAGCTGGTGCAGTTTCTGGAGTACAGCACGGAGGGCGTGCCCAGCTACGACTACGCGAAGTTCGACAGATTCGTGGATCTGCTGCAGGAGCTGCACCTGTCGCCGGTGCTGGAGTTCATGGGCAATCCCGGCCATGTGTTTACCGCGAATCCCGCTCGCAACTGGTTTCTCTGGGAGCACCTGGTCAAGGGCATCATCAACCATCAGTTGGGTGAGGCACACTTAATTCTCTAGCTGCTCCTGGTTATTCCACAGTTCTCCATCTCGCACGCAGCTCGTCATGGCGCCGCACGGCTCTCCAATTGGCGCTACGAGACCTGGAACGAGCCGGATTTGCGCAGCTATAACCGGATCAACTTTACGTCCGCCTCCTATTTGGAGTACGTGCAGGCCGTGCGCCGCGGCCTGAGCAAGGCCGGCGGCCGGCGCAAGTCCAAGCGGCAGCAGCAGCTTTATCGTGCGCTCCGCGGTCCCGCCGGCCTGTTCAAGGCCGAGGAGCGTCATCCGCTGTGCTGGCAGCTGCTGCAGGTGTGCAGCCAGCAGCTGGCCAAGTGTCCCATCGACATACTCACCTACCATCGCAAGGGACTCGATGGCAGCGCCACGGACATACTAAACGGATCCCTGGCGCTGCTCACCAAGATCTACCACGACTATCCCCAGCTGCAGCAGCTGCCGGTGGCCAATGAGTGAGTTCAGCCCTAAGTTTGCCCAAATCCGCTCCAGCTATAGCCCTGCCCCTTCGTCTTGGTTTTGCAGCGAGGCCGATCCCGTTGCCGGCTGGAGCAGTCCGCGCGACTTTCAGGCGGACGTGCGCTATGCGGCCACTTTGATCGCCACGGTGATGCAGCACTGGCACGCCAAGCTCGCCGGCGGCGTGCTGGCCCAGCTGGAGTCCATTAGCCACGACAATGCCTTCCTCAGCTATCATCCGTACGAGTTTAGCCAGCGGTAAGTACCAAAATCGGACTCTGTCAGCAGTTCAATTTTCTATATAAGAAGAACCATTAAGAAACCCAAAACGGGACATTTTTGATTTATAATTTTAAAAAATTAAATTATTTTATTATTTATATTATTATTTATAATTTAGAAAAAATTATTGATTGTGGGTCTTCGCTGTATTCTAGTATATAGAAAGCCTTTAGCGATTTTCTAGAATTGCAGTTTGGGCATATGGCGAAAAGAATATATATATGATTATATATACTCTAAGAATAGGTTGTCATCTGTCTCTCCGTTCCAAACTCTTTTCCATGCGAGGCTTTCTTTTGCTCTTCAGTTCTGTCTGTAATTGTACCATAAAAGAATGCTTCAACAAAAAATATATGTCTATGCATCTCTTTTGTTTCTCCCAAAAAAATACATTTTTTTTAAATATTAGAAATTTATTTGTTTATTTAATTTTACACAAGCTATTCATATATTATTTAATACTCCAGCTTGTGCCTAATTATATTATTTATTATTATTTTATATTGTGCAATAGCTGCATATTATATTATACTAGAAGAACAAAAAAAATTAATGTATCATATTTGGAATGCTCACAAAAATGAATTAATATCTTTAATATCTTTAAGGCTTGCGTACTTAAAGGAAGATTAGCTGAAAGATCCAAAAATTAAGCATTTAACAGAGAGAGAAAAATATTTTAATTGTGATTTTTAGGGTTTCAAAGGAGAGTTATATGTTTAAAGCTAGGGGCTTGGAACCTAAAGAAACTCAGCAATACAGAAATAATCTTTGGTGAGAAGAGAAATCAACCCATCAAAATCTTTAAGGCAGATTACTTAAAGGAAGATTAGCTAAAAGATCTAAAAATAAAGCATTTAAAAAAGAGAGAGAATACATATTTTATGGTAATTTTTTTAAAGTTTCTAGATAAGCTCAGGGTTCCGAAGGAGAGTTATATGTTTAAAGCTAGAGGCTTCGAACCTAAAGAAAGTCGGCCATACCGAAATAATCGTTGGTAAAAAGAGAAAAACACTCTTTTATAGTTTTACAAAAATTAATTTAACTCAAGAACTCACAGAAAGAAGAGTTTAGAAAATTGCTGCAAAGCAAAATTTGTAAAAACATAAAAATAATTAACTATGAACAATGATTGACAAAAGGAAAAAAAAGTAAAAATCAATTAAATTAAATTAAAAAAGCGATTTTCTCAATAATATATATTAATTATTATTTTGATAGAATTCAAATTCCTTTCAGCAATCACAATAATAACTAAATCATAATCATTTTTATCACATTATTTAAATATTATTTAGGAAAAACAAAAAAAATTAAAAATGAATTAAATTTAATTTAAAAAGCGATTTTCTCAATAATATATATTTATTATTATGTTGATAGAATTCAAATTCCTTTCAGCAATCATTATTATTATTTTGATAGAATTCAAATTCCTTTCAGCAATCACAATAATAACTAAATCATAATCATTTTTATCACATTATTTAAATATTATTTAGGAAAAACAAAAAAAATTAAAAATGAATTAAATTTAATTTAAAAAGCGATTTTCTCAATAATATATATTTATTATTATGTTGATAGAATTCAAATTCCTTTCAGCAATCACAATAATAACTGAATCATAATCATTTTTATCACATTATTGAAATATTATTTGTTTTTTATTTCCCCGCGATCTTGCAGCACCTTGTTGGCGCACTTCCGCATGAATGAGACGCAGCCGCCGCATTCGCAGTTCGTGCAGAAGCCCGTCTACGCGGCGCTGGGCATGTTGGCCAAGTTGGGCACACGTGCTGCAGATCTGGAGCTGGTCAACATGGACAGCAAGCACAGTGTGCAGGTGCTGCGCAGCATCTCCGGCAATGGCGTGGCCCAGTATATGGCCACCATATTCCTGAGTCCCGAGCGGGCGGGACCACAGCTGACCGCCTATCATCACAAGTACACGCTGAACATGTCCATTGCGAACGAATCGGCGTTCATAACGGAGCTGCTGGTGCCGCACAGCACGGATCCGGTGCACGTGTGGCAGCAGGCCGGCAGTCCGGCGTACCCGAATGCCACAGTGCGCGAGGCGTTGCGCCGGTCGCAGACACCCAGACTGTACGAGACGGGTCCCATTTGGCAGTACAACAGCGAGCTGGTTGTGAACTCGGCCAGCCTGCCGCTGCCCTGGGTGATGCTGCTGCGCGTCTGTTCGGCGGCATGGCCCAAGCTAAAGCGGCCCCAGCAGCTGGAAATTGTGGAGGTCACGCAGCGCGAGGTGTTCATCAGATGGGCCGAACAGTCGCGCTCCACACAGTGCCTGAAGAGCTATGAGGTGTGGTTCAGGGAGCGCGCCGGCTCCGACTGGCTGCACATCTCACATGGCTGGCATCTGCCCTATCCATCGTTTCAGTATGCGCCGGGTCTGAATGGCAGCGTCAACGGTAAGCTCAACGCTTAAGTTTATTTTGTGGCAGCTAAGTAAGAGGTCCTTGTTCATTTGCAGGTTTCTACAAGGTGCGCGGCGTGGATGTGTTCAATGAGAGCAGCGCCTACTCGCAAATAGTCGAATATCTGGAGTTATAATTTAGCAACAACTTTATCAAACATATATTTTATGGAGTTATTATAACATATCGGGCATATTAGATAAAACATAATCAGGCTTTGCTTGGCCGCAAGGCGTACGCTGTTCTCTACAAAATCTCCCACTCCTCTAACTCTCTAAACTTTTGGTACGGAACTGTTTACAAAATGGGGCACAAATCTTCAGAGCAGCGCGACGCCTTGTACATTATACAAGTCTATCATATACATAAATATTTATATAAATATAGATATATATATACATATATATATATATAAATATAGTACATAGTGTGTGTTGTTTGTGTATGTTTGTGTATGTGTCTTCTGTTATACAAAATTGCCACCACAGGGCGGCCAAAGCAATAAACACATCAAATTTAGCTCTTGGATATAATACAAAAAAAAAGGATAAACAGTGCATAACTGTGCTCAGCCCTCGGCATCCAGGACCAGCCACTTCTCATTGATGTGCTCCATTTGCTTGGTCAATATGGGATTGCGAACACGCACCTTGACCTCCAGCTTGCCGCCCACCTGCTTGCGGCCATCCATCAGCTGCAAATCACAAGGAAATCAGTTTAAGAATTTAATTGAAATATTTATAGCTTATGCTCTACTCACATCGTAGGTATCGTGTATATCACACTTGGTTTCCAGCTGCTGCAGCTTAACGTTGACGGTGCCAATCAGCGTGTCGGATCGCAAGAATCCTCTGAAACAACATATGGGCAGTTTACGACTTAGTCCACAACAATCAATACTGCAGCTGTTTTTGGTTTTATTTTATTTGGAATTTTTTTTGTTTTTTAGCGATTTGCGTAGCATTGAGCGCATTTTTGGGATGAGTTTTTGTTGGGATTCGAGGCGTAAAAGTTTGTAAAACATACATTTATTAAAACATTTGAATTATGGGTGCAGTGTTTGCAACAATGGAGATGTGGAGAAAAGCAACAACGAGCGTGTTAAACTCAAATCTAGACAAAGCTCTACCAATAATAACAGGTTAAACAAAATATAAATTAAATAAAATAAAATTGTACACAAATTATATAAGCAAATGTCTAGGGCATTTCCAAGTCCAAACAAACATCTGTTTACTAAAGAAAAAAAAAAACTAAATACTTAAATAACGAAATTCTATATAATTTTTATGCACTTTTTATTATTATTGCATATAAGCTATATATATTCTAATTCAAAAATTTGGATTTCTATGGGACAACGGTAGAAAAAAGTATTTTGAAAAATATTTTATTTATTAAATAAAACATTTTTCAAGACTTTAAATTTCTTGATGTTTAAATTTCCGATTAATGTAATCTCTATATAAATTTGAAAACTTGCCTTATTCATAAATTATCAAATACAATTTTAAATGGCGTTAAACAGGATTAATTTCAAAAATCTCATTTTATAAAATTGGAAATGCTACATTTAAATTCAAATTTAAATTAGTAAAGCTGAGTCTAAGTTAATAAAAAATGTTAAATTTTTTTTTTAACGATCTGAAAAATCTAAGATAATCAAGTTGTTTAAAAAAAGTCAAGCAAAAAAGCTTTAAGCCGAGATTATGAGTATGTTATTAGAAAACCTCGCTTGCAAGTTTTATATTTGACGGACTTCAATGAGCTCTACTTGGCAACTTCCGCTTTATCTGGGTTAATTGTTATGCATATGCAGTAAGCATTAGTTCGAGTTAATATTTAGAGTGCTCAATTTGACGTTTGATTCACACACAAAGCGTTGGACTCACCCTCGCGAATAGATCTCGAATTTGACGCCGTGACGCCTGAAGATGCGCTGGAACTGTCGGTTGCTGCGCTGAATGTCCACCTTGAAGCGTTCATCGTAGTCGGGACTGTCCGTGTCCTTGATCACATTGGTTTTCGTTTTAAAGGACTCATCCTACGGCATTAAAAAGATGATTTATTAAATTAACTGCCACATAAGGCGCTGGCAAACCTACATTCAGAAGCGGAAATTCGACGCGCACGTAGGTGTCCACATCCTTGGGATTGGCCACACTGTAGTTGATGCCGCGCACGACAACAATCTCCAGCTCGTTGTCGGTCAGATCCGTGTTGCAGTGGACGATGTTGAAGGAACGCTTCTCATAATGGAATTTGGGCAGTGTTTGATTCTTGCGCTTGGAATAACGCACCAGGTCCAAGTCCTTTTGCACGGTCAGCGCGAGATTCTCAAAACGATTCATGCCGGCCACATCGCCCATGGCCTTGTGATGGTCCCGCGTATTTTTGCACATCATCAGCTGCTTGGCCAGCTGCTCCTCAATGCGTACGCCAATCTCGCAAATATCATCGCCCGGATCACAATCCTCGGTTGCAACAATCGCAAACGATGCCTCCAGATTGTCGCGCTGCGTTGGCGGCACAGGCAGCTGTCAGAGGAATATATTATAATAATAATACGAACACTAGATCCAATTATAAATTGAGCTTACCGTGTTGAGATCAACGGGCAAGCCGCTGCTGGCCGCATTTAGCAGCGAGTCGAAGCCCTTGTAGATTTTCAGGTACTCCTTGGCCTGATCGATTTCGCCCGCCTTCTTGGCCGCTATGGCGGCCACTTTGAACTCACTTTGGCGTTCGAGCAGCAATTTCATTTGCTGCTCGGCCAGATTGCTTTTCTGATGGTTGCCCGACGTGCGCGTCGTTAGCTCCTTGGGCTGTGGCGGCGTTGGCGCCTTGCGTGCCGCCGTGGGCGTCACGGTGCCAGAGCTGGTGGGCGTGCCACCGTCCGATGTGCTCGCAGTGGCCGGCGGCGACGTGGGCGACATTGGCGGCGTGGTCGCAGGCGCCACATCTGCCGTCGGCAATGGGCCAAAACCTGGCGGCACCGGCAGCTCATCGTAGGCCACAGCTCTGCCCGCCTTGTACTGCTTGATGGCATCCTCGTACTGTTTAACAATGCGGCCAAAGCGACGTGCCTTGCTGGTGTTGCTCTCCGCCTTGGCAGCCTCCTCCACCGATTTGTATTTGTCCAAACGCTGCTGCAGCGCCTCAAGCATGGAAGTGGGCGCAGCTGCGTCGTCAACTGCGGCTGGCGCTGGTGGTGGCGGCACCGCTGGAGCTGGCGCTGGTTCGGCAGCAGCTGCGCCATCCTGCATCTTTGCCATGAACGCCAGAAATTCGGCTGGTGGCGGCGGCATATCGCTCAGATCCACCTCCTGGCCATCCTCGCACATCTGAACCACTACGTCAAACTGCTTCACCACGCGCAGAAACTGCAGGGCGGTGGCAGTGTCGCCGCTGCGCTTGGCCTGCACCGCAGCGGCTTTGTATTCGGCTTGGCGACCTCGCATATCCGCCACCAGGGGATTGGCTTGCGTGGCGGGCTGCGTCGGCGTGGCCGGAGCTGGCGGCGTAACAGCTGCTGCTGCCGTTGGTGAGCTTGGTGTGCTCGGCGTGGGAGGCGCTGGCGCGGCACGCGTGGGCAGCTTGGGTTCCTCTGGCTGGGTTTCAGCGGCTACGTCGCCTGCCGGCTTGACGCTCACCTCGGGCGGAATGTCGTCGACATTGATGCTTCTGCCGGCCGCCGACTGCTTCTGCAGATCCTGCAGCGTCTTTAGGCCACGTGCGAAACGTCGCGCCTTGGCCGAATCCCCGGCGGCTTTTGCACTTGCCTCAGCCTGTTTATACATCTCCAGGCGCTGCCTGATGATGCCCAGCGTGTCCACTGTTGTTGTGGGCAGAAAAGTCTGCACCGGCTCCTGTTCCTCGGCAGCAGCAGCAGCAGCAGCTGGTGGTGGCTGCTCCTCTTCCGGCTCCACGCCAGCGATGCCGTGCAGCTCGCCGAGTAGGTCGCTGTCGTTCTCCAGCGCATCGTCGTCGTCATCATCGCTGACATCGCGCAAGCTGTCCGCTATCATCCTGTCCAGATCGCTGCTGGGCAGCAGTTGTGGCTTCGGCTTAGCCTTGGGCTTCGGGCCGCCGCCGCCAGCAATGGCTGCCAGTTCAGCTTCTAAATCGCTATCGCCCGCATCGTCATCGCCAAATCCAGCGCTGGGATCAAAGTCATCCGGTATTTCCGTCAAACCGAACTGTGCGCGCGGGGGAGGGGAAAAGGAAAGGTATGACTCATAATAGTAAATAGACAGTTTGTTTTGGCAGCTTTACCTGAGATAAATCATGCTGTCGGCGCTTTGGAGGCTCTGGCCTTTTGCGTGAAAACATTCTTCACTGATTTAAAGCAATTTTACTATGGCTGCGACTGTTGTTTACGCACTGAAATTCTGTTGTTTAAAATTTAAACACTAAATTGCGTTGCAATCGCTCAGACAGACAGACAATAACACAATGCGCTGTTATCGATAATAGCGATGGACGATAGCAGACGTAGATTTTAAATTCAATTCGAGCATATGTTTAACGGCTTTCTGCAGTGGTAAAAGCCGAGTGCAAACTAGTTCACAGTTGGTGTCTTTTTAAAGTGGCACATCATTTTCTTTTTGTTTTTTTAAAAGCAGTAATTAACAAGCTTAAATAAGCTTGCCCTAAATAAACAAAGAAAATTATAATAATAATAATAAATATATGGTATATTTTTAAACCAATAATACAGCTATCAAATTATCCATCCTATCTACTGAGCACTGTGTATTTTAATTTACTTTAAGCTGAAATCAAATAATTTCCAGATAATAGTTAGCTTAGCGATCTTGTTTTTTTTAAGACACGTTTTGCTTGCGTGTAAACCATGCAATCTATCGCTACTGCCGTTCAGTCACGGGTACACGTTTATCGACCATCGCTATATCTAGATGTTTATCGATGATAATGCCACCACAGTGCACAACAGTTTGCGAAAAATTCGTGTAAAACCTTCTATTGATTGGCGAAATTGTGGTGTTTAAACGACTCGAAACATAAATTGAACAACTGCGCTGCCTGTGCCGCGTCATGCGTTAATGTGCGCACTCAATTAGCTGGCTGTGGTGGCTGTGTTGTGCTTGCAAAACGTTGCCAAAACCTGCTGTAATTTGGTGTTTCGTTCGTTTCGTGTCTCATTTGGGGCAACGTTTTTTTTCTCCACCTACGCTGACGCGACGATAAACGAGCCCCAGCGCGTGCGACAGGCGAGACAGGGGTGGGCGGCGGCGGCGGCGGACAGCTGAGCCAGCAGTTTGTTTAGCTGAGCGATAAAATAAACAAACAGATTTGGCATTCGCAGGCAGGCAACGGGCGTGGCCAGCTTAAACCAAAAGTGAGAAGAGAACGCTGGTCGGGCAGGGGGCGGCAGCAACAAGTCGGCGGCTATGGAAGAGGTAACGCTGACGGAGCCCGAGACACGATTCTACAGCGAACTGTTTCAATGCTGCGACGTGGAAAACAGCGGCAAGGTGCCCATGCTAAAGGCCACCGAGCTCTTTCGCTCGGCGGACATTGCCAACGAGACGGTGATTGAGGTAGGTCAACCAAATCGTTAATATGGTCATGACTTGTTGTTAATTGTTTGCTTGCCAGATCACCGCATTGGCCGGCATACCCGCAACCGCACTGCACATCTCGCGCGCTCAATTCTATTCATGCCTCAAGCTAATTGCCGCCCATCAGGAGGCGGTGCCGTTGCGCCAGGAGTTGATTGCCGCCACTGTGCCATTGCCATTGCCGCATTTCGGCTGGAAGGAGGCGGCCACGGCGCCAGCAGGTGCCTGCGAGAATGGGCTGGGTGCACTGCCGCCGCCACCGCCCACCGATCGACGCAACTCGCTGCGTCGCAATTCCCAGCAACAGCAGCAGCAGCAGCAACAACAGCAGCTGGAACAGTTACAGGACAACTCGGATGTGCCCAGCACCGACTCCGAGGTGGAGCAGAACGAGTCTAGCTGCGGCGGCGATTTTGATGAGCTGGCCGGCGCCGATGCTGTCGTCGTCACCAGCAGCAGTAGCCGCGAAACTGTGCGTACATATCTTATCGCAGCTTATGCAAATAGACTTAGATATAATAAAAATTGTGTTTATTTGGATTGCAGCGTCGACGTGGCGCTGGTGCTGTCGCTGGTGGCTCACCGGAAGCGTGGAGCACCAACAGCGATAGTCCCACGCCCACCAACAGCGTGGCGGAGCGTCCCTGGGCACAGAGTGCCCTCTGGCAGGGCCTGCTCGGTGATGAGCATCGCCAGCTGCTGGGCACCGAGGAGGAGTCCTCGGATCGTCACAGCAGCGACGATGACGACAACGAAAGCGAACTGATCACGCTCTATCAAATAACGCCCGAACAGCGCGAATATTACAACAAACAGTTCCGTGCCGTGCAGCGTGATCCGCACGGTCGGCTCTCCGGTCAGGCGGCGCGGTAAAGTTGTGCTCATCCTTTAATCGGACTGAATATACATTTTTATCTATTCTCTGACAGCATATTCTTTGAGAAGAGCCGCATTCCCGTCGAGGAGCTGCGTCACATTTGGCAACTGTGCGACGTGACACGCGACGGGGCGCTGAGTCTATCCGAATTCACGGCTGCCATGCATCTGGTTGTGCTGCGCCGCAATAATATACCGTTGCCGAGCAGCCTGCCCCATTGTCTGCATCCCAATGTGCTGGCCAAGTCAACGACGACAGCTTCGACGTCGTCGTCTTCATTGACGGCGCACATACCTCAAGAGCCGCCAGAGGCTGATCTCCTGCATTTAAATGATGACGAAGAGGACGAACACACTGACAATACAATCATCAGCAGCACTCAGGCCGCGAAGCCGCGTCCGCTGCCAAACGATAAGAACATCATGAATCTGAGCAGCATCTCGACCTCGTCGCAGGCCAGCAACAGCAGCTCCAGGCGTGAGGTGACAATGACGACGACAACGACGCCGCCAGTGCTTAAGAATCGCAGCATTTCCAATTCGCCAACTGTGGACAAATCAACAGCAGCGATAACAACAACAACGGGAACCGCAGGAGCTGCTGCCACTGCTGGTGGAGCAACAAACGATGCCAGTCAATGGACCAAATTTAGCGAATCTCCCACAACGACATCAACAGCAACTGGCGCTGCGGCAACAGTTGGTGCAGCTGCAGCTGCAGTTGCTGCTGTTCCGGCCGTTTCTAGTCCTGGCCTGAAGCCAGCGCTGTTCGATATGAAGCGCACTGCCCAGGATGTGGGCTCAAATCCGCAAATTTTGCATCCCGTGCCACTGCGTGTAACGCCCATTGGTGAGTATTTGATGCCAAGAAGCCACACCTTCTTTTGCTGATTGTTTGTCCTATTAACAGGCACAGCCATTGCCGCAACCGGCGATCAACAATCGAGTCAACAGGCCACGAACCCCAACGACATGGACGGTGTTGTTGTGCTGCGCGAGGAGAGCCCCAAAGCCATGATGACGACCACGCCAGCAACGACAACAGCATCAGCAACAGCAACAACGACACATAACAATCAAAGTGGGTCGCATCGTGATCGCGACTCCATCTCGCTGCAAAGCAGCGATCTGCGCGCCATTCAACGTCCACAGGCCAAAAAGCTGCCAGCCAAGAATATTGGCGCTCTGCCGCCGCCGCCGCAACGTGAGCCCAGCATCGGCTCAATTGGTGTCAATGAGCTGCCGGATCAGGCGGCACCGTTGCCCGTCGTTTATGCATCGGGCTCAGCATCGGCCAAGAAGGAGCCGCCGCCTTTGCCGCCGCCGCGACCCCATCGGCATGCGCGCAGCAGCAGCTTGGACTTGAACAAGTTCAAAATTGGCACCAGCGGTGCCCAACAACCCGAGGTAAGTCGAATATGTTGTTGATGAATCCGTTTATTTGCCTCTCTGTCTGTTATCCAGTCTCAAAATGTGTCCTCTGTATGTACAAATGTTAAAAAAGCTGTTAAAGTGTGTTTATTATAGCTGTGTTCTGTATACTAACAGTTGTTATTGGATAAATGTTTGTAAATAACAGCTGTCAAGCTAAGCAGACAAATGTTTTGTAGCTGTACTTGTTCTAACAGCAGTTACACATTATGTTGAAATGTTCAGACTTGCAGCGACTTTAACATACATCTAATTCTCTTTTTACACTAAAAATACGTTCCCAACATAATTATAATAATACGCATACGTTTCCGTAAGACTTCAATATCACTGATATCACTAGAATTATTTTGGGAAATTATTTCTTTTTTATTATATTTTTTTCCCATTGTTCATAATTTAGTTTAATTAGTAAAATAAATTCAACGAATATTTAAAATCGTTTTAAAAACATAAAAATTCGTCTAAAAAGAGAACAACAATATTATTATTCTGTTAAATATTATGTTATGTGATGTTATGTTAATAACAGAACGCCATTTGTGCTGTTAAATGAATTAACAAACGTTTTCCACAGCAACCTCTTACAGCTATACCCAGTTTTTAATCATTACTGGTATTACTGGTATTCCATTTATTTATTTATATTATTGCAGAGCTTGTTGTTTTTTTATTTAATCCTTAAGCGATAATTGAGAGATAATTTGGAAACAAGTTATTTTAAAGTCTTCGTTCCAAAGCTTTCATCGAGAAATTGAACACAGTGTTCACTCGATAATGGCAATTTTTTGAAGCTACAAATTGTTCAGAATATTGCTCTGAGACTAAAAAAACAATGTTAAAAAAAAAAATTGAATAATTCTCCCAAAAGCCATTTTTAATTCATCAATAAAAATGATACCTTTTTTTAATTCGCTTCAAAATGACCTAGTAATCATATTTTCTCTTGTTTTTGATTTCGAGAGACCACTGTACCTTAAGCCATTCAACTCTGCAATATTATACATCCGTTTCGGTGAACCGAATATTTCTATTTACATTTGACTCGTATTTCTTTGTGAAAAGTGTTTATCTCATGCGTCCCTTGATTAATTTTTCTTACGTATTTTGTAAACAATCTGTAATATAAACCCAACTTTAATTAAGATAACCGCGCAAGCCAGCTTCGATATGCAAACCTCAGCGGGTTTTGCCGATTTCACGCACTTTGCGGACGACGCGAATGTTGTAAGTGTACAAAATAAAAAAATAAAAAAAATAAAAATATTTAACTTGAATCAGCAAATGCATCCACAATTGGCTGTAGCTTTATTAGTGTTATGCCTCCAAAATTCAGTAGCTTAGCAACTAATCAAATCAGTTGTGCCTAAATCGAAACTAATGCATTGTTCAATTGCAGCTGGATGCCAGCAACAGCAGCAGCAACAGCAGCAGCAGCGGCAATAATGCGGCCGTCGCTGCTACCGCTGCCGCTGCCATTGCCGAGCAGCAACAGCATTCACTGCCGCCGGCACCGCCGCCGCCCGCTTTTGTGCCGCCAACGCGCATCTCGCTGCAGACGCAGCAGCGCATCTCAGCTTTTGAGGTCTACCGCAAGCCGCAGACGCCGGTCCCAGCAGCTGTATCCACGACGGTGTCGCAGCTGCCCAGCGCCGACAACTTCGAAAAGCGCGTGACGGCAATCAGCGACTCGTTGCGCCATGTCTCCTTCAAGCAGAATCAAACTAGCACCACGGAGCTACTGCAGCGGCTGCGCGAGCAAAACAATTCGCTGCTGCATCTGTGCAATGATCTCAGCGACGAGCTGCTCAGCGTGCAGACGCGCAAGGAGGAGATGCGCATCAGACTGGAGAGTATTGCAGCAGGTGCAGGTGCAGGTGCAGGTGCAGCTGCCGATGTTGCTGCTGCTGCAGCTGCAGCTACGGCTGATCCCACGCGCACTGACTCCTCAGTGTCAGCGCCAATGACGGCCAATGTGACTGGCGGCTCCGCCGGCTCAGCCGGTGCCTATACAAATATTTAAGCAGCGTTTTGTGTTGTTTCTGTTTGTTGCATGCACACACACACACACACACACACACACACACACACATCCACACACATTTAGAAGAGACCGTTATGCAAATTTCGTTTAGCACGCTGCTTAATATTTTTTGCTAATTTAATTGTAGGCTAGTTAAATCTCAATTTCAAATGAAGGAAAATCAAGAACAATTTGTCATGCAAGCAACAATATAACAATAACAATAATGCCGCCTCTATAGATACATACATATTTATGCAGATCAATTTATGTATACTTCTCTTTAGCGCACACAGAGCTAATTGAACTAATTGTTAAAAGTAAATGTGTAATATAAATGAGAATCGTTCGCTTTAAACAAAGAATCAAATAAGATATAAAGAAAAAAACACTGCTCCCTAGATGATAAGCGGCCACAAAGTGGCGCAAATCGTATTTGAAAACTGCAAAATATTACGCATTTCCTTTGGATGAAAAAAAAAAAGAACCATATTTCAATCTCTGCTGTATTACATTTGATTTGCCCAAAGGCATCGCTATTTATTAACTATTAATTTTGTACAACTCGAAACCTGGTTCCACTGGGAAAACGTTTCCTCGACCTTCTCATTCATTCCGGCAATGTCAAACAAAATTATAATGTTAAACTTCTTAAAGTTGTTAATTTCGTAAGCCAGGCTTAAATGTTTAAGTATTAAAAAAAACCGGTTAAATCTGATTACAGAAACATAAAAAAAAAAAATGAAACGTAAAGAGAAAACCCGTGCAACCAATTTAATTTCCTTGAAAGCTTAGCTTAGGTTAAGTTATTTTTTCAAAACTATTTTCTATGTATACACAAATTGATATTATGTAAATTTATCAAATTTCTTTAGGCATTTGTTAACAGTTATAAAACAAATGAAACACAAAGAGAATGAAACAATTATTTAATTTACCGGACCACAAGTATGCTAACTTCGAATTTATAAGATGATATACACAAGCAGAAATGCGACTATATCATCATTTGAATATGCGTACGCATTTTCTTTTGCATACTTAAACTATTAAATATATATATATATATATATATATATATATATATATATATATATATATATGAATGCATATAATTTTTCTTGTCATCAAACAAAATAAATCTTCAACTTGTTAAACATCTTCAAAGATTTAATTCAACAAACTAAATTCAGCGTATGAAAAGTAAGACAAACAGAAAAAAAGTGATATTAAGCACTATGTAAACATATTGTTACGTTGCAGCGTAATGAAAGCGTATTGTTTTGTGAAGGATATACATCTACATAAATAAAATAAAGAATAAATGTATTAAGTTGATGTTACAAATGCTAAAAAGGGCAATAAATATAATGCTGTAATAGCCATTTTTGCTGCAGGCTTGTTCTTTCTTTTTAAAAAATAGCATTTGCCGCCACGCCAAATGCAACCCTGTTTATTGCGCACAAGCGCTTCGCCGATAATCGAACGCATGCTGCCATCGATTGTGCTGCATACGCCGCTACACATCCCTAACGCTTTGCGGCATTGGAGCAAATTTTCGCGAAATTTGCGACACCAGTTTTTTCGTGTGCGTTTGTTGCAATTTGTTGCTTAAATGGTGTAAAACGCATTAAACAATTGCTGCACGCGTGCTCATCATACATGCGACCAACTTTTGCACGTCCGAAAGCCAAGCGTAACGACGTCCAAAAGCAGCGAAACTTGCGAGTACTGAAACGGTAAACTGCTGCTCGAGTGCAGGTTAGTTTACGTTTACATTTGCACAATTGGAATGTTAATGTGTAAACAAGAGAGGGTCTGCCTTTTTTTTGTTCCTAGTAAGTGAATGCGTCAATGTTAATCGCGCTCTTTGCGCTCGCACATTTGGCCATCTTTCGTAAGCCACCGCCGCTGCAGCCACCAACATCAGCAAGGTGTGGCAAAGGCAAAAGCAACACAACAACAACAGCAACAACAACAAGCCATACTAATACCAGCGCTCATTTAACGGCATTGACAAGCAACAGTAATTTGCAGACAACAGCAACAACAATCCTGATTGGAACCCGCCTCAATATGAGCAGCAGCAACGAACAGGATCAGGCAACGGCCGGAGGAATCATCGTGGCAGCCAATGGCAATCAAACAGACGCTAAAAAGATTGAAGTCATGTATGTGCACACATTCAAGTTCCCTATAATATTTATCACTTATCATTCTCCCCCTCACAGCAATTTCAAGCCATTTGACAAGCAATGCTGCTACAACATCAAAACGAATCATACGAAGGTTTTTGGCTGCGGGGGCGCCCAAGCCCGCGGCTCCTCCAAGGTGAAGCTCAAGAATGTCGTCGATTATAAGTGGGAGCACAAGTACTACTATCCGGGCCATTTGGTTGCCGTGCATCGCGATGGCAAGCATCTGGCCTATGCCATCAATGGTAAGTGTTGCGCACAGTTTGGGAAATCTTCGCTATGCTTTTCTTTATTGCTGCATTTCTTGTTTGCCCCCAGTGAACAACAAGGCCACCGGCATGGAGGGCATGGTCCGTGTGTGCAACACCAGCACCAGTCAGCGCGCCCTCATCAAGGGCATGAATGGTGAGGTGTTGGATCTACAATTTGCCCACTGTGAACGGGAACGCATTCTGGCCGTCATCGATATGTGTTCGATGTTTGTGTATAAAATCGATTTAATCGATGGCAATTTAATATGCAAACTCGTACTGAAAGTGGACGATCCGATTGCCAACTATGTGCCCGAATATGACATGGTCTCGTGGTGTCCCTACATCACGAACAGCGGCAGCAGCAACAATCCCAGCGTGGTTGCCCTCACCACCCACGAAGATGACGATGAAAATCAGCTGTTGATTTGGTCGCGCAACAAACAGTTTCAGTGCTTTCACGTCCGGATGATTGTATCGGAGCATGGCGTAAGTGAGCCAGGCCCCAAGAGCAGGCAACTGCCTGGGGCAGTCCTTGAAACTAGTTGTAGTATTTGCTTATGTGTTTGTTGCCTGTGTTGCATTTGTAGCGCGGTCGAATCCAACCGGCGGCACTGGACGCTGGCTATCTAAAGATCGAGGAGGATGCGTTAATCACCTGCGCCGCTCTGTCACCAGACGGCACAACCGTTGCGGCCGCCTGTGCCGATGGCTTGGTGCGCTTCTATCAAATCTATTTGTTCGATGTGCGCAACCATCGCTGCCTGCACGAATGGAAGCCGCACGATGGCAAGCCGGTGGCCTCGC
Organism: Drosophila colorata; assembly: GCA_035041545.1. Lineage (NCBI taxonomy): Eukaryota > Metazoa > Arthropoda > Insecta > Diptera > Drosophilidae > Drosophila > Drosophila colorata. The sequence continues at coordinate 3,653,194 of JAWNLD010000320.1, read as the reverse complement.
TTTTTTTCCTGGACAACATCAACAAGCCGGTGGAGGAGTAAGTGGCCATTAGATTAGATAAGAGAGAATAAGAGTTGATGGCATGTGCTTTGTTACAGTGCCTACTGGCAGTATGTGATCACCACCAGCGATCATAATACGGAGATTAAGCTGTGGAATTGCTCGCTATGGGAGTGCCTGCAGACGGTCAACATTATGGCCTCAATTCCGCCCACTGTCCAGCCGGGCATGTTCATAGCTGGCATTGATCGCACCGCCAACTATTTGGTTATATCCAGCCTGGACTCCCTAGCCGTTTATGTGATGCAGATAAGCAGCAGCGTCATCGCCAGCAGCAGCAGCAGCAGCGCCGGCAGCGGCAACGATCAGGCCAGCGATAGCGGCGATTCGGATGATGGCAGCGATGCTGGCGGCGCTGGCAAATGTGCTGTGGGTAACAACGATGCTGCCGTACGCATCCAGAACATCGCCGAGTTCAAGCTGAGCTCGGGCATACTGTCCTTTTCCATTGTGAATGCCAGCATGCGCCGGCTGAAGAGCACCAACGAGAGCTACTATCCGTTTGAGGAGCCCGATGATTACGACGATGAGAGCAATGCTACCACCGACGCCCTCGTCGTGCACATGTTTGTCGTGCAGGCCAAGAGTCTGCAGGAGTGCCAGATCATCTATCAGCCCTGTGCGGCCGAGAAGCCCGTGCGCAGTTTGAACAGCAGCAACAATACGACCGCCAGCATCAGGCGCTCCATCACACCGGACGAGACGACGCCGTCGCGTCTGCTGCACATCAACGATATTAAACAGGAATCAAGTTCGCCGCACAACAGCAGCAGCGGCTCCAGTGCTGTGCCCCTGGATGCGCTCTTTGCCAAGTCCAAGCGCAACTCGGCCAGCTCCGTGGTGGCTGTGGCAGTCGCTGCAGCAGCAGCACCGTCCGCCATGTTGCAGGATGCAGCTACGTCCGGCGCGAACAAATCACGTTCCGCATCGCCGCAATATGGCAGCGCCTATCCGCAGTTGAATCTCATGACACCGGATGCGTTTAATGCCAGCGGTGGCGGCGGCACCACCACCACCATGCTACTGTCCACCGCCAGCATCAGCAGCAGTGCAACGGGCGCCGATGCCAGCAACAGCTCAGCGGCAGCACCTGCTGTCAGCATAGATCAGTCCGCCATTAACTCCAAGGTGCTGAACACGTTGCGCATGCTGGCCACGGTGACGGCCAAAGCCACGGATACGGCAAACACGAATCTGTTAAATCTGATGAACAATACGATCATTGAGGATCGTGAGCAGCAGAAGCTGAAGGAGAAAATGGATGCCCACAAAAAGTTTATTGCGATTGATCGCAATCCGGAGCGTAATGCGGCGGAGAATTTGGCCAGCGGCGGCTCCAGTCCCAGTCGTGAGGTGCAGGAGATTATGGCCACACAGGACGATGCCGATGACTATGAGCCGGAACTGGAGAATCTGGAATCTGACGAGGAAAACTCCTACTTTATGATATGCAAAACGGAAAAAAAGTTAGCATACCTTTACTAATATTTGGTTCATTTAATGTTAATTCGATATTTGCTTTCCAGAACGGAGGAAGAGTTGGCAAACTCACCGACGGACGAGGAAACGGCTGCTGCAGTGATCAATTGGCTGCCGCAGGATTCCAAGTTGCCGGCCAAAAAATCCGCTGAGCTGCAAAATGCTGCACAAATCATGTCGCAAGCGGTGCAGCACAAGAGCAGTGGCAATGTGCCGCCCACGCTGGGCAACAGTAGCGGCAGCAGCAACAACACCACGGCAACAACATTAAACACCAGCAACAACAACAACAACAGCAGCTGCAGCCACAACACAACTATGGACAATGCGCCCGGCAGTACGGAGATGAACGCAAAGCTGGAACAACTATTGGGTAGGATTCAGTCTTCAATCAGCCCGCTTAAAACTTAGCCATTATATCTTAATTCTTAGATCTGGTCAAGGCGCAGTCGCAACAGCTTAATAAACTGGAGCACGAGGTTAGCAAGATGCAGCAACAGCAGCAGCAGCAGCTGCAAGCCAGCACCACTGCAGCCGCCTTGCAACCGAAAAGCGTCAACGAGTTGGCCTACAAAATTGAGATGCAATTGTCCAAATTAATGGAGCAGTATCTGAAGCGTTACGAGAATGACCACAAGAAGACACTGACCGAGTTCCTGCTCGTGCGGTAAGCCAGAAAATAATCAGAGATGGCTCATTTATGATTCATTTATTCATTTATTCTTACAATTCACTAACTTTCTCTTCGTTCTCCTCACCAGCGAGAGTCAAAATCGTGAGCTGCGAGAGTCGATGCTGCAGGTGCTCAATCAGTACGTTATGAATCACTTTACGGACATTATTGGCAACGTGTTGAACATGGAGTTGCAGCGGCAGCTGTTGCCACGCGTCAATGCCAAAATGGATCAGCTGCAGAATCAAATGCAACTGGAAATTGTGCAAAAACTAAACGTGTTTGACAAGACGGTCAAGGAGAACATTGCGCAGGTGTGCAAAAGCAAGGTATGCCCAAATAAAATGAAATAAATAAAACTGCACCACTGCCATTCAACTATATCTATACTCTGAAAAGTAGCCGTACATCGAAATACCATAAAAAGATAACCACATTTTCATATATTTGTATAAAAATAATTAGATTGGCTCCAATTTAATACTTAGTAGTTATAACAAACAAAAAAACAACTTAAAGAACTACTTTTTAATTTATACGATGCCTATTTTTACAATGTATTTAAGAAGTTTACTTAACAAACCTGTCCAATGCTGTCTAAAATGCTTTTTTTGTGCTAAGTAAATACTTGAGGCCTTAATGCGGATTATGGCCTGACACATTGTTCGCCATTAAAGCTAACGACCGCTAACTGGCGTATAGATGTACAATAACTATTTCTATTTCAATTTATATTTCCAGCAATTCCTGGATGCCTTTGGCAAATCCGTGGTGATTGGCGTACAGACAAGCCTGCAGACGGCCTTCATTGAGTCCATGAGCAGCACTCTAATACCGGCCTATGAGAAGTCCTCGCAGAACATGTTCAAGCAGCTGCACGAGGCGTTTAGCGTGGGCATTAAAGATTGTAAGTGTCGGCCTTAAATACCCACACTCATTATATTTAACGTCTGCTTCTTGTCTGTTCCTAGTCATGGTCGAATTTAATGCGTATCTGCAGCGTATGCCACAGCCACAAAATGGCGAAGAGCTGAGCAACAAACTGGGCCTACTAAAGCAGCTGGTGGAGACAAATTTGCTGAAACATCGCACCGAGCTAACCGACGCCATGCTCGAGACACAGCGTGAGGTTAAAAGCCTGGAGATACTGCTCGGCCGTCAGGTGCAGGAGACCATACGTACGGAGCTGCGCAAGCACATGGATAGCCAGAGCTTGGCGTTGCGATCACAGGCAGCCACGCCGGCGCCCACATACGATTTGCGCGAGACCATTAAACAAATGCTGCAGGCGGGTCAAATTAACAAGGCGTTCCATCAGGCGCTGCTCGCGAATGATTTGAGTCTCGTCGAGTTCACATTGCGTCACACGGAACGTACGCTGGCCTTTGCGCCCGACGGCTGTCGGCTGGAGCAAAAAGTTCTGCTCTCGCTCATACAACAAATATCGGCGGACATGAGCAATCACACTGAGCTTAAACAGAGGTAAGCTCTATGCAATAAATACACTGAACGTTTTTTTATATTTATATTGCATTTGCAGCTACCTCAATGAGGCGTTGCTGGCCATTAATATGTCGGATACCATAACGCGCGAGCATGCGCCGAAGGTTCTCTCCGAGCTGTATTGCAATTGCCAGCTGTTCATCAAGAATTTCCCCAAGAGTCCGCAGTGCAGCAATGTTCGCCTGCTCATCGCGCTGTGCAGCGCCACATATCGTGATCAGTTTAAATGATATTGTGACATGTCCGCAATTGAACTCGGATGGCACTGACAAGAACTTTAACCCCAAAAAACCCAAGCATCTACACCCAAACACCAACACAGTAAACTCACACACTCACACACTGACACACCAACACACATACACACTGAACCGTTTGTAGTTAAGCAGCTCATCCCGTTAGAACCGTCTCTAGCTCTAGCTTCAATTTCAACTCGATAACCTTTCCCTCTTTAACTTTATTGTCCACTTTAACTACGTAAGCTAAAAAATTAACAAACACTTTTTCGTTACTATTTGTTTGTGTGCGTATGTTTGTTTATTTTTTTTTTTATTATATTTAGATCTTATCTCATGTTCCGTCACGATATTATGTTTCCAAAAAAAAAAAAAAAGCGAATAAGTGAGGAATGTGTGAATCTAGCGTGATCAACATTTGCAATAAGTTTACCTTTTTTATATATATATATTTTTTTAAAAGTATTGAGTATTTTTCTTTTTGTTCCTTTTGCGAGCTTTATCTATATAGATTTTTTTCCATTTATCATGACGCTTATCGATGAGTAAAATACGTGTTAAAGCAGAGCTATAGAATTAAATTTTAAATACTACATATTTTCAATATAACAAAAATCGGACTTTCTAAAGAGGGACGAACAATTATGATGATTGCTAAAGAAAACAGAATTACTGAGCTACAAGTAAATGCGTAAATATTAAGCTAAGCCTAAACAAAAACAAAACAAAACAAAAACAAAAAAAGAAGAAATAATTATAAAAATAAAAATTAATATATGTATGTATTTGAAAAACTAATAAAAAAAATATATTGCATTCGGACACTGAAGGTTTCCCATGTTTAAACATGCAACGTGCAAATGTTTAAATCGGTTTATAGTTCTATCTAAAAAATATCACAAATAAAAATCATACAAAACTGGTATTTGTAGAGTTTTGTGGCGAACAAAAATTGTATTTTCAGATGAGCATAGAAAATGGTAATCTAAAATTTGACGATTAATATGATATCCTTGAATCCCAACCAGCTGTAAACCGTTAGTAAATAACCCAGAGTAGGTAAGTGTATAAACTAATTATATTTCTCATCGTCACTTATGCAATTATTACAAAATCTTGTCTTGGAGACTAAAAAAAAAGAACAATAATTATGTGTATGTATTTTGATTTCCACAGCGTTAAGTGTTCAGCACAACTGAAGCTCCCAGTATAGGAGCAGCAAGGGCGTCATCAGTGATCAGCTAATCAGAGCCAGCAGCTCCGAGGTGTGCTGCAAGCAGTTGCAGCCACAGCCCGTGGCACAAACGGTGTGTCCCTGCGTGGCCCAAAACAAAGGAGATTAGTTTTCGTTGCAGGCTGCAAGAGTTTATGTTGTTACCCACCTCGAACCACTGCATCATGTGCTGCATGTGCCCGCCATGGCCGCAGGAGAGGCACGCATTGGCCGCGCCGCGCACCGGCAGGCAGCAGAGGATGCAAAACAGGACTGGCCGCTTGCAGGGCTCACATTTGGGCGTTCGCTTCGGCTTGGCACAGCCGGCACATTCGGTGACAAACTCCACGCCCTGCTTTGGCGGCGGCGCGCGCAGCGTATGCTTGAGGATTAGGGCGCGTTTCGAGAGCAGCTGCCAGCCGAAGAGCACATCCGCATAGGCGCGCTTGAACTGATCGAAGAGCGGCATCTTGGCGCGCCTAATCAGCGAGCAGGCGTACGCGTCCGCTTGGCCCAGCTTTAGGTCCAGGCAGTCCAGCGAATCGGACCACGAGTTGCTGCGCAACTGCTTCGGCTGCTGCCAGTTGCCGCTGGACGCACGCGCCTGTCCCGACGACTTCAGGTCCAGCGGCAGCACCGTATGATACGGCGACACTTGGGCATGCAGCTGCGTGGGCAGCCGGCAGCTGGCCATGCCCATGTCGCCCCTTAGCGCCGCCGGACACTTGTCGAAGAGGCAGGCCAAAAGCACGGCCGTCTGGACATCACCGGCACTCGCATAGTGCATGATCAGCGATTCGAGCAGCGATTTCTTGAACGGATCCTTGTAGAAGAGCAGCTCACAGCTCATCGACTCGTGCGGCACATGCGGCGTCGCGATCAGCTCCGCCAGCAGCCAAATGGGCAGCAGATCGAGCCGGCCGTAGGTGCGACAAATGTCGCCATTGCGACGACACGTCTCGGCAATGTTGCGCTTGTCCAGCGTAAAGTCGCGCGCCATCTCCCGATTGATGTGCAGCAGCTGGCTGGCGTCGTACACATGGACGACGGGCGTGGTGCCATTGATTTGGCGCATCACGCGCTGTTTGCCCTGCAGGCGCTTGCAGGCCATCATGCGCTCCTGCAGATAGAACGAGGCGTTCGGATCCCGTTGCGTCGTGGTCGCCATCACGTTGCCCAGCAGGCCGCTGCCATTGATCGCGCTCAGCGTGCGCGGCGTGATGGCCTGATGCTGGCGCAGGGTCAGCCGTTTGGTGTTCAGCACCTGGGCGAAGGTGGTCAGCATGCCAATGGCATTGAAATGTACGCCCGAGGTGCGCGGAAAGGGTATGCAGGCGTCGTGCAGAGCGCTCGACAGGGCGCCCTCCAAGCGGGGCGACTGCAACAGCAGCTGGCTGCGATCGGCGCCGGCGCCGGCAACGGACGTGACACGCTTCTTCATTGCCGCCACCAGAGCGCGCAGGCACTGTTCCAAGCAGCTGCGCGATTTCTTGACGCGCTGCAGCGCATTGGTGCGCAACACCTTCAGCAGGACGCCGCTGATGTCGCTGGTTAGCGTCGTGCCCTGGCAGAACTGAAAGTCGGGCGGCACATTCGGACTCGGATAGGAGGTGGGAAAGGTCACCTGCAAAATGATCGTGTGATCTGCCGCACAGATCTTGAAGCACGCGTAGCGCTTAATGGCGCACAGCATGTCCACGTCCACGTGGGGCATGTTCGTGTTCAGCAGCGAGAACTCGTGCTGCAGCGAGCACGTCGGCTGATCTGTTAGCGAGCGCGCAATGTGCGTCTCCTCACGCCGTGCGTAGACACCGCCAAAGCTGGGCGAGCGTGCCATCGGCAGCGTGTTCGTGCCCGGCTCGAGGGTGGCAGCTATGGGCAGCGAGGCCGCTGCCATCGGCCGCGACTGCAGCGAGTGCATGAATTCCGGCGGCGTTAGGGCGCGCAGTTCGCTCAGCTCGGAGTCGTAGCGCGGCGAATCGGTCTCCTCGTCCTCGTCGGGCGAGGGCTCGCACAGCTTGAGCATCGCCTCATCGATTTTCCATACGCGCAGCGTTCGATCCCGCGACCAGGTGACCAGCTCCTGCAAGTGACAAGCTAATACAACTGTTCGCCTTCGAGCTATCGCATGGACTCACAATTTCGGTCAGTTTGTCGCCATTCGGACCCCAGGCAAAGTCCAGTATGACATCGGTGTGGCCCACGAACGAGCAAATGGGATCCGTTTGCTTGCTGTTGCTCCACAGCAGCAGGCTGTTCTCACCGCGGCCCAAATGCGGCACCACGATGCTGACCAGGCCGTTGCCAATGGGCTGACATGAAAGGAAACAAGTAAGAAAGTTGCAGTCAGTTGTAAGACCGTCGAAAACGGTCTTAGTTATGATTGTAATTGTGGAAAAATAACGATTTCTATAATTTATAGGGGCGGAAGTGGCTCGATCTTTCAAGGAAGTCATCCGAACACTGTCTGTCAAATTTGGTGGCTCTAGTTTTGAAATTGTAGAAGATAAGGACTTTTGCGGTTTACGCGCCCCAAGATATATAGATTTGAACGATTTGCCACGCCCCCAGTGGGCGTATCCAAAAGATATTGGTGCGATCTTTAGACGAGGTCGTCAGTAATCTGTCTGAAAAGAATTTATGCATCTAGTTGTAAAATTGAGGGGGGTATATCGATTTTATCGAATTGCCACGGTCCCAATGGGCGTAGCCTAAAATGGATCTAGTTTTGAAATTGTGGAAGATACGTATTTTTGCGGTTTACGCGCCCCAAGATATGTAGATTTAATCCATTTGCCACGCCCCCAGCGGGCGTATCCAAAAGATATTGGTGCGATCTTTAGACGAGGTCGTCAGTAATCTGTCTGAAAAGAATTTATGCATCTAGTTGTAAAATTGAGGGGGGTATATCGATTTTATCGAATTGCCACGGTCCCAATGGGCGTAGCCTAAAATGGATCTAGTTTTGAAATTGTAGAAGATACGGATTTTTGCGGTTTACGCGCCCCAAGATATATAGATTTGATCGATTTGCCACGCCCCCATTGGGTGTATCCAAAAGATATTGGTGCGATCTTTAGACGAGGTCGTCAGTAATCTGTCTGAAAAGAATTTATGCATCTAGTTGTAAAATTGAGGGGGGTATATCGATTTTATCGAATTGCCACGGTGCCAATGGGCGTAGCCTTAAATTTTAATACCTTATCTGAAGCAGGTATACACGAAAATATATTCAGAATTTCAAGACTGTAGCATGAAAAGCGGCAAAAGAAAATGCGTTCATTTGGAAAGACGGACGGACATTGCACGAACCCAATATACCCTTTTCACTTCGTGAACGAGTATAAAAAGGGGGGCATTGAGAGTGGCCGCTGTCAAGCGCCTACCGTATAGCGGGCCCGCCAGACGGGCGACAGCGTGGTGATGATCTTCTCGGCACGCCGGGGATTGCACACATCGAAGTATTTGACGGTGCCGTCCTGGCTGGCCGTGGCCAGGCACGTCTCCCGCCTGTGACTCCAGTTGATGCCGTGCACGCGATTCAGATGCGCCGTAATGTAATGCGTTGGACAGCTGCCCTGGCGTATGTCCCAGATGCGCAGATCACCGTCATGCGCGGCGGCCAGCAGATTGCCCGAGACGCGATTGAAGCCCACCTGCGTTGCGCCCGCTAAAACGAAAACAGAGCAGCGCATTAATATCATAGTAATCCAAAGAAACGACAGGATAATTACACATGCAGACGGCATTCAAGGATAAGGCTGGCTTGCGCGGATCGCGCAGATCCCAGATGTGCGAGAACGTGTCAATCGAGCAGCTAACCAGCAGATTCTGATCCTTGCTGTGCCAGTCAATGTCGGTGACGGTCCGCGTGTGCCCACGCAACGAGTTCTCCGTGTACGGAGCGGCGGGACCCCAGCGCACGATGTCAATATTCTCACTGGTCTGCAAAAGGGGATGGAGATTTCAAAAGGATTTCTTTATTCTGGTTTCTTCCACTCACCGCTATGGCGCAGTATTCGCGGCGACTGTGGCATATGGCGAACTCGGCGACGGACACATCGTATTTGGATTGGCGCTCGTGGCGACGCAGCGTTCCATCGTCCTGGCCGAGGCGCTGCAGTGCCAAATGGCCGCGACCGGCCAGCAGCACCCATTGGCCCGTATAGTCTACGGACATGGCCGTTGCCTGCGAATCTCGATGCTCGTAGCATTTATCGCTCTGCCGGATGATGTACGTCTGCTCCGAGCCAGCGCCGCTGCGTTCGCCGCTGCCGCTGCCGGCGCGTAGTGTCTCCGTTGGCGGCATCTTGCTTCTATGAAGTTGGTGATGCGTTTGAGGGCAACATATAGTGCTAAATTGAATTAATTTTTACTAACTAAAGCACGAAACAAAACGAACTGATAAGAGAAGACGAACACGAACAATAACAATAACAAGCTATCGCTTTGGGTTCCTATCGATAACAGCGCACCAGGGCTGCAGTGTAAATTTCCTTAATGAGCAGCACTGTCAGTGCTTGAAATGAGAAAATAGCTATATAGCTAGAATAGCTATAAACTCGTCATTTATTTACACTGCCAATGAAATTTAACAGCAGTTATTTTTGTGTTTTGTCCAGCAGACTAGGTTTTAATTGCAAAGTTTATTTAAGTTTTGACCTTAAAAAAATAATCACATTGGTATAGTTTTCCAAATGGAGTAAATATTGTTTTAGTAAAGCAGCTTAATACAGACCTAAAGTATGAACAAATATGTCGAAACAACAGCTAAAGTTGCGAATAGAATAATATGTATGCCATCTCCGACGTAAGATTAATCGAATAAATTCTGTAATAATAAGAGCTTCAAATCATACACCCGAAAATGATACCAAATTGTATTTAAAAATAATCTAGCTTATTTCCCTTTTGAAAGTGCTGGATATAGCTATAAGACAAAAGCTAAATGGGCAACACTGTTGGTAAGCTGCGTGAGACGGCAGTTGAATTTCACAAGCAAATTAAATTTGGAGCTATCGTTATCGCTATCGAGCCCGATCGGTTTGTTGTTGGTGCCGACTTTTGTTTATTAAGCATAAAACAGCCTTCAAATAGAATTCAAACAAATCTGCGCTGCGCACGAGCCTGCAAGATGATAGACAAGCTCAACGACGATTGCCAGCTGCTCATTATCAACTATCTGGAGCTGAAAGACCAACTGGCCCTGTGGGAGGCGACGGACGGCGTCGCCGGCCGACTCAACAGCAACGTGAGCTATGCCTGGCAGCACCAGCTGAACTATGTGCTGACCAAGGAGACGCTGGGCGAGCTCGACGAGCAACCCAATCACTTGGACGCCTTTCTGAGCGGCATCAGTCCGACGATCCAACAACTGGATCTGCAGTATATCACGCTGAAGCAGCTTAAACGCTGGCGGGGGCACAGTTTTCCAAATATGCGAATGCTTTCATACACCCTGGATGAAGATGAATACGATTTGTTCACGAAAATTACGGAAAAGGCCCTGGAGCTGTCGGTGGAGCTATTTCCCGAACTGAACTGTGTGAAACCGTTTGGTGCCTTTAAAGGACGAATCATGGCAAAGTGGACGCAATTGCGGCAATTGGATTTGATGGAAAGTTGGCCCATTGATGACAGTGAATCGCTGGCCAAATTTCAGCTGCTGGAGAAACTAACTGTCGATTGCAATTTCATAAATAATAGCTTTGTGGACAGCATTTTGAGTTTGCCCAAGCTGCGCACGCTTTGCTTATATGCGGGCACTAAAACCGAAAGCGTTCTGGACCAGATCATCGAGCGGCGCGGCCGGGACATACAGCAGCTAATCTTTCACGACATCATTTGGGATTGCAGGCTGACAACACTGCAGCAGGTAACAAACTTGCGCCGGCTGACGCTACTCCAAGACGATGGCTTCAAAGCGGATGAATTGCAATCTCTGGTTAAGGCCTTGCCACAGTTGGAGCAGCTGAATCTGATCGATATGCAATTGTGGCGCTCCGAGTCTGAGCTCTGGCAAACCGTTGCCAGCTGTCCCTCGCTCAGCATATTGAATATATCGGGCATGCAGCTATATGCCGATTTCTTTGAGTTCAGTCGGCGTCACATGGAGGATGCGCTGAACAAGCGTTCGGCGCCTTTGTTCCTACATTGTCACAACACTGGCCTCCATGTGGATATGGTGAGTAGCTACGGCTTCTCCTTGCGTCGCTCTTTTTTATAAAAAAAATACTCTGTTTATCTTTCAGATTTGTCAGCGTTTCAAACACTGTCATTTGATAGTTTCCTTTGAGCCGCTGGAAGTGGATTTTGTTGATTCCGGCTGTGTGAAAATAAACTTTGTGCCTTCGATGCCGACAAATAGTTAACGCGGCAAGTTGATGCATATTTATGGTGTGATTGAAATAATTGTTATTGTGCTTATTGTTACGGGGTGTTTTTTTTACTAGCAAAAATTATTAAAAAAAAATAATATAGAATAAGTCATATGAGTCTTATGTACATATGTATATGCTATTAATTTATATTAAACCACAATTTTACACTTTTAACTATGATTAAACCAAGTTAAAATAATCTTGATAAATGTTGCTTAAAATTTCGTATACATTTTTTTGGATTTACCAATTTAGTATTTACTCAGGCTTCACATCGGTTTTATCTCAAATTTGTTTAGGCGCGAAAATTCATTTTTTGTTTTACTTTTAAGACGAACCATTTGACCAAAAAAATATGTAGAGCCTAAATCGAATTTGGCGTGGAATTTGTATTTGTAGAATATATATACTTACTTATTATTTACTTTTTTGTTTTTATAAAAGAGTATATTGGGTTTGCGAAATGTGTGTCTCCGTCCGTCCGTATGAACGCAATTTTTTCCGCCACACTTAAGGCTAGAGACTTAAAACTTCGGATATATACTCGAATATACCCGCGCCAGATACAGTGTTAAGATTTTTTTGGTAAGCCTACTGGATGCGTGGGAAATTGTCGAAAATCGAAAACTTCCTTAGTTTTAGGTCTATACCCCTCACAGTTTTAAAGCTAGAACCACAAAATTTTGCAGACAGATTACTGACGACATCCTCTAAAAAATGAGTCCAAAGATTTGGGCAACACCTACTTTCGCCGCACATATTATCTATCTATCTATCTTTGTATTTTCATCCATCTCTTTATTTTTCCAAAATAACCTTATTAATTAAGTCACTTTTCGACTGCTTTAAGCTGTTATTACACGGTCGATGAGTATTCGTATAGTCGGTTACACCCGACTGCTAAGCTATTACTTGTTTATTTTATTTCTGTTTAAAATTGATGCTAGATAATTTTTATTTTAGCACAATATTTTTGTAAGACTTGCAATATACAAAAATTTCAACTACTAATTATTGAGTTTATATTTAGTTATATTTCCCGCCCTCCCCTGCAAACAATGTGTGCGTAGATATTGTATTTGAGTACAGAGTTATTTTTATTGTCACTTAATAAATATATAAACGATCAAATGCTCGCTACTAGCCAGAAGATTGGCCGGCTCCGCGGCACCTCGAGTTAGTCGAGTTGGTTAATTCAAATTTTTACAAAGTCTGCGCTAAATATTTCATAGAAATACAGTTGGGCTAAACTTAAACATAGGTGTAAGCAACACACATCTAAGGCTACGTGTCGGGCATAAAAGTCTTGAATGGGATTAGCGCCTATCTGTGGCAATAGCAAAACATTTTCAGTGTCGAATCGTTGATGCAGTAGCTCTGGCTGCCATACAGATTGATCCGACTGATCGTGCCCGTCAGGGCGCTCGTATAGCCGGTCATCCGCACCGTCGACTCGAAGACGGCCAGGCCGGGCTTGGTCTGGAAGCGCAGCGTTATATCCATCGCATAGTCGCTGCTCATCTCCTTGACGATCTTCTGATGCGGCGCCGCAATGAACGCTTGCAGTATGGAGTTCAAATAGAGCGTGCGGCATTGCGAATGCGCCGCCAGCCGATCATTGATCAGGCGGACCAAATAGCGGGCGGCGCGCTGCACGCGCGCATTGTTGGTGGGCATCTCCTCGCGCTGATGGCAGGTGCACCAGTGGGCGGCGATGCCCGCCTGATCGCAGTTCCGTTCGACCGGCACCGGCATGAACAGGCTGATTCCACGTGGCAGCGTGCTGTCGATGTCACGCAGCTCGGCGACGCTTTGGAGCAGCTGCTCGGCCTCCAGGTTGCGCATGTCGAGCAGCTGCAGCAGCGTCGCGTGCAGATCGAAGGGCGTGGTCAGGCGCTTGGCATTTAGCTCCAGATTGGCGATGGCCAGCGGATAGCGCTGCTTCAGCCAGGCGGGATACAAGGCGAGAAGCAGCGGCTGGCGCTCCTCCATCATGCCCTGATAGGTGCGCCGAAAGGAGCCCCAGCGCAGGCCGTGATCGGACATGAGCAGCACCAGCGTGCGATTGAGTACGCCCGATTCCTGCAGCTGGCGGAGATTCAATGCTAGCTGCGTGTCCAGCAGCTGCGGCGAATTGAAATAGTCGTGGGTCAGCGCCACCGACCAGAAGAACGAGAAGAAGAGCTCGCGGCGCATGCGCGGCACCAGCTTCCTCATATACTCGAGCATCACGTCCGCGGTGCGCCGCCCGCCCATGCACAGATGGATGTTCGTGTCCTTTTTGCCCGGAATCTCCTTCTCCATTTCCAGCAGCATGGGCCGCAAATAGTAATCCGTTGGCGCATTCCGGAAGCCCTTGCGGCCAAAGTTGAAGAGGCCGAGGAGGCCGACATCCTCGGCGAAGACCGTCTTGTAGCCGGCCTGCTTGTAGCGCTTCCAGAGGAACGTGCAGGCGTCGTAGCTGCGATTCACCATCTGGGCCACGCACGATATATTCAGCTCCTGGTCGTCGAGGCCGCTCAGCAGCGGCACCAGATTCGGGAACGTATTGTCGCCCACCTTGTTGAAGCCCCAGAATTCGACGTGGGACAGCTTCTGGCGTATGTAGGCCGCGGTGCGTCGCATTTGCCGATGGAAGTTCAGATGCGAGACGCTATCGATGCCCAGCACCATCACCGAGAGGCGTTCCTGAGCCGCGGCCGGGGTGTGATTGAAGCTGACGCGCTTGAAGGTCTCCTTGGTGCGTTTCTTTTTGGTGTCCGGCTTATCCACAGCGAAGAAGTGGCAATCTTTGTAGATGATCGCACCGTCTGGATTCCGGCATTCCATATACATAAACTCCAAATCTTTGGGCAGCTGTACCGTGGGCGCCAGCTTGAGCGGCACGGACGGTAGATATTCGTTCTCTTTGTCCGTCTGGCGACGCACCTCTTTATATTTGCACTTGACCTTGGACAGATCCTTGATCTTATAGTGCTCCAGCTGCTCCTTGGCGTTCATGTTGAGCAGCAGCTGGCCGGCGATCACGTTGCTCGTGCGCGTCAGCGGCTTGGGGCACGTCAACGGCGTCGGCTTGAACATAAACTGGGCTATATTCTCGTCGTACACCTCAAAGTAGGGCATGCGACAGCCGACCGTGTCTATAAAATACGCCTGGGTCGCGTTATACTCATCATCGATCCGTGCGATGAAATCGAAGCGATCCCGCAGTCGCAACAGCTGCGTCCGCAGATTGTAGTCGACGAAGAGATAGGAGAAGACGCAGACGCAGAAAATGATGATCACGATCTTCTTGAACTGGCCGCGATTCTTGGTCATGTTATAGTAGCGATAGTAGTGCTGCAGATCTCGCTTCGTCATATACTTCGGATCCAGCAGATATTTGCTCCTGAAAATATACGGATGTTCAATTATTTTCTGGCTGTTTTTATTTTTACTTAAAAAAATAATTAAATTTATCAAAGCTTGCTACAATCATCTTAAGATCACAAGAACGTTTTGAATATTCATAAATTGAGTGTGAGTCATTATTCAGTTTAGAATAATGAATGTCTTAAATTGAGTACAAAAATTGTACGAATTTTCGTACTTAAAATGAGTGTAAAACGTTCTTAAGGGAAGCACAAAGTTTCTCAGATTTAGAATCTCTAACTTGAGTTTTAAGTTTCATAACTTTCGGTTATAAAAAATGTTTAAAAAATATATATATATTTTGCATTTTCATTTTAGTTTAAAATGCAGACTTTAAGCTTAAATTAAAATTTAAAACTATGTAATTTTTTTTATGTATTCACGTATTCGTCTAGGAGAAATTCATAAAAAATTATTTTATTTTTTTTGAGGAAATTCAATATAAACAGAAAAAAGTAAACTTTGCTTTTCAAAATTCGCATACAAAGCTTATTGATTTAAATAGTTAATTATAATTAACTAGACAGTTAATTATATAAATAGCTATTTTTAAAAATAGTTAATAATTCTTGACGGGTAACAGAAATAATTTAAAAATTATTAATATTTTATGATAAGTTAATTATAAACATAGTCAATAATTATTGAGGAATAATTTTAAATTATTTTCGTACTAAAGATATAAATTATATTATATAATTAGTTAATTATAAACATAGTCAATAATTCTTGACGGGTAGCAGGAATAATTTTAAATTATTTTCTAACTAACGATATAAATTATATTATATAACTAGTTAATAATATAGTCAATAATTATTGATGGGTAGCAGGAATAATTTTAAATTATTTTCTAACTAAAGATAAATCTTATATTATATTATTATTTAATTATAAACCTAATCAATAGTTATTGATTGGTAGCAGGAATAATTGTAAATTATTTTCTAACCAAAGATATATCTTAAATTAAAAAACACTTCTCAATCAATATCTAATTATAATCAAGCTATAATTTGTGAAACTCTTTGTAGCTAAAGTTCAATTCTGTCTGCCTTTTAATGCCTTCCTAATGCCGACCAGGCAAAGTTCATTGTCTGTTCGTGTCGTGTCTCAACGAGCTTGCAATATTTGTTGCTGACTATCATTAATTAAAGCAACAAACAATATAATGGACAACAACATCAAGAGACACACACACCAAGCATCCTTTAGTGAGCCAGGCACGGACAAGTCTTCGGTGTCCTTTTATGAGCACAAGGACGTGACGTTGTCAATGTTTCCCTTTTTCATATTATTTCTTTTCGTTACAAATGAGGGAAGCCTAGAGTCGAGCTGAGTCATGCATATGCAACTGGCAACGAGCTCGAGAGGATGCAATGCAAGTTTATGGCTGTATCAAGAGTATAAGGGAGAAGCAAAGCGAGAAGCTAAACCAGCAGCAAGACGAAATATACAGCCAGCAGTGGCAAGCGCTATATGAACACAAGAAAGCTGATGTAAAACATTAATAAACTTAAACAGCGTTTCTCTATGCTTCTCTCAACGCTTCTCCCTGCTCGAACATGTAAAGCGAAAGTCATTTTTGTGCGAATACCAGAGTTAGCTCGAGGCTGTTGTAAGCCAGAAATTAAATAAAATATTCATGTGGATGTTTTGATTATTGCTTTTACTCTAAATGCTTCTTTCTTCACTTTTAACGCATATGCAAGTAGACAAATTTAAGGAGAATATTTGATATATTTATATATTTAATGCAAGTGGTTTTTTATTATATTATTATTCATTTATATTTTATTAAATATATTTTATATATTGTAGTACTAAATAACACCTTGTGCATATTTTAGTACTTGCTGCTTCTTAAAACGCTTCTCCCTGTAATATTGCATAGTATTAACAAGCATTACAACCTTTAAGTAAAGCACATGCTAAGCTTTATAGCACTCTTTTTTTATTCTAGATAGCCGCGAGAAGCGTCAAGCTTACTAATATAAACAAACACAGTTTGGTACTTATCTCTAGGCATTTCTTTTTAGTTTAAGATAAGTTGAAAGTATCTAAATTAATAGTTCACCCGTTTCAAAAGGTGACCAGCTTTAAAACAAATTTATGTAAAACTTCTCTAATTCTCTCAGTTCTCTCAGCAATTTCTTTTCCAATTGTCTAGCCTGAAAGTATGCAACGATAATGTGGGACCGACAGGCAGAAGTTAGCAAGGACAAGAATTTGGCAGTTACGGCTTAAGCTTAAGGCGAGCTTAAGGCGAATCCCATTTGGAATGGGTTTTGTTGGTATTTCGTATGTTTGTATTTCAATTCTTTCAATTGATGTCTCAAATTGCATTTTTTTTGCCTGGGTAAACACAGAAGGAACTCAACGTGCAAATGGCACACGAATTGGTGCTAAAAGCAAACAAGCGACTGCAGGCGATTGCCTGGCACACACCTACAAACCCACACACACACACACACACACACAGATGCACACACACACGTACTTACTCATAGCTCATATCGCCGTATTTTCGGTTATCCTTTGCGGTATAGTAGGCACGCATCTTAGCACCTTTGGTTAATGAAAATGGTCACGTTTGTCTCGGCTCACGCTTTCAGCTGCCGCATTCGGCTAGGTCCTTGACATTTTGTTGTCCTGTTGTCCCGTTGTTGTTTCCATTTAGCTTTAATTGTTCGCGTGCCACATTTTATGGCAAACGCTTTTCAGCACTTTCAATACAACATTTTCCACACAATTGCGTCCTGTTGCCCGCCCCCCCGCTCAGCTCCTCGCAGGAACTCGAGTTTGTAACGCTATATATATATATTTTTTTTTTTGGGTATCGTTTACCTGGAGCGGCTGCTGGCGCCTCTGCTGCCTGCCCACCAAACACTGGATGCTGTGCGGAACCTGGCCGCCCTTTAGACGCCACATTACGCGCGCTCTCTCTCTCTCTCTCTCTCTCTCTGTCTCTCTCGCTCTCACTCTGTCTGTCTCTCTGTTGTTTTGACATTTTTCTGGGCTGCCAGGAGCATTGGATACTGCGCAGGACGACCATTTTGACAGCTGCCAGGGATGCTGTTCAGATGTGTGCACTGACAAAAATTTCGAGGGATGTTTATAATTATTGTACGGGTACTAAAATGCAGCTAACATTTTATGATTATTATTTTTATTATTTAATTAGTTTAATTACATGGTTTATGGTGTAAGATCTTTCTGATTGTTGAAATTATCTATGATATAATGAAAATAGTTCAAGCCCAGAGCAGTTTTCACGTCATTGGCGATTTTATAAATAAAAAATAAAAACTCTTTAATACTTACAAAAAAAAAAATAATAACATTTTAATACCCATTCTCGACGTGAACAGAGTATGTCTATCTTGTCTGTCCGTATGAACGCAATTTCTTTTTGGACTTTATTGAAGACTTGAAACTTGGAATATATATATTTATTTCTATAATGTATTTTTTGTATACGCCAATTGGGGACGTGGCAAATCGATATAATCTATATATCTCCCTCAGTCTTAAAGCTGGATATACCAAATTTTGCAGACAGATTACTGATGATCTTCTATATAGATCAAGAAAACATTTATTTGGTACGAACATTTTGGAGCTGGTAAGCCGCGAAAATCCATATCTCTCACAATCTTAGAGCTAGAGTCACCAAAGTTGGCAGACAATTTTCGGATGACCTCCTGTAAAGATCGAAGCGTTTAGTTGACTGAATGACTGGGTCACTTAGGGAACTATTTAATTGAGGAATTCATTTTAATTGGTACTAGGTATGTATTTTAATAATATCTGACTTTTGACTTAATATTAATGATAATCTGAAATAAGCTCTAAAGTATGCCTTCTGTGCCTATGCCACACAGGGTATTAAGAAATGGCACCCTGCGTATGTATAATAACAATAAAGGAATTAAATAGTGTATATTCGAATTTATGTGCATGTATGCACATATTTTTTTTTAGCACTTGTTGCTTTTTGTATTTGCTTGTTAAATGCTGGCAGCAAATGGAGAAGGGGTGAAAGAGGAGGCCCCCCCCCCCATTTTAATTAAGATTTGCATGTGGCCTAATTAATATACATAAGTGTATTGAAACGATTGGATTTATGGGGTCAAGAAACGCATAAAATGATTTTATGGTCAATGAACTCGTGGATAGCCGCCCGCTGGGCCCGTGTACTCGATGTACCATAAATGATATAGGGGTGCCCTTAAAGATGTAGTTAGTTACGTTTACAGATTTTGTTTTAATTCCTATTTATTTTTTTAAAAAATTTTATTCAATGGTCAAAAGATATTTTTATATAATGTGTGGGTCGAAAAGTCCTGGCTTAAGTATTAATGAGCGACTGTGGCCAGCGGGCTGCAGACATGCAAATCCTTTGACTTATCCTTGGACAAAAAGGACACCATGCAGTGCCGCCCACTTTTGCTCATTAGTTGCGAAAAATCGCAGCGGCCAAAGACGAAAGCATGCAGGATCAATTGGCTGCAACATGTGTGTGCGTGTGTGTGTGTGTGTGTGTGTGTGTGTGTGTGCATGCGTGTGTGTTAATAACACATTGCTGCAGGCTGTTCTTGCTCAAACATGGTATTTTTATGTTCAATAATTACAAAAACAACAGCAACAAGGACTCGCGCACAGGACACAAAAAGCGAAGCTGGCGTAAATCACAGCCAGAAAAGAGCTTTTCACTGTTGCCACACCCACCCGCGCCTCCGCCTCCCCCACACCCACTAGTCAAGTAGACCGATTAACAAGCGTTTGTAATGTTTCATTATTGTAAAAAAAGAGCAACAGAAGAAAATACAAAAATAATGATTGAAACCGCAGCGAAAGTCGTCTATAAAAGCGAGGAGCGCATAAAGCAAACGTTTCAGTTGAAATTTCAAAGTGTGCACGGCCAGCGGAAAAGTGCAACCAAGCCACGAAAAAAACCCAAAAAACCAAGCAGTCATATTAATCAGTCTAGTTAGCTGAAGCACCACCCACCACCCACCTCAGCCACGCATTGAGTGTAGGATGCTGCTGCGACGCCAACGCCAACGCCAACGCCGCCAGCCGCTGGATAGAAGATGCAACAGCAGCAGCTGCAGCAGCAGCAGCAGCAGCTATTTGCCTGGCCTGCTAATTGTTCTGCTCGTCCTGCTGCAGAACTTTGAGCTGCATATGTGCCGGCAATTGATGGGCGTCCACAAGCGCAAGGACACGGCGGACCCCAATGCTCAGCTCCTGGGCGAGAAGCGCAGCGTCGTCGAGAGGAGCGTTGGCCAGCCGGAGGAGATATTTAGAGCGCCCAGCGATGCGGCTGACATGAGCTATGATGAGTACCCGGTGAGTGATGGTCACAGCGGTATCAGTCTGCCCACCCCCACCCACCCACACCCCCAAACACCACGCGCAAAATTGAAACTCTGCGTGGGCTTTGCTGGTCAAACCCAAACTTCGTCTCGTTTTACAACACACAAAATTTGTAATTGTATATTTTGCGTTTGATTGCTTGCCCTGCAGGTGAATTTCTTGCTTTGATTTCGCAGAGGGACCTCTGCTTCTCTTTCAAGTCTCCACTCTCTCTTTCTCTATCTCATCGCAGCTGACGTCACATTGTTTGCTAGCGTTGCCGAAAAAAAGTCGTTTGAAAAAATGTCAAGCTTCAAAATTTCATTGTGGGCGTTTAGAAAATACGTTAAAGCGGCATGTGCCTAAAGTTGCGTATACGCCATGTGAAACTAGCAATAACTATTTCACAAAAATGTCTTTTTAAGCTAATTGGAGAGTACGCAAACTACCAATGCCTTTTAAGTGGATTTTTTTACCTTTTATTTAACTTATTTTACTCGTTTCAAAAGTATTAAAAATAAATCAAATACTTTTTTGTTTAATTTACAATTAAATGAATTTTTTGTATTGTTAAATAATTCCATGCGTAATTAATCTTTAACATAATTTAATATAATATTTTCTAACAAGTTTTTTTAATTCCTTGGTAAATTTTATTTCAGCTAAATTTTAAAAACTTTGTGTTCTTGCTTAAATTTGTTAAAATTTATGGGTTCCTTGATATTTACTTCATATTTTATATATTATTTTTTTAACCTGTTGGTTTTCAATTTTACAGATAAGTAAATGCATGCATTAAGTTCTTCTGATGCATATTAATGAATTTGGAAAGTTTCCTTTGTCATTTTCCTTTCATATTCTTAATGCATTTAATATATTAAACTTCCAAAGTGCTCAGGAAAATTCATTATATATAATATATAATATAATATACAAATCATAGTCGTTATTTTTCTCGTATGGTTAAATATTGAGCATCTTTATTAATTTAGTAATTTTATTACATATTAATATTAACATTATTATTTAAAGAATTTTCTAGATAAAAAAAAGTGAAATTTAGTAATTTTATTAAATATTAATATTAACATTATTATTTATAGAATTTTCTAGCTAAAAAAAAAGAAGTAATTTCTTTGCAAATTGGCCTTTCCTTGCTCTCATCATAATATATTCTTGTTTAAGAATTTCCCATTTTTTTGTTCAATATGAAATAACTATATTGAAATAATAAATGCTTACAAACCAAGTCAAATCTCAATACCCAATTTATTCCACAGATGGTGGTGCCCAAGCGGGCCGCTCTGTTGCTGGATCGTCTAATGGTTGCACTGCATCACGCGCTGGAGAACGAACGTGGCGGTCATCGCATCGGGGACTTCTATGCCAACAAGAATCTTATTCAACTGAAGCCCACAGAGTTGAAGAACGGTTTGGAGCAGCTGCAGCTCACGGAAGAAGGTAAGCAGAACTTATCTGGTTAAGATAATGTGATTATGTTAAATTTTATAATTTTAAATTGTAAAAGGTGCCAACATGCCGATGAATAGCCACACTTTTCACATGTATAGCGATGATGATCCTGGCGTGTTGATCGATTATGATTTCAAAGATTTGAATCAAATAAATCGCGCGACTGGCGAAACAGTAAGTTGGATATTGAAACCAAAATATGAAATTCAAGATATCAATTAGCATGGAAAATGGTGTAAGAAAATTTCAGTTAATGGCAAAGAGCTTTCAGAGAAGAGCCGGCGGCGTTGGCGCTGCAGCTGGCATCGATGCGGCACTAGCGACGAAAGGCGGCTCAGCGTCAGCAGCTGCAGCTGGAGCTGGAGCTGGTCCTGGTGCCAGGCGCATCCATCACGTCGCCAATGGAGGTGGCCGTATGTATTGGCGCTGCTATTTCAATGCCGTCAGCTGTTTCTAAGCGACCGCAAATCATCAAATATCTAAGTAGCTCCAGGTTCGGCTCCAGCTTTTTTCTAATACACATTACATCGCAATCGTAGAACATCGTTTTGCGTTTCCTTGGCTGCTATGAAAGTTGTTCGCGTGATTAACTGAAATCATCTGTAAAACATGAATTGTAAAACAAAAATATTTTGTAATTATAATTGTATCTATCGTAAAACTAATTTATCGCTGCAGCTGTGCACTGCATAATAAATAAACTACAAATCAACCTGGCCGGCTTTTTCATGATCAATAAAATTTTTGTGTATATATACTATATACATTTATATAATCCGTAAATGCTGTCGGATTTGTTGCCGGCGAACGTTAATTCATACTACCTTATATTGATTGGCATGACCATAAAAATTCAATTCACACAAAGACACACACACACACACACATACACACACACCATAGCCAACCCATTCAATGTATCTAATTTCCCACGTGCTGGTTATATGTACCTTATCAGACAGTCGAACTCTGGGTGCAAAACCATAATACTCTTTGTTGTACTTAGTTGAGATTGTCCCTAAACGGAAGTAGCACTTAGTTATATAGCACACTTAGCTGATATGCTTCCAATTTGCGTTCGCAATTTTTGTTCACCTTTGCCCTATGAGACCCTTCATACTAGATAACTTTCTCGAAACTACATTCGTTATTATAATATACTATGTAGATTGGGAAAACAATTTGTTTTTTAATTTAATGTTTTTCTTGTTTCATTTTTATTAAAGGTGCCATAATGCAAAACACTCTAAAGAAATATCCTAAATTATTTCGAGAGGATTAAATTTTTTGGAATAAATTTTAATGAATTTAATTATTTTTGATTCTCCGTTTAAATTAAATTGATATTAGGAAAAAAAAATTTTTTTCCAAAAATTCTCTTACTTATCCCTTACTTATTTAAAAAATTTTTAAATTATGTTTTTTTTTTTTATTCCCTGAATGATTTCGCGTTGTGAAAAATTTTTTTTATTTAAATATCATGATTGTTCTTTTACAGATAGACTTTTATATAAATATATATTCCTTTAGCTTCAAAGGTTTTTGATGATTTTCATTATTTTTATCATGACCTCTAGATTGATTCTCCATTTAAATTGACTTGGCATTAGAAAATAATTTTTTTTCCAAAAATTCTCTTACTCATCCCTTACTTATTTTAAAACTTTTAAAATTATGTTTTTTATTTTATTCCCTGGAATGATTTCCTTCTGTGTACAATTTTTTTTATTATTTAAATATCATGATTGTTCTTTTACGGGAAGACTTTTATATAAATATATATTCCTTTTGCTTCAAAGGTTTCCCTTTTGACCAATCTGAGTAATTGATGCAAAAGTCGCACGCGCTCAGAGTCAGGACAAACTTGTGGCAACTATGTGGCTTTGACCGGGAGCCAATGCATATCATTATTGGTCAAAGAATATACCACGCAAAGTGTCTGCAGTCAATTGGCGGGATCGTTTTGCGTGTGCAACGCACGTAAATGGCTTTATGGGCAAGTTTAATTGCCCCGTTGCGTTTGCAAACAGGCTGCCGTCCAATCAGGTGTCAATGTTTATTGGCCAATATGTGTAAATTAATGATATTGCATTACAAATTGATGTGCATTTAAAACGACGCGTTCGTTAATTGATCGAAGAGCTGCGCGATACGTTCCAAAAATAATAATAATCAAGTTGGTTGCTTATCGCGGCTGCTCATAAATCAAAGTGCTGACCGCATGACGTCATCGATTAGGGCGCCGTCGAGTATGCAACAAGTTTTGCCAATCAACAGGTGACATTAGTATTCACCACACACATGGCCAAGCTATCAAGCTGTGCGTGTGAGTGCGTGGTGAATAATCAGGCTCTTAAGCCACACGTTGCTCATACGCAGCGTTGGCAACAGCAACAACAGCAACGACAAGTGTTGCAGTAGGGCGGCAACAACATGTAACCACACGCCTAAGCCAAGTTAACGTTTTCCCCATCCCAACGCCTAACTCCCCTTTCTCTATTGGTAGCCTAACACCGTTCCTGCTTCCTGCTGCCGGCATCGCTGTCGTCGCTGCTGCTGCTGCTGCTGCTGCTGACGTCGCCGCCTCGTCTGCGCCGTCTATTTTGTATATAAAGCCGAGCGTCGTGCATAGCCAACATCGAGTTAACAATTTCACTTCTTGGCGTTCACATCGAGTCACAATAGGCCAACAGCTAACAGCAATACAGTCAACAGGCAGTCACCACCACCGGATCCTCGAGCAGTTTCCTCAACAATATCGCATTTCATTTCTGTTTGCAGTTCCATAAATTAGACAATTTCGCTAGAAAAACGCGCAATAAATAAAACAGAACGAAACGAAACTAAACACAAAAATATCGCGCTCAAATTTGTTGCCAAAGTTTTGCCGCCGCTGTTTATTTAGCCAGTTAATATCCTTGTATCCTTCGACAAAAGCGGTAAGTTCTCTTATTAATTGTATTTGCTTAATTTGATTTTGTGTTTGGCTTTGTATTAATCGTACGGAGTTCTTGATTCGGGCACTAATTGATATATTGGTTCGGGTTGTGTTTGTGAAAATATCTTTTCAGGATTTTGGTAACAGATTTGTAGACAGAAAATTTACTGTGATTAAAGAATTAGAATTTATGTAGTTCAAAAGTTTTATTATTATTGTTATAAACTGAATTTGAAGAGTATTTTAGAGAATGTGAAAATTATATTTTCCTCTGGCCAATACCATTTATATTTTTGAAATCAATTTCCCACAATTTCTATGCTGAGAGCGAAATTAAAAATAATCAAATAATTTCCATTTTGTTTTTTTCTGTGTCGGTTTTAATTAAGCAGAGCGGTCCTATAAAACCGAACATTTTTGAAAAGTTAAAATAGATTAACTTTAAATTTTCAATATTTTTGTTTAAACACAAAAATGCATTCTAAGTGTGCTTCATAATTGTTGTTTTTAGCAAGGGACAAAACTTAAAAAGAAATTCAATATTTATAACAACTCTTAAACGTGTTTTTTTAAATATCAATATATTTAAGAATACTATTGTTTTTGATTTATTTTTCAAAAACATAAAATGTTTTAAAAACATTAAGTTTTAAATTAAATTTTCAATAAATACATTTTTTAAAGGGATCTCTACCGTTTTCCAAATTGTTTATCAAAATTATTATAATTTTTTTTGTTTGTTTACTAACTAACTTAACATAAGCTAAATTAATTTATAATTTTTAAAATTTGGTTAATGTGATTTTGTTACTTTATAAATATTTTAATACAACATTTTTCAACAGTAGCTTTTTTTATTTCAAAATTTTACAAAATTAAATTATCTATTATTCTAACTAAATTAGCTGTCAAAATAAAAGCATAAAAATATTCCAAAATATATTCAGGAAAAGCGTTCGAAACAGCTGACAATAAGCCAAGTGATTAGCTTATTTAAGTTTATTAATTATTTAATAATGAAATAAAGCTTATGAATATTCTAAGAAATGGTCTGTCAAAAAGATTGACATTTGGGCATTTGGGTACCTGGAAAATTCGCTTTTCATACCAGTTTTACTTTGGTTGACAAATGTGGCAATTAATCATCTGCTTTGGCACCGCTTTACCTTTGCCTAAATTGAAATTCATGCGTAGAGTGAAAACACAAAAAGTAAAATAAAATAAAACATTTTTGGGGTTACTGAAAGCCCCCAGACAGCAAAGCACAGCCGGGGAAAAGCCCATCTACAGGTGCCTGTTGCGTGGGTTACGACATGAAAAATTTTGTGAATTATTTATGTTGTGTAAAAGAAAAGTTCACATCATTTGTTCCTCCTTTCGACAAATGCAAATGCCAAAGAAAAATTCAATACCTTCAGTTGGCCAGCAACTCAAAGCAAATAATGTTCTACAGTTGCATAGTTTTTTTTTCGGTTTTCCTTAAGCATGTTTGTTTTGATTTGAAAACAAAACCGCAATCAAATTGCATTTAATATTTATTACATTTCCTCCCTACAGTTAAACAAGTTCGGTAAGGGGTGGGAGTAAAGCCTTTAGGGCGGCTAACATTAGATGGACAAAATGATGAAAGCCAATATTGTTTGTAAAGTATTGAATAAGATTGCGAAAGTGTTATTGAACTTAAGAAAACTAATTTGCTTCAAAGTAGCGTGTCTTTTTTTATTATATTATTATCAATAATTGAGTTGTTTATATAAAATCAGGAGAAAATAAAAGTATTGAAATTTTACAGGAGTAAAAAGATTTATTTATAGAATGAACATAAATATATTGTTATCAAAACTTTTAATATATTTTGTTGTATAAAAAATATGCTTTCCTTATAAACTTTTTTTTAAGAATGAATTAATTAAACAAGTATGTTTCTGGCTCAAATTCCTGACCTTAGCTTGTAGGTCTATAGAAAAACTCGCTGTCAAAGCATTTTAATAGTAATAATACCGATTTTTTTCGAAAGCTTGGGCCCATTTTAAACTTAGTTTCAATCTGACAAATATTTCGAAAACCTCCATATTTTAATTGACTGACGTATTTGTGTGCCCTCTGCCTTTGATGTCGCATTTCTTATCAATGCTATCAAAGGATGTGGTCCAAAGCCACAAAAGCCGCAACCAGCAAAGATATTCGATAGCACTTCAGAGATACCACAAAGTATCAAATTGAAGGCAACCCAAAAAGTGGGCTATAGCCAGTCACAATATATTAATTTACAACGGTAAAATTACAAAAATTTCCAAAAACTTTTGGCCAATGGAGTGGGAGATGGAAAACATGTCACAAGTGCGCCTGACACGAGGCGCGGCTCAGTCTCATAATTTTCATTTATCATCAAATATCGTATCGTATGACCAGGGACAGGCAGCAAATAAATCATAAAGTGGCCGAGAAAACATGCCGAAATCAAAAAAGAAGAAAATATTTGTCTAATTTTCAAGCTGCGAGAAAAAATTTAAAACTGAACTAAGCCGCTTGCGGGATTTTCAGCGGTTGCCAGGAGCTATGCGTTGTCTATGGGTAATCCGTTAACAGCGAATAGGAGAATGCCAGGCACAGCAGTACACTCGGAGAAAAATATCGGTATAAATCCAAGTATATGCAGAATAAAATTCGTAACTTTTGCTATATATATATATATCTTTTTTAAATACTCTTAAAATTAATTCTTGATTTAAGCAAAATATAACTAGTTTTTCTGTAAGTGTAGAGGGACGCGTAATAACTGCATTTTGCACAACATTGCATTGACTTTCTCTCTCGCTCTGTCTGATAGGTATGCCCGATATTAAATTTCCAATTAACATTGGCGCATTATTTATCAGGCGCTATAAAAGTGTCCTGATTATGTTGTCTATCCCCCCAACCCCCCAACCCCCCTATTCCCTACCCACTCTCACTTTTTCTTGTTGCTTTATTATTCCATTTGATCTCCCAGTTTTAGCTGACTACCGTATGCTGTTTGCCAACGCCCTGAGCGCCAACAGTCGCCCCCCCCCGTTACCTCCCCACTCTTTGCTGGCTTCCACTGCCTGCTGCATGTTATTAGTTTTATTTATTGCACGGCTGGCGGACCCAAAGCAGACCGCTTGCCTTTCTTTTTTCACTCTATCTATCGAACATTTTATGACTAGTTGTTGTTGTAACTGTTCCAAATATATGGCATTATAATTATCTATGCCTCAGGTATTAAACTGTCCCCCGTGAGAGCTGCCCGAGTTTCATGTTAAACATTTGCCCCTGGATTTGGGTTGCACTTTTATGGTAGGCTTAAAGGCTATATCTTTGTAGATTTAGTGATAAATGTGGTGTAGCTAGTTCTACCAACAATCAGTTAAAACATTTAAACCTAGTGGAATATGCTAATAAATTGAGGGGTTTCATAAGAATATTTTTGTTATAATTTATTTATGGTCTATATAGTACCGTATTCATTTTTTGGCTTTTATAAAATATGTATTATTTGAAATTATTTCAAGCTAGAAATTTTTAATTTATTGCGAATGCTCTTAAAAGTATGCTATATAAAATATTATTATAATAGGAGTTTTTATAAAGCCAATAAAATGAGGTATATAAATATATAAATAAATAAAATAAATGAATACAGACAATTTCCATGTATGTGATATTTGTGTTATAATGTTTATAATTGAATGAAAGATAATTGTTTGTTGAAACGCAGCGAAAAAATTATAGTGACAGTTTGAATATATTATCAGATATTTTTTATATGAAAATATGTAGTGTTTAATAAGCCAAATGTTTTTTTTATTGTTAAACATTAAGTTTTTGATACCCTGTATCAGCAAACCGAGTAAAAAGGGTATACTAATGTTGTAAAAAATATATATACGGTAGCTGGTGGCATTTACGACTAATAAAGTATAGAAATTTTTTAAATTTATCTTCTCTATGAAATATGAAATGAGTTTTGAATTTAGTTAATCAATAACTTTCCCAATCCCGACATAAAAACCCAATATGTAAAATTCAAAAAAAATCGTAGACATTTATTTGAAGCCAAGTAATTGTCAAACTTGCTTATAGAAATACAACTTAACAATATTGTTTTTCTATATGTAGCTTGGTTTAGTTTTTCGATTTCCAGAAAGTAATTACCCTATTACCCTATTTACGCTTCCAATTACCCAACTTTTGCAGAATCGTAAACATTTTCTAGCTGGAGAGATTTTAACTTTTCGATGCAATTTGTGTGTGCATAAAATGAAGAAATCCTGGCGCATCCTTGCGGCATTTACCTGCTTTTGCTCTTTGCATATCCTGGTCAAATAGCAGCGTAAAAAATGGAGGGTCATAAAAAAATAAGTAGAGATAATTTAGCTGCTTGCCACACGAGCTGCTGCAGGCGCAACATTTAATGAGCTGCAGCCGACGAAAAGGTGGCACGTTGAGACTGTGGCAAAAGCCATTAACATTTACTGCTTGCGTCATTGGGTTTCGGTATCGAATTCGTTTTTTGGATACTGCCGCACTTTATGTCGCCCCCCCCCCCCGCTCTGCCGCCCACCTGTTGCATGGCACTGGCTGAGCTGTACCCAAGGCTAAGTACTGCTAGGCGACAATTTATGAGCTGTTGCCACTGCTCACATATTCATGCGGCATTTTGTGATGCCACCGCCTCGCATATGAGGTCACAACGAGCGTCGTAATTAGGCAGATGGGATGCGTGTGGGTGTTTAGAGACCACTTAAATCAGAGCCTGCAAATTGGTATCCACACGAGCGTAAATGTATTTACCTATGGTTATTAGTCCTGTCAAGCCTTGTCGACTCCTGGCATTGATTCACTGCTTATTTAAGCTGTCCGAGTCTTGGTCCCAGCTGCACTTCTTGCCTTTGATTTATATGTGACACGTTTTGTGCCAGCTTCGAGTGTAATTAGTGTCCATCTGAGCATGTCCTTTGAACTACTCGCCAAATCTAAATTACCTGCATTATGTATTTATATTCATATTTTGTCTCTTGCATAATAAATTTTGTTTGTTTGGTTTCTGAATTGACTTTGATGAATTGAGTCAATTATAGAATTCAAATTAGTTTGAGTAGGTCAGTAAGTAAATGAGTTCAAGAGCAGAAATAAATATTATTTATTATATAAATAAACATTATTATTTTGATTAACATTAACATTAATTTTAATAATAATTTATATTGTATATATAATAATTTTTTTTTTTAATATTTCAAACAATATGTTTTCTGGATATGTTATTTATTTTCTTTTTGTCAAACTATCGATATTAATTTTTGTGTCTTAATCAGATGTAGTACATGGCAAAAAATTGATAAGATTTTAAGCTAGTGAAAAAGTTTTTAATATTTTATTATATTATAATTTAATATATTATGTTATATTATATTATATTATATTTGTATAATATTATTAAATTTATTTAAAGATATCCAAGGTTATAACAGCAACTGTCTCTTTCCGCCCTTTGCTCCACACTGTAAATAATTGTTGCTGTCTCGACTCAGCCATTTGCCCAATTTCACGCACCATTTGCGGCTACAGGGTATACAAATAATTAAGTAATTACTCCATTCGCAATTTTTCCCTCCTTGGCGGCCTTCATCAATTTCTACCTTATTATATATGCAGCCCTATTGATTGGCCGTCTACTTAACCCAATAAATAGTTTTGGCCACAAAGTGTGTGGCAACAGTTTGCGAGTGATGCCAACGGGAAAGGTTCAACGTTGGCTTTACGAGCTCTACGCCTACTTTGCGATATTCATCGGTGTCACGAGCTATCGCTATGACTTCGCCCTGCGCCAGTACAAAAACTCGAGATGGACGCAGTTAATCGCAAGTTTTGCCAATCTGTGCGTCCTGCTGCTGATGCTCACGGACTTGTTCTACGTCTGGTCCAACATTCTTAAAATTGATATGGCCACAGAGTTCACTGTCCGACTGGAGACGAGCGTCAACGATGTCGTCTGCCTGCTCTGCGCGCTGCATCGCGTGTCCCGGGACAGAGCCATGTGCGACATTGCCGAGAGGCTGCGACGCTTGCGACGCTTCTATCGGTATCGCTGGGCTGGCCAGGATGTGCGGGAGCAGCGGCTGGAGCGCATTTATCTGGTCAAGAATGGCATTATATGGCTGCTGGCAGCCCTCCTCATGGGCTACGGGCTGGTCATTTACAATTTCGAGGTCTTGTCGCTAGATATTCCCGAATTTGGTCAGGTGGTCCTGGTTATATATATCCTGGCCATGGACACTCAGGATGTCGCAATGCACGCGCACTTTCTGCTCACCTGGCGCATCTGCCGACTCTACATGCGGATCAACAGGCACATCCGGCAGCTGGTCAGCGGCAACTCGGCTGTGGACACGCTGGAGCTGCATCATCTGCGCTGGCAGCACTGGCAGCTGGCGGCGCTGATGCGGCGCCTGACGGTGGCCTACAAGTTCAGCATCATCAGCTTTCGCTTCTCGCTGATCGTTACGGCCGCTGCCCTGGGCTATTATTCCAGCGTTTTGCAAACCCAACTTGTGATCTTTCAAATCATAAACTGTAGCCTTTATGCAGTCTTTGCCCTGGATATGTATGTCATTGATTTGATCTATGACTGGACAATGAGCTGCCATCGCGAGACTTCCTGGCTGCTCCGGCAACAGGACGAGCTTAAAAATCCAGATAGACAACTCTCTAGAGGGGTAGCTAATTTAATTGCTAACATCTTTAAAGTTTTTACTACTAAATTATTTTTCAGTGTGAGCTGCTTGCTCTGCAAATCGCCTGTTTTCCACTACAGATAAAGCCCTACGGTCTTTTTACGACCGGCAAGGCGACTTGGCTGAGCAACATTGCCTGTATTTTCAGCTGGATGTTTGTCCTTCTGCAGTATCGCATAGTATCGCAAAGTAAACGCTGACATGGTACTTGAAAATGACTTGAAAGATGTTTAGTCAATGAAACAATATTAAAATCGAAGCAATTTAACAAATTTTTAGATTTTAAAAGTTTTTTTGAGCAGAATCGGAATCAGAATTTGACTCCATAATGCACTTGTGCATATTTATTTTTTTTTATCAACTTCAGTTAAAGTCTGTCTGTCTTAATTTCCATTCTTAAAAAAAAAATGAAAATTCGCTTTGAGGAGTCTTATAAAAAAATTTACAGAACTCATGTATATTTGAAATAAAAAATATTTTCCTAATTTGAAGCTATAATTTTTAGAGTAAAAATATTCCCAAAAAATCTCGCTTATCAAACACAGATTAGGTTTGCTTTAAATTGTAATATATTAGAAATTGATCCACAAATTTCTTAAAAATCGGTTATATCTATTTATATATAGGCTTCAAATGAAAATAGTTAGGCAACATGTGAATTACACTGTAATCGAATTTTCGATAGTTTGACAGAGTGCATTAGTCGAAAGTATACGACTAGGAGATACCCTGTATCCAGCTCCACAATGCTTCACAATATGGAAAATTGTTTCTTGAACAACTTTTGTGATTTTTCTCCGAACGATTTCAATTAGTTTAAGCACAGAAATATTAGAGATATAGTTATGAAAATGCTATATTCCAATTTTGGTAATTTCCAATATTTATTTGAATATTTTTATTGTTATATATTTTAATGATTTAATATTTTGATCAGCGTACGTAAAATGGACTGCTGCAAGCACTTGAACAATTTCAGTATACCCTTCTTAGCCATTTGTATGCTTGCAGGGTAGCAAAAAATTAAGTAATTAATCAAATTCCATTATGGGTTCAAGGCAGCACTCATCACAATATATCACATCACATTATATATTCATATTTATTGATTGGCCCTCCGATTGGCCGCTTAAATAATTGTGGCCACAAAGTGTCCGGCAACAGTTTGCGAGTGATGCCAACGGGAAAGGTTCAACGTTGGCTTTACGAGCTCTACGTCCGCTATGCGATATTCATCGGTGTCACGAGCTATCGCTATGACTTTGGCCTGCGCCAATACAAAAGCACGAAATGGACGCAGTTGCTCGCCAGTTTGGCCAATTTATGCATTCTGCTGCTGCTTCTCGTGGACCTCTACTTTACGTGGTGCGGCATCGTCAAAGTGGACGTGGTGACAAACCTGACAATCCGCCTGGACTCGACTGTCAACGATGTCGTCTGCCTGCTGCGCCTGCTGCAGCGCGTGCCCAGGGAGAGGGCCACCTGTGAGATTGCCCAGGGACTGCGGCGCTTGCGGCGCTTCTATCGGTATCGCTGGGCTGGCCAGGATGTGCGGGATCAGCGGCTGGAGCGCATTTATCTGGTCAAGAACTGCATCTTGTGGGTGCAGGCCGCAATTCTCACGGGCTTCATGCTGGCCGTCTTCAAGTATTTGAGTTTTCCGCAGAGTGGTACCTGGGTGGATCAGGTGGCGGCGGTGCTGATTGCTATAGCCAGGAATAGTCAAGATGTCGAGATGCACGCGCACTTTCTGCTCAGCTGGCGCATCTGCCGACTCTACACGCGGCTCAACAGTCGCATCCGGCAGCTGGTCAGCGGCAACTCGGCTGTGGACACGCTGGAGCTGCATCATCTGCGCTGGCAGCACTGGCAGCTGGCGGCGCTGATGCGGCGCCTGACGGTGGCCTACAAGTTCAGCATCATCAGCTTTCGCTTCTCGCTGATCGTTACGGCCGCTGCCCTGGGCTATTATTCCAGCGTCTTTGGCTACCTGCCTGTTATCTACCAAATTTTGAGCTTCGGTCTGTATGGAATGCTGGCCCTGGATGGCTATGTGCTGGACTTGATCTGTGACTGGACGGTTAGGTGCCATTACGAGACTTCGTGGCTGCTCAGGCAACAGGACGCGCTTAAAAAACCAGATAGGCAACTTTCTAGAGGGGTAGCTAATTTAACTCGCAACATCTTTAAGTTTTTACTGTTTAATTGTTTTCAGTGTGAGCTGCTTGCTCTGCAAATCGCCTGTTTTCCACTAGAGGTGAGGCCCTATGGCCTCTTTGCGGTCGGTAAAGTGGCCTGGCTGAGCAACATTGCCTGCATATTCAGCTGGATATTCGTCCTGCTGCAGTATGGCATTGTAGCGGGAGAAAGCACTTAAAAATTGCACTCTTTAAGTACAGGGAATTTTTGCAAATTTGTGGAAACTTATTAAAGAAAAATATAAGTATTTTGATATACTTTTTTTTATGCCAATTTGTATTTGTGAGTATGATAAAAAATCTAGCAGAAAAACAAACACAAAATCTATGCCCTTTACTGCCTGACTTCGGAGTAGATATTTATGGATACAATTTCTAAGAATGGAATTTTTGCCTGATTCATGTAAACACAATTGAAAGACTATTTTTGCTCTGTTCTTAAGTTAATTTGTGGGGCTTTGGGCCATTAAATTGCTAGTTTGGCTTAATTGCTGCACTAACAAAGCTTTAAGCAATTTTAAACAATTTTCGCACATGTTGCACAGCTGTTAGAAAGTTTGCTCATAAATACAATTGCAGAATGCGTAATCAAACACAAAGGAACAACGACAAACTCAGGAATAAAACAAAAAAAAAAAAACAAAAAAAGAAGCTGAAACCATTTCAAGGCCACAAATCGTATTCTGAATCACGTTCACGGCAATTTTCAATTAAACTTCGGAAAATGCTTGTGTCCGACTGCCATTTTGTAGTTGTTGCCGCACGTGGCAGGTTGCAGTTGGCACTTTTGTGCCTCTATTGTGCTGGGCATTCAAGTTCATATCCGGTTTTAATTGCGGAAATGCATTTATGCCCCAGTTGCCAGCCTGGCCCCGCTCAACACGCTTACACAAGCATGCGAGTCACGTTTGTGGCAACAAGTGTCCAGTTGCCGTGTCCACTTGAGCTGCTTTGTTAGCCTGGCCAAAGCCAAAGCAGAAAAGCAGCGTTGCTAAAAAAAAAAATAATGCGTGTCCTTTAATTAAAATTACAACTTTTTTTTTTTTATCAACTGCTTATGTTACTCAAGGATAAAGGGATAATTTGTAATAGGATTAAGACTCAACTGTATCTTTTGGTTGAGTCATAAATTTTTATAACATTAAACAAAAGAAAAATATACAAAATTATATACTCAAAGTTTAATTTATTCCTATGGCTTCATTTGAAAAATTTAATGTATTTGTTTTTATAATATTCAAATGTTATTTTGTGTAGCCCAGCTGTACATTTAAATCTTTAGTTTATTATTGATAAATAGGAAAATGTAGCTACAAAAAGAAAGAAAATTATGTTTAACCACAAGTTTTATTTATTTAAATTTAAAAAAAATGTTTTCGGTTTAATAACTAAATATATATTGATTATTAAAAGCAATCAATTTATTGTCATTATTTTAATTATAAGTTTAAAAAATTTACATTTAATTAATTTCTATATATTTTATTTCTTAAATATTTTTAAAAATTTTAAAATTGACTATTACAGAACTTTAGTCTAATACCAAATACTCTCTTTTAGTTTTAGCTCAACAACAAACACAAAATGATGAAATTCGTGCAACTTCTATTGTGCTACGGCCTGCTGTTGACCCTGTTCTTTGCCCTGAACGAGGCGCGACCCTCCGCGGGCGAGGCGGGCGCTGTAAGTATAGCCTATATATTCAAATATATAATATATTGTATACAATATATATTGGAATCTATTTAAATAGAGCTTAAACTATTCACTAAATTTTTTAGTTCCTATTAACTTTGAGAATATATTTAAATTTTAGGATGCGGACCCATTGGAGACACAGGATGCTGAGGATGTGCGTGGCGCCTATGCTGGCTATGAGATGCCCGCCCAGGCCATATACCCTAACATACCCATGGATCGCTTGCAGATGCTGTTCGCCCAGTACAGACCGACGTAAGTGTGCATTAAAAAATTTAAATTAAATTTTAAAAAAATCTATATACATTTTTGGGTTCTGTTTCTGCTTTGTTAGATATAGCGCCTATCTACGCACGCCCACCTATGGCAACATGAACGAGTTGTACCGACTGCCGGAGAGCAAACGTCAAGTGAGATACAGGCAGTGCTACTTCAATCCCATCTCCTGCTTTAGGAAGTAAATTCCTTAACCGGCAGTCTTGATCTGAAACCATAAAACAAAAAACAAAAAACAGAACAGAAAACAAACAAAAAAAAAAAACCAAAAAAAGAGCCCTTGAAAAATTAACATTTCAAACACAGCACGAAATTAAATAAAATAATATAAACTAGCATAATTCCAATGCCAATATTTAGTGCGATCAACTAAAGTTAAGACTCAACAATTATATAAATGTCTATTAACATTGATGAACAAAAACAAAAAAAATATTGCTTCATTGTAATTAATGAAAAATATTCATAATAAATGAAATTTATGTTTTTGCACATGGTTTTCGTTTTACCTTTTTATTAGTATGATTTGAAAAAACTTATGCTTGCATATGGTGTGGTAAAATAATATACAAATGAAATACTTAAATCTATAAATTATATAAACGTATATTTAACATATTAATGTACTTGTGTCTACCATTGAAACGAAATAAAATTTCCTTTTGTAAATTTAATGTTTCAACTATTGTATAATACATATAATGAAACCGAAAGGACACATGAATAGAGTCACACACTTATATAACTATTTATGTAAATTATGAAACTATTAATAAAGTTATATATTTAAAAATTAATGCACAACTAAAATGGAATTTTTAAAGTTGCTTTTCAGTTTGTTTCACAGTCCTTAGCTTTGGGCCAAATACTTAACTGGTACCTCTAGGAGTCACAAAGTGTATTAAGGTGATTGACTTTTATAGTTGAAATAGTTGCTGAGCGTGTTTTACAGTTGATCCCTGCTCGGGCGCCAGTTGAAGCGTGGCTCAAATTGCTTTGTCAGGTTTTTTTTTTTTTGTATGAAGATTTAATATCACAACTTCTGAGCTTTCGCTCTCATATAACCAAGCGTCTCCTTTCCAGCTGCTGGCGATCGGCTTTCCCTGCACGCCGCTCCATTTGCAAGACCAAACGATCGGGTGTTGAGATCTTGTAGTCACCACTCCGGCCATAGCGCTCTTCGATCCGCAACGAGGTGGCCATCATAAAGATGGAGAACACGAGCGCAATTAGATACCGTACGACTAGCATTTTACTAGCTTGCCTGATCGCACAGATCCGACTGTTTGTTGCGCGTTTACAGGACCTGCTTTTTATAGATAAGCAGGTAGCCGGTCTGAATTCTCGAGGCGGCGGCTTAACTTCTTCTTTGTTTGCAAAATTTTCACATTTTATGAGCGCGGATTTTTGGCAGTGTATACTCGTTTACAACGACTGAAAAAAGTATATTGGGTTTGTCTGTCTGTTCGGATGAACGGACATTTTTTCGGCGCTATTGAAGCTAGAGATTTGAAATTTGGAATATATACTCGTATATAACTGCGTCAGATAAGATGTTAAGATTTTTTGAATATGTCAACTTGGGACGTGGCAAAGCGAGAAAATCTATATATCTCCCTCAGTCTTAAAGCTGGATATACCAAATTGTATCAGACAGATTACTGAATACCTCCTCTAAAAATCGCATATTAAATGTTTTGAATACGCCCCCACTGGGCGTGGCAAATCGAAAAGATCCAAAAAAAAGTAGGCGGGTAATCCGAGAAAATCCATATCTCTACAATTTTAATACTAGAGTTACCAAAATTTGTAAGTCAGTTTTCTGATGACCTCCTTTAAATATCGAACCGAAGAATTTCGGCTACGTTTGTTTTTCGTTTGTTTTAAGCTGTTATTCGATGGTGAACGAGTATTGCGCAGTCGGTTACACCCGACTGTAACGATCTTGCATGCTTGCTCGTGTGTGTGTCGTTGTGTCCGCTTATAAAATACGCTAATCCATTGGCAATTTCCACTTCCTGCACATGCAAATCCAGAAGCCCGCTTTTCCAACGACTCCCTACTCCCTACTCCCTACTGCCTGCCGCTGACCCTGCTGCCAGCGCTCGCATGATTAGCCAGTCAACTGTGGCTAATAATTGCGAGCATCATCAGTTACTTGGGCCGGTGCTCAGGCTGCTGCGCATCAGCCGCAGTTTGCAGTTCCAAGAAGCCGCATCTCGACCCTGGCTGGATTTTATGATGCCACGGCAACGACGACGCATTTTACCATTAGACATTTTAATTGTTAATTTTGCAAAAATTTAAATAATGGATGCGCTGCAGGCAGATCTGCGCGAGCGCTACCTGCATTTATTATCTGGAAATTCCCGCTGCCCGCTGCCCGCTGCCCCTCGCCCCTGGTCCGCTGTGGCTCGGCTCAAGTGCCATCAACGTAAAAACAAGTGGCAACAATTTTCTATAAATTGCATTTGTGCAAAATTAAGTTCAATCTTGGCAAGCGGCAAGCGGCCAGTCCAAGACCAAGACCAAGTCCAGGTCCAGTTCAGTTCAGTTTGCGCTGTCCCGCGTGTCCGGTAGCCGCATCCGCTGCACCTCGTCGCTGCTGGAGTAGCCAAACTCCATTAACTTTGCAATTGGCCACCATAACTTTTAGCCGGCCCCAGTCGCTTGGCTCGTTTGCCTGGTCACCTCTGGGTAGGCCAGAGGGGGCGGGCCAGGGGGGGGGGGGGCGGTGCCACATCACATCCCAGCGAGCAGCGAGCAGCAGGCACATCGCTTGTTAGTTTTTGCGCCAGATCGTTTATAATAATTCGTATGCGAGTCATGTCATGGCCCCTAAAGTGTATCTGCGACTGCGCAGTCGACTTGGCAAAACACGACGCGCATATCTGTATCTACGAGTTTTGCTGCCGCTCTCGTTGGCCCGGCCCGGCACTGGCCTCTTGGCTCCGATCTGGTCAACTATGCAACCGCAGCCACCGCCCGTTGCATGTGGCCTGCCTCTTGACTTGGCTGATCTTGCGCCCATTTTTGCGCGCATTGCTTTGGGTCGCCACCGTTCGATTGCCAGCTCTTCAGCCCCACCCCTCACCCAACCCCCTCCCCCTAGCTGCTGCTCTAACCACTTTATGCGCTGTGGTTGCGCTGGTTTTGCGTTCTATTGGTAAAAGGAAGTTAGAAAATGCTCTGAATTCATGTGGGCACTGGCGCTGGCATTTGGCTTCAGCTGATTGCGGATCGCTGCCGAGGAAAGTTGGATGAAGTTGGAAGTAGTTGGACGTACGCCTCTGCCTGTCCAAGTTAGTTAGTTTCACCAACTAAGCAGCCTGAAAGCTGGTTCCGATCGCTAAGCTCGAGAGCTCGTTGAGAGAGTCGTTGGATTCATTTAAAAGAGTTAGAGTTCTAAGGGATTATCCAATTTTTAATAATTTAAGTTGGTTTATTAAGAATTTTAATTGTGGGGAATTTTTAAACTATTGGCATATGTATAATTTTGATGTATTAGTATAATCGTGAACTTTTTAAGAGAGTTAGAAGATGAAGTAATTAATAATTAATAATAAATGAAATTATTAATTAAAATTATATTTTATATTTTTATTAAGAATTTAAATTATTTTTTATATACGATTTTTTTCTGTAAATATAGTTTACATATATGTCAACTTATGTTGCATTGGTATGCTCGAGAACTTTTCAATGCAGTTGATGAAGTTAAAAGAGTTAAAATAGATGTGCGCGATTATCCAATTTTAATTAATGAGGTTTTATGGGTAAAATGAATTTTAATTATATTTTTTAAGAGATCTTAAAACTATTGGTATATATATACTTACTTATTATTATAATTGATATATCTATTAGTATACTCGAGAATTTCTAATAGAATTGAAAGTGGAAGAGTTTTAATTAATTTAAGTTTGTTTAATTAGTAATAGGAATCTAAATTATATTTTATGTTTGCTATACTAGACAATTTATAATACTATATCAAAAATAAATAGTGTTATAACTTATTTAAGATGGTTTAATGAGTAATAGAAATTTGAATTATATTTGAAAGAAGATTTTTAAACAATTATCATATGTATACTTATGATATATTGGTACACTCAATATGTGATAGATTACCCTTATTTAATTAATTCAAGGTTTAATAAGAGATCAAATTTGAATTATATACTCATTATAGGAGATTTTTAAAACCCAGTTATATGTATACTTATGATATGGTTTATATATGGCTTATGAGAAATATTAGAAAGAATTGAAATCTATCATAAAGAACTTAATTATTAATTAAAAAACAAAAAAATTATTGATTTTCTAATAAATAATTAATAATAAATAAAAATATAGTACTTAAAGTAAGAAATGTTTCCATTGAGAACGTTCTACGCTCACTTTAAGTTGAATATATAATATTTGAATAATTAAATATTTGAAATGATTTTATCTTTATTTTACTTAAAAGTCTGTGTTTGATTTTTGTCTCTATAACGAAGAAAATGTGCTTAATGTGTTAAATACAAAACGGTATAACGTCTATTCCCGTCAAACTAGAATTTAGATCTGAGTTTACTATAAATCAATTTTATTACCACTTAATTTTCATATACTTGTTAATTAATTTAACGCCTTTCGATAAGCAAAATCAACTAATAGGAAATATGCCTTTACTTGGGCTAGGATTTTAGACAAATTCCTTTTACATTTCTCATATGGGCTACTCTCTCTACTGTCCTCTCCTCTCCTTTCCTCCCTTCTCTCTTCCTGCCAGCAATCGCCTCCATTTCTTCCATCGAAATTTGCACCTTTACCGCAGGGCAAATCAAATATAGCTGGTAATCGAAAACTTGACACTGCGATTATTTTTGGGTGCAGGTTCAAAGATTGTTGTTGTTGTTTTTTTGTTGCCTGTTCAATTGCCCACGAGTCGCCACAAAAGGGCAAGCGACAACGTTGCAACAAGAAATATGAAATTCCAGCAGCTGCGGGACACTTGAGGTGGTCAAGGCGGGGCCAACAGCGATTGCCAGCTAACCGGTAGTTGTTGCTGTTTGTTGTTGCTGTTGTTGGCTGCTGCTGTTGGTTGTTGTTGCTGTTGTTGTTGTTGTTAGTAGTTGGTGGCTCTAGACTTTGGCGGCGTCGTCTTCGCGGTCGTCGTCACCATGTCGTCGCTCTGGACATTGCCAGCAATGTTGCTCTTATTTCAGAACATGAACAACAGCAGCAACAACAACAGCAACAACAGCAACAACAACAAGTCGCATCGTTCGTATGGGTCGCAAGAATGCCTTAATTCAGGAATTTAATGAAAAATGCTCTATGAAGCGGAGCAGCAAATTAAAAAGGAAAAACTTTTGCACAGAAGCCCCGCGCAAGCAGCAACAACAGCAGCAGCAACAGCAACAACAGCAAAAAAAGGTTAAAATTAAAATCAACGCAGCAGCAACATCATCTGAGAGCTTGGGCTCCCGGGCACCACTTGATGGCTTTTTGCACAAAACTGACAGTGTGAGATCGGTGGCAGGTGAGCTGAAACGGTTGACCAGTTGCCAGTTGCCAGTTGCCAGTTGTTGCTGCTGCCTCGCGATGTTGCTGCTGTTGCTGCCACTGCCTCTGCTGCTGTTGCGCGTTGTAAATTACATTTTCCAAATGCTTTTGCCATGTCGTACCAAAAACCCATGTACATATGTGGAATCAGGCCGAACTCCTGGCCTGCCGTTGCCGCTGCCGTTGCCGCTGCCTCTTGGCTTCCGTTTTGATTTGGAGCACTTGTTGCTGGTTGCAAGTTGCCCGTTGCCCGTTGCCAGTTGTTGGTTTGCTTTAGGATTTGTCCTGCCGCATGAAAATTCCTTGGGGATGTGTACACACACAATGTACACACATTTCGCTGCTGCCTGTTCAGCTTCTGTTTTGTTTCTGCTTTTGTTGTTGTTGCTGGCGTTGCAAGGAGCTGTGATTATGTTGTTGTAGTTTGTACAGATTGTTGTTGATTTGAGTGTTGATTGTTGTTGCAACATATTGCGGTAGGTGGGCAAAGGCCGTCGTCTTTGATTAAACCCGAATGAATTATGTGCGAGTGTGAACTGTGAAACGCACTCGGACTGCGGGTATTATTAGATTTGCTTGGGCTTGGCTTAGATGGTTGCTTTCAAACCGGTTTAATTGCTTTGGAAAATCATTTTCCTTTATTAGTTCATAAAGTACGTGCATCTTTATCAAGCTCTTAGTGAGCTGCAACCAAAAGAAGGCTTTTTTTTTTATTAAAAAGTGTCTTACGGCTTCTGTGCGCTTCCTTAACAGCTAAAATCCAGGTGCATTAATGGAAAGCCACTCTTTGCATACTTAAGTGCAATGATATCAAAGATCAAAGTCTACACCCATTTTCAATCATCATTAGCCGAACCTAAACTGTCTGTAATTAATTTAAATATACTTTATTAGTAGTTCAAAAATATATTATCCATTTTTCATGTATATAAGAATAGTATTTTTATAGATATTTTATATCAAATGTCTTGGAAATAAAATATTTTTCTATATTTTATGTTGAGCACAAATTTATTACGTTTAATATTGTATACCCTTCATAAAGTGCAAAGAGTATATTGGTTTTATGCTCTGTCCGTCTGTTCGCCTATGTTAATTAAACTTTTTTCATTTTATTATTCTCAAAATTTTACTTATAATAAAATAATGAATTTATTTAAAATAAAGTATATGGTAATTGTTTTTTTTTTAATTTCAATTTGGATGTAAAATATCTTCTGCTGAATTCTCATTATTGTCGCCTGTAAAATTGGGCAATATTATTTTAAGGACAAAGATTTTCGTTCCTAAAAAAATGTGTTTCAAGATTTAGTTTATTCTTATAAATTAATTAAAAGTCCGGACCTGTAGTCTTGTTTCCCACAGAAAAAATATTGGCTTTGTTTAAAATTTAGTTAATTTTTGTATTCCAAGTTATGGTTTTAGGAAAAAAAAAACCTTAATGTATGTTTGGTATAAAATAAACCATATGTCAAATTTCCTGACTGTAGTTGCGATGATCTCTAAGTTCGTTTTTTGTATTAGCGTGATATGATTATTGCTTATCTTAGATACATCTCATAAAAATAAAGCCAACATTTCAGTATAGTTATTATATTTATTTATATTTAATATAAAAAAAGAAAAAACGAGAAAATGCAATATTTCAGTTTAGTTATTATATTTAATATACAAAAGAAAATGCAATATTTCAGTTTAATTATAATATTTATTTTTATTTAATATAAAAATGAAAGATCAAAAAAAAAAAACATGCAATACTTCAGTATAATTTTTATATATCTTTATATTTAATATAACAAAAGAAAATGCAATATTTGAGTATAATTATTATTTTTATTTATATTTTATATAAAAAAAGAAAAGAAACCTTAAAGCTATGTCACAATTTTCATAGTTTTAAAACCTGATGCGAGGCTCAAAGTTTGAGCTCTGAACTCTTGGGCGGCGCCTCTAATAGAGGGGCTCCGGTTCGATGATCTCGTAGGTGGACAGCGGCAACACCTCGTTGCTGTAGTAGTTG
The DNA here is from genome assembly GCA_035041545.1 of Drosophila colorata. Classification (NCBI taxonomy): domain Eukaryota; kingdom Metazoa; phylum Arthropoda; class Insecta; order Diptera; family Drosophilidae; genus Drosophila; species Drosophila colorata. Next base: position 3,609,955 of record JAWNLD010000320.1, on the reverse strand, counting down.
GCGCCACCGGGCGTTATGGCCAGTCCGGAATACACGGGACCGGGCAGATTGTAGAACCGCCGCAAGAACGAGCTGCGCCACAGCTGGGGCGGCTTGCGGTAGGCGTGTCGCTGCTTGTAGAAGGCGCCACCGAGCACAGGTGAGCGCAGGCTCGAGAGCTGCTGCATTAGATCATTATCGATATGCTCATCGCCGGCTGCTTCCTGGGAGGTCACCTCGTTGAGGGCGGCTGATTCTCTGGGGCGCGCCCAGCAGCCGCAGGCCAGAAAGCCGGCGAGAAGCAGCCACAGCAGCACAGCGGACGACTTGTTGTTTGGCATCTTGGCAGCCTGAGAGTTGCGTAGGAAATGTGTGTCAAAGTGGCCAAGAGGTTGGGCTTATATACGGCACAGGTAAACGCAAATAACGCTGCTGTGCGCGGGCGTTAAGCGATTTCTAATGATGCCATTTGGAGGGATTTGAGCAACTGACAGCTGCAACAGTTCCCAAGTCTTCGGCCGGCTACCTGTGGCAGTTGGCGGGCTCGAGATAAAGTCACTTAAATGCAAATCCTGAGTAGCTGCTGCATTCAGTCAATATATCAATACGCTTGCCATTTACCATGTTAATCAAACAACGAAATCCATCAACAGGTGACACAGCAACAAGCTGTAGCCGGCTGCAGGTGGACTCCACGACTGGAGATGACCGCGTGCCCGAGTGTTTTCTAGCTCGTGTTTTAGATATAATTTTAAAAAAAAACACGCTTGTTATTTATATTTTTTATATTATATATATTGTATCAGAATTTATAATTTATATTTCATTGTACTAGATTTTCTTATTTTCTTTAAGCGGCCAAGTACAGTAAAAGCTCGCTAGACCGGACACTCAGGGTTTTATTAAACAAAAGCCAATAACTGGGAAACTCATATATTCACTAAATATTTGCATAAATAATAATTTGTAGATAAATTAATGCAACTTTATACTATTTTTGGCTTAAGAAACTAATTAAAGTTTTCTTGCTGTCATTCTGTATGTCCAATTTTGGTATAATTTTCATTGTAAAAAATTTGACCATTTCAAAAATAATTTTTGTAAAAAGGGTTTCCCCTTTTAGATTAGAAAATGTTTTATTTTGTTCGAAAAAGTGCGACAAAACGTTGGGATAAAAAAACAAACAGTCCAGCAGAGTTTTCACTGTATTTACTTTGGAAAAAAATGTAAAAATATTATTTAAAAATTAATAATAACCTGAATTAAATAGATAATAATATTTATTGATATCTGAGTTAGGCACTTTGTAATCTTAGTTCTACTCTCTTTATATTTGAAATTTTTCCAAAATGATAAAAAACATATTTTAATTAGATTTGATAGAAATTTAAAATTTTTACTTTTATGTTACTATAAATAAAAAAATGTATTTTTATTTAAATCCTTTAATGTAAATGTTATTATTATTTATATATATCTTTTATATGAACTAAAACTTGTATATGTTATTATTAATAAACAACTTTATATTTATTTAAATCATTTAATGTAAATGTGTTTATTATTTATATATAACTTTTATTTTTTAACTTAATTATTTTACATTATTGTTTAACTTTTCTATATACATATATATGCATAATTCATTATACGATCTTCGATATTTTCAGCCTGTTAATGCGTGCCTGCTCGTGTCACGGGAGCAAGCAGGACACGCGCCCAACTCTAGCCACGACCCAATAGCAATCCCAAAGCCATATCCCCAGACATGTCAGTGCGATAATGGTGCTTCGTCTAAAAACAACTTCATTCACAAAAATCTGACGAAAAAAAGAAAAACTAAGAGGAATAAGAAGACGAAGAAGAGGTAGCAAAGCAACTGCCGCAGTCGCAGCTAAAGGAAGCGGGTCCCATTAAAAATATCTTGTGGATGCCAAAGAGCTAAAGATACATACGACAAGGCTAGGCTGGCCGGGGAGGGTGTCGGGTGGGCAGGCGGGGAATGGGGTAGGGGAGTCAACAAGTCACAGCCGAGGCAGCTACTTGACTACTTGGCTACTTCTTGCCACAAAACAGCAGCTGCGGGGGCGGCACAAGGGGGCGGGCTGGCTAGCAGGCAGGCAGGCGCAGCTTGGATAACGCTTGCAACATACGCCTAATGCCACAGACATCGACATCCGCCATTTAACTTCTTAACCCCCCGATGGGATTTGGGTTTACATTTATGCGCAAAAAGCAAAAGCCAAACAAATTGTGCAAAATTAAAGACAAAAGCTGAAAGCTTTTTCGTGATTTTTCTGAAAATGCTTTAAAAATATATGTAACTGAAAATTTATTTTATTTCTTGAATTTTAATTTGAGTTTATTTATAAAAGAAATTAATAAATTAGGCGCACTAAAAAATGAGTCATTATTATTTAGATAGAGTTCATGGACTTAAAAAAAGAATGGCCTAATTTTAAAACAGATTTTAATTCATTTGGTAACCAGGTCTACAAAATAAATATATTTTTAATTTTGTATATTAGCCAAAATAGATTCGGTAAGAGTTTAGTATAAAATACTTTTATTCATTATGTTCAAAGAATTTGTAATTAAATATATTTTTAGTCTGTTACCTAAAAATAAATTTAAATTCAAAATATATTTGAGAATGGATTTTGTTTATGACAATTGCACTTTTTTATATTGTCAAAAGGATTTGAGCAGAGTTTAGTACAAAAGATTTGTAAATATTTAATTATATTCAAAGAATTCGTAAATAAAAACATTTTTAATCTGCTTCTTAAAAATTAATTAGTTACAAAAATATATAAGATGGTTGCTTTACGTTTATAATTTTTTAATATTTTAATATTTAATATTTTCTATCCGAACTGTGATTTTTTTTTAAGACTTTCGTCCATTGTGGGGTTAAGCTGATTGCGTCTAGGCAGCTGATGCTGTTGCTGCTGCCGCAGCAGTTACTGCGCAGTCGCGACTGTCCACATTTGTCTGGCTGCCTACAGCTGCCGCAGCGGCGTTGTCTTCGCCGGTCCGCAGTTCAGCTTGGTCAGCAGTCGGCTCGATTATTGGACGTCAAGCTTTCAATTTGCAACATAAAGCATCTTCATCGTGGGCCGCATGAATGGGCAATGCCACAGGCCGAGCAGGGGAGAGAACAGGGGGAAGGTGGGGGAGGTGGGGGGTGAGTGCAGGGGGTGGGCAACATGCTGGGGCAGGTGGGGCGTGGGTTGAATGGCTGGCTGGCTGGCTGCCTGCCCATCACTGCATTGGCATTGGCAGCAGGCACTCAGGCGTGCCGTGGCGGTAGTCGCTGACCTTTATTGATTGCTGTTTGACCTCGCCAGCAATTGTTGTTGCTGCTGTTGCTGCTGCTGCTGTTGCATCTCCAACCATTTGTACTTGGCCGATCGCAGGCATAGATTAAGCAGCAGCAGCAGTGGGAGCAACAGAGACGACGCCCACAAGCAAAGGCAACGGCAACGGCAGCTGCGACGTCAACTGCGACTGCGAGTTGCAGTTGCAGTTGCAGTTTTGCCGTTTTGCCGTTTTGCTTTCTGCCTTTTTGCGCAACCTTCATTGTTACTGCGCTGCTTTTGTTGTTGTTGTTGTTGTTGCTGTTGTGTCCATTACTTCGTTCATGGCAGTTAATTTATATTCGATGCCATCTCTTGCTCTCGCTCTCTCCCGCTCTCGCGCTTTTTGTTGCTGCTGCTGCTTCCTTTTGATATGTTCAGTTTAAGGTCGTCGCTGGCAGCGTCGTCATTGACGCCTTTTCTTGTGCTCTAGCTCCACTTGCATTGCATGCAAAAGAAACCGTATGAAGAGAGCAAACAATGAAGAGCAAAAGAAATCACGGCACGCTTTCAGCATTGGCGTATCGTGTAGTTTGTTTTGTTTGACAGTTTCTATCTGCCTCGGGCATATCAGCGGCAGCAGCGGGAGCGGCAGAGGCCGCGTAATTGTTTTTTGGAGAGTTCGAAAAGCAAAATGAACGAGCAGATTAGCCGTTAGCTGCAGCGGAATTTAATGGATTTTTGTGTGGGGTAGGGGCAGGATTTTGTAGGTTAGGTTATGCAATAAAAAAAACTTAATAATTGTTGTTAAATAGTTCAAATAATTCCGCCATAATATATTCATAATATATTTTCTTTTTTTTTCGACAACAATTTTAAAATTTAAATATTATAAAATTATACCACAAACAAAAATAGTATTTTATTTTATTTCATTTATATTTTAGTTTACAAAGAAGAAGTATTTTCATTTATTGAGCCTTGCCCAAACTCATTGCAAGTTCATTCTCAACTTGAAAGCTTTTTGTTAACAATTTCTTTGTCTTACTTAATTTACTCTTAACTTCCGCTTAATTGAAAACCAATGGAAACTGTTTTTTTGCTGAACGCAACTCAAACGTATAATCATAATAATTAAATATTATAAAAAACAGTTAATCGCCGCGAAAAGCAAACAACCTGCTACACTAAAATATAAAAAAAATAAAAAATTACTCTTAACCACACGGACACAATTCTTCAAGCTCTTAAGATGGCGCTCTTCGGCACATCGGCACGAAATTCATTCATATAAAATACACAGCACGCACGCACACACACACACACACCCCCACGAATGCTTAACGAAGTGCATTGAGCACTCGAACCGAACCCGGCACGGCCCCACATATACTGTAGCTGAGTTGGAGACGCGATCGGCAGCGAAACGAGCAGCGGTCAGTTGTATTTGCGACGCTCTCGAGTGCGGGTCGTTGTTAACGGGGTTTGCAGGGGCGCAGCTTTCGATACAAGTGGGCAAGTGAAATAAACAAACAAACAAACAATAATAATAAACGTAATTTAGACAATTAATCAAAGCGCGGCGATCAATGAAACTTATACAAAACCAACAACAACAACAGCAGCAGCAACAAGTGCCAGTGAATTATTGTACTTAATTTTTATGTACAAATAGTGAGTGTGTGCGTGTGTGTGTGTGAGTTTATTTATATGCACGTGCATGTATATGTTTCTGTGTGTGTGTGTGCGGCTTTATCAATTGGTCCACATAAAATTTCATTGAAGTGTTTGACAGCAGCAGCGACAGCAGCGCCGACGCCGCCTGCTTAAAACGGTAATTAATACAAACATACTTTTGATTTGGCAATAAACAAATGATTCAGCAATTGTCAGCCGCCACAGAGCAACTGTAAATTGTAAAACACTTGCTGCGTTGACGCTGACGTTGGCGTCGGTGACAAAGCTTTCAAATCGAACGCATGTTTGCAATTAGTCTGCGTTATGATTGTTGCTGTCACGACGTCGACGTCGACGCCGTTACAAAGTAGCACGCGCATAGACATAAAAAAAAAAAAAAAATTGAAATGCCTGCGCGCGCGCTCTATATCTCTCTCTCACTCTCTTTAGCTGTCCATCTCCCCCGCAGTCAAAGCTCTTATGCTCTCGTGTTTGTACTCGTGCCTGTGTTCATATGTGTGCGTGTGTGTGCGTTTGTATATTTGTTACGTGTTTGCCTTTACGCCTTTTACATACCCTTCACATTATTATTTGCCATTTTGTCGCTTTCATTAATTGGCCTGTGTAAAAACGGCGACGGCGACGGTGACGGCGACAGCGGCTACCTGACACGGCAGCTTTTGTTACTGCTATCAGAAAGCACACCAACAACAGAGTGGAGTGTCACTCTCACCCTCTTCGCCCGCTCTCTCTCACTTTTGCCTCGCTCTTTAACGCACACTTGTTGCTGCTGTCGCATTGTTGTTTTTACAGTTTTTAAGTGGCGCTCATATCCGGCGCTAGCGTTTGCTTTGCCTGATAAGCGCACTTCTCTCTCCCACTTACTGTGCTTATTCTAGTTGTTGTTGTTGTTGATATTATGTGCGCTACCTGTCTGCATTTTATTTGCACTTTTTCTTGCATTTTTTGCTCGTCTGAATTTGTGTTTTTTTTTTTTTGGCTTTGGCTTTGTTCTGGCCAAATGAATCAGTTCGCAGGGCGCTTAATGCGCAACTGTTTTTTTTTGTCCAAATTGCTTTTATAGGGTCCGCGTGTGTGTTGACTGTTTGTCTTTGGGCAACACATTTTTCGCTTGTTGTGCAATTTTCTCGTGTGTTTCACGAAACCGCTGACAACGTAACTGAACGATAAAAGCCGCAGGACGAAAGCTCAAAACTAACCGTTAAAGCTCTGTAAGTTTATACAGCTTTAGAGCCTAAACAATACACATGTTTCTTATTATATTCAACTTTTTTAAAATTCTGAAATTGACTTTATAAACCAATAAATACCTATGTAAATACATTTTTTTGAGCACAGCTTTACATAGATTGTTAACAAATGAACAAAAAGTTTAAGAAAATATTCGTGGCGGGATTATTATTAATTAACCAAGAATAAGTTAACTATAAATTTAAATTTATGCAATTATAGCACAACAAAATAATGAAATAGATTTACATATTTTAATTTTTTTTATTTTAATTGGGTTTCAAGGACACGTTAGAGACACATCCATTGCATATTCTACAATAGTTAAGTTCAATTTTTATCATGGTTATAGGGCAGATTGAGAAACAGGCAAGCATAAAAGAATACAAATGTTTCTTTCCCTCATCATTAAAAAGTTCAAAATAATCTATAATGCAGCCAAGTTTTTATTGCATTACTCTCAGGAATATTTAACTTATTGTGTAATATTTATATTCAAATAAACCTTAAAATATGGATTGATTTCAAATTTAATCAACAACAATTGTAGATTCAATACCCTGATAATAATGGAATTAAGATCCAATCCTTTAATTTATATCGAATTTACAGCTCTTTTGATTCAATATTAAATATTTTACTAAGTTAAAATATCCTTTATTAGTTTTTAACACTTTCGCTCCATAAATTTCTGTAGATTTTAAGCTTAGCACCAGCTCTTTTAATGTGCATTCATTCGCAAAGAAATATATATATATATATTTATGTTTATATATTTAAATATATATATAATTATATTTGAATATTTATAATTGGCATTCATATTATGCACACGTTAACACGTTTCGCCTATAAACCCTAAAAAAGTTTTACTAAATACGTAAACCTTTTAAGTCGCAGCCAATAACACATTTATTTAGGCGCTTGAACCTGATGGACTGCGAAATACTCTTTAAAAATGTATTGAATATTTTCAAAGATAATTTTAAAATATGTAATATTCAGTATGAAGGAACAAGGAAATATCCAAATGTTGTATCTATCTTGATTTTTGTTTTATATTTCAATATTTATATATATATTTATTTCTAATTAAGTGAAACTATTAAATACATTCGAGTTCTTTTAAAGTATTATCATTAGCATTATTAAAATTAGTTTTAAATACATTGAAATTGCCTTATTTTATACACCCATTTCGATTTCTCATTGCAGGGTGTTCTCGCTTTATAATAATATCATAAATATGTTAATCTTCAGTTGGGCATTTGATGCTTTGACATATTTAGATTGATTTAACCAAATGCGAGTTTTATTTATGCGTGCAATTTGCATAAAATTCCCAAATCTAATTTTTAATGTAAACAAACATAAATGTTTTAAGTGGAGATTTGGTTTCTTTCATTTTTTTAAGAGAGAATTTGTAGTCAAGGAAAATTTTTGCACTGCGCAGTATGCTAATTTTTGTTTCCTTTTTTTTTCTAACGATCTTTTGACCTGTGCATGTGATTGGTTTTGAAATGAACCTTTTAACCTGCTGCTGCGGCTGCCCATCGATTTGTGACGTCAATGGGCCCATTTTGAGATTAGCATACTCGTTAATAGGTGACAGGCGCCGTTTTGAACTTTGTGTGGGGCCAAGTCATGGCCTTGATACAAAAAAGAAACAAAAAATAATAAATACCGATCTAATTTTAACCTTCTCCGATTTTTGTTAAGTGGAACAACGAGTTCGGGTCAACGGGTTTTAGAATTTGAATTGAGGCTTAGCTCGTACACACAAGTTGGGTTAAGATAATCTCTGTTCAAAATATGCAGCTATACACTGAACAAAATAATTGTGTAGTAATTCATTTTGGAATCAACCAAGCAATATTTGTTTTCTGTACGCGTTGCCCTATTTTAATATTCAAAATCTTAATCTAAATACAAAGTGTGTTTGAAAATTTATATTATACAATTTATTTGTGTCTGATTTGATATGTTTACCGATTCTTTGTATTTTAAATAGCACTCGATGAGTCGTTTCGAGGTATGGGCTAAATTTTGTGGATTAAAAACAGAAACGATTTCCCCAAAAGCTTTTTGATATGTTATATGTTAAATTCTGTCAATATTTTATTCAAGTCCATAAACCTAATACAATAATTATTAAAAAAAAAATCATTCTTTGATGCATATATCTTTATATGAAATATTTATTGTTACTCTTTTTTGCATTTGTCATCGATTAACATATCTGTTTTGATATCTTACAAAAAACCCCGAAGTTTTTTTGCAGTGCATCACTCATGTCACTCGTCATTGTCATTGTGTTCGTTGATTTGTCTATTGTTTGATCGTAATCCAAATATTAAATATTTGCTCATTGGCTGTGACAGGTTAGACAAGTATTTTGTTGTATTTTGGAGTATTTTGTTGGTTATTTTGTGTGTGTTTTATATCTTTTTTTGCTTAGTTAACGCATCAAATTTGTCTGTTTATTGAACGGGCTGTTTTTAGTAGGTCAGCATCAAAAATACAAGAAAAACAATTTATAACTAACAAATTATCGAAAAATGGTGCGAAATTTGTAGCTAAAAGTTTTGGTTTTTGGCCTGTACGCACCTTTTGGCACATGAATATTTGACCTTTGGGCAAATCCCAACTTGGGCCCGTACAACTTCCGTTTATTTTCCTGTTGTTGTTTTGTCAATGGAATTTGCCAGTTTATTGAATGAACAACAACAAAAGCGTTGACTTTTATTTTGAAATGCTCAGCATAAAAAGTGTCGCCTTATACAGATATCGTATGTCATTATATCAAGAATACTTATCATATATGAGCATGTATAAATACACGATTTATATATATATAGTATAACTGCTTACCTCACACGTCCCCAACGCTGTCACTTGATAAGTTCACAGTCGGACCCTAAAAAAGTTCGCATGTACCCTCTTCTCTATCTCTCTCTTTCCTTAAAACATCAAAGAGTTGTCTTTTGGTTGCTGAGTATTGAATACCCTGCATAATAAGACATTTATTTTAATTGCCGATAAATTAAGTTTTTCATATAATAAATATATTTAAAATTCTTATTGTAGTTATTTTATATAGTACAGTATTCAATTGAAGCTATTAATGCTGCATAACTCAGGCAAATAAGATAATATATTCGTATGATATACCTATTTAGACTCGTACGGGTCGGGACTATCGATTGGCACTATAAAATCCCCATACAAAAATTTGGCCAATATTCACAAAAATGGCAAGGGGTTACATCACATTTTTTGCCAAAATCGCAAAAATTTAAAAATCAAAAAATTTGAATGGAGATCGAATCTATAGACTCAGACTGGTTGAAAGAGGTGTGTCTTTCCGAGATCGGACTTCATTTAACCAAGATATAGTCATTTAAAGCTTATTACAATAGTAAAACCTGCAAAACTCAGGCAAATAAGGTCATATTTTCGAATGATATACATTTTTAGACTCGTACGGGTCGGGACTATCGATTGGCATTCAAAAATCCCCCTTCAAAATTTTGGCCAATTTTCACAAAAAAGGCAAGGGGTAACATCACGTTTTTTGCCAAAATCGGGGAAATTTTAAAATCAAAAACTTTTAATGGGGATCTAATCTATGGACTTTAACTAGATGAAAGAGATGTTTCTTTCCGATATCGGACTACAAATGGCCGAGATTTAAACATTTTAAATGTTACGTAACCCGGCCAGCACTATTAATTGGCCAAGAAACTTTCAAATCGTCCCGTAAATGGCCAAATTATAGTGGATTTGGTATTATTCAGCCAAATCCGCAAATCCTCCGGACGAAAAGCTTCCAAATCAATGGTTTCTAGATGACTGTCATATCCTAGGTTATCACACCAAGGGTGTAGTCCTTATGAACCTACAGCGCCAAGGCCTTGCAAAATGCGCAAGAATATGGTCAAGATATATGTATGCTACTTTTCAGCTGCCCCCAGCCCTCGTCCCCATTTCTCCATAAGCAGGTGTTGTAGCGTTGAAGTTGTGTCTGTGATGCTGGAGAAAGAGTTTGCATTAATTGCAATTGATGCCCTTAAAAGTATGCAGAATAATTTTGCACTTTTTATTTCTTTTGTCCACCTCCCATCGATTTTGTTCGCCTGGTACTTCGGCTAGAATTTCTATAAAAATCTTGCACATAGGGGGCCCAAAATGGTTACCTTGCAAGTATGCAATAGAATTTTTCACATTTTGCAATAGAATTTTGACTTTTTGTCGACCTCCTGACGATTCTGTTCGCCTGGTACTTTAGCAGGAATTTGTATGAAAATATTGCACTTCGGCGGCCCAAATTCTTACCTTGCAAGTATGCAATGGAATTTTTCACATTTTGCAATATAATTTTGATTTTTTGACGACCTCCTAACGATTCTGTTCGCTTGGTACTTTAGCATAAATTTCTATGAAAATCTTGCACATTAACGGTCCACATTGTTACCGTGCAAGTATGCAAAAGAATTTTTCACATTTTGCAATAGAATTTTGATTTTTTGTCGACATTTTGACAATTCTGTTCGCCTGGTACTTCAGGTAGGATTTTTAGTGAAAATATTGCAAACCGGCTCCCAAAAATTTACCCAGAAAATTCCTCCCAAAAGAAATAACAAAGAATTTGTGTAGCTTTTTAATTTATTTATGAAATTTCCTTTTGCATCCTTAAAAACAATATTATATTAATTTTGTATATGTACTTCTCTTAAAGCCGCAGTGGGTGTTTTATTTAATAATTAATTTTACTTATAACTAACTCTTTGTAATATTTAATTATATTATTTTAAACAGTATTATAAACATGTACTTAAAAATCGTAAGGGCACTTAAAAAAACCCCAAACTCATGTCGTGAACCTGAAAAAAAGATTTTAAAATTGTATCTACGGTTTTTAAGTATGGTTTAAATAAATGCATAGTTACCAAAGGTTTTTGTGGCCGCTCCGCTGTTGAGGCTTGCATTTCGCCTCAAAAGACTTCTCCAATCTGAAAACATACAAAATAAAACAAAAAAGATTTTAAGAAAATTTTGAAATTAACAATTTTAAATGGAGATCGACTTTATAGACTTAACCTAGTCGAAAGAGGTGTACTTTTCGAGATCGTACTTTATTTAACCATTTAAAGCTTATTATAATAAGTAAAACCTGCACATTTCAGACAAATAAGGTCATATCTTCGAATGATATATCTTTTTACACTCGTACGGGTCGGGACTATCGATTGGCACTCCAAAATCCCCATACAAAATTTTGGCCAATTTTCACAAAAATGGCAAGGGGTTACATCACATTTTTTGCCAAAATCGCGAAAATTTTAAAATCAAAAACTTTTAATGGAGATCGAATCTATAGACTCAGACTAGTTGAAAGAGGTGCATCTTTCCGATATCGGACTTTGTTTAACCAAGATATAGTCATTTAAAGCTTATTACAATAGTAAAACCTGCATAACTCAGGCAAATAAGATAATATATTCGTATGATATACCTTTTTAGGCTCGTACGGGTTGGGACTATCGATTAGCAAAAGTCCGCTATCGAAATTTGTACCATTTTTGATATGTATTTCTCTTAAAACCGTAGTAGGTCTTATATTTAATAATTAGTTTTACTTAATATTGCATTTATTTATTTATTACAAACTCATTGTAATATTTTCTTATTCTTAACAGTATTATACACATGTAATTAAAAATCGTAGGGGAACTTAAAAAAAACTGAAGCTCATCTCGCTGTTCTTGCATTTCACATCGAAAGAGTTCCCCAATCTGAAAACACACAAAATAAAACAAATAAGATTGGTCTAGACGGGAGTGTTAAATATTTATTTAAATATGTATTTATTTTAATAATTTATATATTTATTTAATAATTAACAAACAAATTGAGAACTAATTACAGAAAATTTAAAACAGTAGTGTTCGAAATTAAACAAATTGTCTTTCTTCAAATCTACTCTCATCGTTTGCAACGGTCTTTACTTTTCTCAGCGAATCTTTCGCACATGTACTCAACGTTTTTATTGAGCTCTCTCGGTTTACATAGGTAAGATCAAGGATCGCAAATATAATATTCCTTTAATTTCCTTTGTCCCCCACAAATCAGAGAACATTTTATGATTCAAAACGTAATCAAAATAAATGCTAATCATAACAAATTCAACCATTTCCTGTACAGTGAGCCCTAGTCCGTTTTGGGCAGTCATGCGAATAAGAAGAAGCAGAATGTCTCACATTTGGCCGCTTCATGTCATTAGCGCGACTCGAAAGCAAATATTTGACGAATACAAACCCGTTTTCCCGAAATCTCTGGATGAGGGGTGTGCGGGCGTTGGTTTGCTATGGCAGATTGTGAAGATCGCGCGCTGCTTTAAGATGAGAGATGAATATCGCAAACGTTTGTATCGTCTTTTTATTTTTTTTGCTCCCCCTTTTCGCTGACTGCGACATTTTTGTCACATGAACTGGGAGTGATCGCAGCAATCATGACGATCGCAGCGATCCTCCGCCCCTTAAAGATAAAGAAAAAAACTGAAACTGTAACTCGACCATGCTTTATGTACTCGCACTTCGCACTGCCACTTGCCACTTGCCACGGGCGCTGTCCACGCTTTGGCCCACGTTTTTGTCAGCGTTTTTATTTTTTCTCTTGCTGCCAACAAAAGGAAATCACAGTCGCAGTTTGTTTGATCAGCCAGCTCCGCCGCTCCCCTCATAATTGAGCTGCGATCGGGAGATTCACTCGTTGTTATATTTCATTTTGCTGCGTTGATCTCTGCATTCGTCATGCTCTTATAAAGTTGATCAGTTGACAGTTTTTTTCTTTCTTCTTTTTTATTTTTTTTTTGTCGAACTGCAGATCAAAGATCGTACGGTTATGTGAACTGTTTTTTATATATATGTATATATATTTTTGTTATTGACTGAGGTTCGGTTGGGGGTTAAACATTGACGCTGACCGCAGCGCTTAATTTTTTGCGAATGCACTTGAAAAAAAGATTATATAAAATGTAAATTGAAATTGAGATATTTCATTAATTAGTAAATATCATTGAAACTAATATTTTTTTTGTTATATTTCAGTTCTTTTCTATTTTATTACAATAAAGTGGTCGCTTCCATTAAAAAAAATGGCTTTTAGTTTATTTGTAGTTTTATTTTGAGTCGCTAAAAATACATCTTTCGAAATTTGCATTTCATTTAATCTGACTAATTAATAATAATTATCTTTTATTAACTATAGCTAGATAAGGAAAAAAAATCTTTAAAAATTGTCCACGTTCCCTAAAAAATTGATTGCATATTAGGTTCAATTCTCAAATAGCAAAAACGTTTATTTAACTGCCTCAACTGATATAAAAAGTTGAACGTTATCGCAAAATGTTTTATGTGCTTTTGTAGATTTTGCGCAGTGTAGATTCGTTGATTTGTTTTGGTTTCGTTTGAATTGTGCCGCCGACTGAAATCATAAATCCATAAAGCATCCCACTTTGTCGGTGATTTCTCAAACATGAAAACTATTTCGCTATACTCGTTCAGTTCAGTTCGCTTGATGATTGTTCAAATTCAGTTTCAGTTCCAGTTGTTAGTTCAACTGGCGCCCACACTAAACACTTAGTTGAGTTCACTTCAACTTGACTCAGGCGATCTCGCCTGGGTTCAGCTTTAGATCAGTTCAGTTCTGTTAATGATTGCAAATGTCGTGATATTGTCGAGTGGGTTGAGGTGGGCCGAGGTGCTGCTGAACTTTAATTAAACTGCGCGCGAGAATGTGTCTGTTTTCATTTTTGTTGTTGCAAATTTTCACAATGTGAACTTTGAACAGCTCAACAGCTGCGATCAGTTAAGCTGTTGCAGATCAAGATATGAATAGACAATATACATATAATTGCAACAAGCCATCGATAAACAACTCTGTGCTGAAATTATTAGTAAGCAATTTAAATTGTATGTGAGCTAAGCTAATTTGAAGATCGGCTGGAAGATCAGTTGGAGGGGCTTGTAGAGCTAAGATCATAAAATGCCATAATCGAATTCAGAACTTTTTCTGCAAAAAGTTCGGTTTGTTTAAGATCAAGCTATAACATTATTTCGAGGATCAGCTGACAGATCAGTTAGTAAATTTATTGGTTGGTTTAAAAATATAAATGAGCGAGTTATTTATTAAAATTTATGTAATACCCATTTTGAGCTCTGAAATTACATTAACCCAATTTGTGGATCAGTTAAAAGGGCAGTTGGAAGATCAGTAGAAAGGTTTTGAGAGTGCAAACTATATAAGATCATAACTTTTAAGTTGTTGAAGATCAAGATATGCTTATTATTATCATTATTAGAAAAATCAGATAGTTGAAAGATTAGCTGAAAGAAAGGTTGAAATATCAGTTTGTATATAAGCTAAGCTTAAAAAAAAGTTAGTGGGTTAATTGGTGATCTTTATTTAATTATTATTCCAATGTTTCAAATCAGTTAAATATTTTCGCGTAAAGTTAAGATGTTATTTTAAGAACTTTGCAGCTACTTCCTCACTGCATAATATTTTAGTGCTATAAAAACATTTTTAAATGTTTTGATCTTAACTGGAACCAAGCTGCAAAACATGAATAATATTATGAACTTCAATTTAATGCGAATGCAATACGATCGGGCGGAATAAAGCTGAACTCGCAGAACTGTAATTGTAGAACGGCAAGACCTTTGTGCAAGATAATATGATGACTAAATAGAATGATATATGATAGCATAGAGCACACTTTAATACGAATACAACAAAGAATGACAGAGAATTAAAAACAATGCGATAGAAAGAATTGTTATCTGAAGATCAGTCAAATTCAAACTTGAAAGCATTCGTCAAGATCTCAAATGAAGGATCAAGCTCCGAGCATCTGTTCGCTTATTGGAAATGTGTCCAAGCTGAACCCAAATGCCAATACGAATATTATGAACGAGTATGTGGCTGTGAGTGTGAGTGAATGTGAATACGAATGTGGTGCAAACTGTCGTTGGGCGCTGTCAGAGACGTTTGTCAAAAAAAAAAGTGCCGTCAGTGCGTCCGTCAGTCAGTCAGTCAGTCAGTCACCTCCAAGCATCGAAGCGTTGGCGCAGACATCCACACACGCACACACACACACACACACACACACAGTTGCAATTCTGTACTGTGTGTGAGTGTGTGTTTTTTTGCGCGCATCTAAAAATAAAACAACACTGAAAAATGCTAATGCCATGCGACCGACGGACGGACGGAACAGCCAACCGATCGACATCGAGGCGACCGATGCCAGACCTCAAATGAACGCCCGTTTGCCCTCACACATACACACACACACACACACCCAACCACACACACACACGCAGCTCCCAAAATGACAGCGACAAACAGCGTCGAGTTCACTTCATTTAGTTCAACTGAAAACTGAACACTGAACCGATCTGAATATATGTAGCACTTCACATACACGTACACTGAAAGAAATTATCGTTAGATAATTAAAAACTCTGTTAAATCAATACTTACATTTGTTAATGTTGTTAAAAATAAGCATAAAGTCAGATCAAAGGATATTCAGTCAATGAATGCTGAATAAATAAAGTAACAAAAAAGTTTTTAATTTGATTTTCTTTCAGCTTTCTTTTTTCATATTTTTTATCTCAAAAAAATTGTTAAAAAATCATATTTATAAAAATATATATCGAATTTGAGCTTTTCCAATTAGGTGTCACTTCCAATTGGTTTTTTAACTTTATTATATTATATAATGCAATAAAGCAGATGAAAAGATTTTAAATTAAAATACATCTATAAGGCACATTACTTGATTGATCGGAATTTGTCTAAAATATTTAATATTAACTCTGATAATATGTTAACATTTTGTTCAGTGTAGTTGGCACACGCTGTCCCCTGGAACCTCAGTCTAGGATGCTTGTGTATGTGTGACTGCTCGTTGCGAAAGTTTCATTTTTTCCCCAGTTTTTATTTTTGTTGTGTTTTCTTTGGACTGCGATCCCAACTAACTACAACTCAACTCTGTCACAGACACGGCCACAGACCATAGATCAGGAGGGAGGGGTAGGGGTGGTAAGAGGGAGCTGTGCCAGGTACCCGGCCAGATCCCAAGTCGGGCGTGTGGGCAGCGCGCGCGCGTGTTGAGGCTTTGCACCAGTTATGCTCGAGGCCTGTCTCTGGGACATGGGCCACAAACATGGCACAGACTGCGACAAAGATCGACGCTGTGACTTTGGCTCTAACTCAGGCCGAGGCTCTGGCTTTGGCTCCGGTCGGTTTTGGTGTCCTCAAGTGGCTGCCAAGGGGTCAGGTCGTGTGGCAACTGTACTCGCCGAGTGACACCTGCGTGCATCTGTGCCACAAAATGCAGGTCAACTTGAAGAGCTCAGAAACCTTGCCACAGAATGTTGGTTGATGTTGAAGCTTTTCTATTTCTTGTGGAATTTCTTAAAGCGAAAGCCAAACAATTATTGTTAATACATATTATTTGGATGTTACAGTTAACTAAGAAACTTGAAGAACTATTACAAAGTAGAACTCTTACACTGACAAATCAAATGGGCCATATTTGCCTTATGTGTCTTTCTAAAAAAGTTAAGGAAATTTACGGGAGCATAAGAAAGTCTTATAAAAAAATATAAATATCATTAAACTATCCTTGAAATATAAAAAAGTTTAGAAATATAATATATATAGAAATATATATATATAGAAATGAATATAAATCTTTTTTAAAAAGTTCTTCCAAATTTTTAAAAAATAAACTTAAGTGTAGCTTTTGACATTTTAAAACCAATAAATAATTTATTATTACTCTTTGAAATTTTTTTCGGCATATGCCATCTATTAATCTTAAATTGATTGAGAATTGGTAATTAATTTTCGTTTTATCGTTTGATATTATTAAATGAAAAACAGTTAAGTTTTATTTAAACAGAATAACGGATTTTTAGATTTTTTAGCTTCCATAAAAAAGCATTCATAATTTGTAAATCTTAATTTGAAGTTTTTATTTGTGGTAACTGATTTTATGCTTTCTTAATATATTTTATTGATTACAGAAATATTAAAGAACTGTTGAACAGTTTTGTGTGCATTTAAGTGAAGAACTGATTATTAGTATTATTATTATAAATTATAGATAGTTATTTTCCCTTTTCCCCTTTATAAATTTTTTATCATATTTATTTATTGGCTTAAAATCCTTAGCGCTATGCTTAAAATATGCCATAGCGACATAAGATAAAATAAAATAATAAACGAGATTTTATGACCTTCTTTTAAGCATTAAATACTTATTTAACTTAAGATTCGACAACTCTTTGGTTATCCAATCATATCAAAGATGATATAATACGACTTCTTTCTTAAGAGATGGCTCATTTTGGAATACTTTTTATATTACTTTCCGTCACCTCATTAGCATACTCACAATCTGTAGATCTGCAATTGATAAGTGATTCTCAAAAAGGTTTTTAGGCCGCAAAAGCGACAGCTAACGGCTGTAAATATGGATATATTTGTATATTATATAGTATATAGTTAAGTGTGTGTTTCTTATGTGTCTTGGGCTGTTGCAGCTTTTGGTTGTTGCAACATTTTGACGCGTGTTGGCAAACGAGTCAATTGTGTGGCCCGTCGAACTGAGCTGCAACGAAAAAAATACAAAAAATACAAACAACGAAAACGAAAACAAAACTTAAAATGAAAAAGCGGCAACGCGTGTTGCCTGTTGTTATTTTTCTTCATTTTTTTTTTTCTTTCTGAAATTCATTTTTCTTACTTATTTGTTGTATCTTTTGCAACATTGAAGTTCGTCCCACACACACTCACACAAGCACACACATTCGCACACCTTTTGGTGCCCCTCATCAGCAAATCTTCTCTTTGGTCGCGTTGTCAACGTCAAAAGATGCTGCGCCCTCTCACCTTCCTGACTCTGCCTTTGCCTCCTACCCCTGCTCATTCTTCCTCTTCTGCTTGCTCGCTTGTATTTTTGATTCATTGATGTGCTGCGTGGATGTCGTTCAGAGCACAGCTATATAGAAATATTTTGCTGTATATGCACCCATATCTACATAGTATGTAGTACATACATATTTACCCTCTGCTGTCTTTATTTTATTTTTTTTCTTGTATTTTGTTATTTTTTGCGTCTTGTCATTTGACTTTTTGGCATTGCCTGGCCAAGACACACACAGACACACACACACATGGCGAACCAAAGTTGTGCCAAAACATTAAAAATCTCAAATGTATCAAACAAAATCACATATTACGTTTTTGACATTCGGGCGTGTTCCGAAAAAAAGCAATTTAAATGTTTGGAACATTTTGAAAAATCTTTGCAATTTATTTTCTTATTTTACATTTCAATTTAAAAGTGTTTTGGGTTCTGATTCAGTTTAGGTTTAATTTTAATTGAACTATTTTTTTTGTGTAAACTAAAAGAGTTTTTAGATTGCCAAATTTGGAACTGGATTTATATTAACTAAATTAAAATAAGAACAATAATTTTGTTAATAAAAGTGACTATAATAACATTAAAATTAATTTGTATGTATAAAAAAAGTATAGGTTTCACATAAAAAATGTAAAATTAAAATTTAAAATTTGATCGAAATCGGTTTTGGGAACAGCACCTGAGCTGCGAGCGGTTTCTTATAAGAGTTCTTCGTATTATTTTTTTGCATGTGGCATGTGTCGCTTTTATTTGCCTTTTAGTATCATTTGTTGCGCTTTGTTCTTGCAGTTCGCTGAAAAGATCACAGACCTTCTGACCTCACTTGCACACGATCTCCGTCTCGCAAACTCTCTCTCTCTCTCTCTCTCTTCTTCTCGCTATCTTTGTCAGCGCCCTGGCAAATGTCGTCCCGGCGCAACCTTAGGGCAGCGTGGGCAGGGGGCGGGGCGAGCGGCCTGACACTTAAAAGCTGCCTCAGCTGCTGGTCGGCGGCTGGGAACAGGAAGGGGTCGGGAAAGGGGAGGGGGGGGGGGGCTACAATATATGCATGCCGTTGCGACGCGTCGCCGTCGCCGTCGCAGTTCTAAAAATATTTCAGGTCGCTCGGTCGTTTGGTCGGTCGCGATGGCCGCCTGTTCGCTTTTGGTCTCGTTTGGGTTAAGTGTGCGGCGCATCTGTATCTGTATCTGTATCAGAGTATCTGTATCTGTATCTGTATCTGTATCTGTGGCTGTATATCTTGGCGACTGGCCTATGGGCCAATATATAAACGTATATACCTATATACACATTTATATACATATATATTTTTGCTGCGTCTTTTGACGTGCGTTTTAGTTGTTTTTGCTTTTGTTGTTTTCTTTTTATTTATTTTTTATTTTCATTTCTAAAGGTTGTTTAGGTCGTTGCGATATCAAATGATATCGATTTACATTGAAATACGTGCATATTGTCCAGGCCAAGTTTTTTCATTAGAACAAAAAAAAAAAAAAAAACAAAAAGCCAGTGACGCTGCAATTAATATGCATATGGTTTTCGCCGCATTTAGCCCACTGTTCGGCCGAACAACAACTGGGCAAATAGGAAAAGTGCAATGGAACACACAACAACAACAACAACAACAACAACAATTGACAGACGAGGCCAAAGTATCAAATGGACGAGCGATACAGTCACACCACATACGCACACACACACACACATACACACACATACACACACAAACACACACATGTGCTGCATTTGCATTGAGTTTAAGTGCAGCTTTTTGTCTGCGCTCTGAACTCTGAACCAGCTGACCTTCATTGAACCCTTTTCAGCTGCGCGCACACTGCAATGCAAACAAAATCGAGAGACAGAGAGAGAGCGAGTATGTCTGAGAGAGAGCGAGCGTGAGAGGGAACGAAGAAAGAGAGCGCAACAACTGATAAAGCTCAATGCGCACTCTTTGCTGCTCTTTGCTTCTAGCGCTCTTTGCGCGCTCGTGTGTGTGTTAGTGTGTGTGTGTGTGTGTGTGTGTGTGTGTGTGTGTGTGTTGTTGGTGTGCACGTGTTGAGCGGCGGCTCCAAAGTGGAGCCGCTTCGGCTTTTCTGCTCAGTACGTTCCCGTTTGCGTTGCGAGTCGTGCGAATTGCGCTCGCTGCAAAGCACAAGCGATCGCAGCTTTTTTCGGCGCGCAACCAACAACAACCACAACAACAACAACAACAAAAACAACGTCAACAACAATAGCTCAAGTGTTTTTTGACGGCTGCTGATAAACAAAAAAAAATTCTAACAAAGCAGAGTTACAAATTCCTAAAAAAAATCATCAGCAACAACAACAACAACAACAGAAAAGCGTGCAACGTGCACCGTGCAACGTGCGTCAAGCAGCTCAAAAGCTCAAAGGATTAAGCCACACGCAAAAACAAAAACCAAAAAGAAGCAGCAAATATGCATTCAGCTAACGAATTCACGTGCCTAGCGACATAACAAAAGATACAAATGTGAGATACAAAGGCTGCTGTTAAATGTCAGCACGCACGTGACCAGCAATTAATAAGCCAAATAGCAAACAAACAACAACAGCAGATTGAAATTCTTGCATATGTATCTTTGAGATACAATATCTGCTGTGCTCATGTATCTCTTAGATACAATATTTTAATCGCTAACACAATTAGCTGCTAAAAGTGCAAATGTGAAATGCAAATCAGTCGAAAAGTGAATGCCAATTGGAGTGTTCATAAGAATCAAACCATTTTTTAAAGGTCAAAGCTTCAAATTTCAAATACGACCAAAAAAAAGATATATATATACAATATAACAATAAAATATCCAGCACTCAAATGAAATTTAACGCGTGTTGTTCATTAACAAAATTTAAACGAAACGTCTGAGAAAAATGTTTTTATATTTATAAATACATATTCTGAGAGCGGATATGCAATAACAACAAATACAACAACAACAGTTAACAGGTAAAAAAAAGTGCAAACTGCGGTAAAACATAAAAAACGCGGCTGCGCCCTACAACAACAACAACAACAACAACAAATATGTAAAAAGTGATTTTATAACAAGTTAAAAATATATTTTTAATAAGCCCAAACAACAGGTTCACTTTTCAACGCACATTTAAAATAATTATAAGTAATAAAAACAAAGTATAAATCTATGTATATAATATAAAAAAAAGCACAAATTTTATTTGCAAATAAAATTAATAAACAAAAGTTAAAAAAGATCATTTAAACGTCTGTAGCTTTTGTTTTTGTGTTTTTGTTTGTTGTCTGTGCATTCGGGCACTTTTGTCAATTGGATTGACAAATTGACAGCAGTTACGGCTACAACAAAAGTAATAACAACAACAGATATCGTTGGCGGTAATCAACTTGAAACAATCGACATAAAACAATAAAAAATAGCCACAAAAATAAATTTCAATAAAATAAAAAACTTAAAAAAGGTAAATTTAAATGCAAAAAGCTGTTTAAATATTTGTGAGATAAACGCGACCTTAAAATATATTTATCAATTTTATTGCTGCTATCACAAAAAAGGTTATAGTTTGTTTTCTTCTTTTTCTAAATTTAAAAACATGATTTTGCTCAAGACTCCTCAGTTTGATTTTTATCTATGGGATGTTTAACAGCATTTGAGTTTATCAAAAAATTTGAAAACAAAAATAACCCACTGATAGCAATCTTTGCATTTCAAGCAAGTCAATCCAGCCATTTGCTGCGCCTAAACCGGTTGAGAATTTTAACGCGCAAAAATTGAAAATTTGCTGTATTGTTTTATTGCCATGCATAACAAATATGTGTGTTGAATGAAATTTGGCAGCATATAATAGCATTTAATTTCTAAACAAAGAACCCTAAACGATAAGCAAAGAAGAGCTGTGACCAACTCTGCGATGAAACGACTATGGGCATACCCTGTAAACTATAGCTAAGACTATTTTTTGCATTAAAATATATCCAAATGTTTTAAGAAGTGTAATAATAATTTAAATAAATATAAAAATAGAATTAAATTTAAATAAACTAAAAAAATATATTTTTTAATTGAAATTTTTGATTCTATGGCTTGACTGTAAAAAGTAGCTAACATTTAAATTGATTTAAACTTTATTTGGAATTGAACATTCAGCATTCCAAAAGATCTTACCAACTAAAAGATATGAACGTTTATTGAAAATCAGTATTTACAATAAATAATAATTATATTTTGTAAATATTATTAAACATTTAAAATTTAAAATGAAAGATATTTCTTATGGCTATGTCACAAATACATTATTTAACGAGTTCAATATACGCCTCATTACAACTTAATGACTACAGGGTATTAGAAACAAGAAAAAAAACAGTTGTACATTTGACAACAAGTGAATTAATTAAAGAAACACCTAGCTCGGTGGTTAGTTAGACAGGTGCATGCGGGGAGTCATACTTAAAAGCCAGGCTAAATACATAAAGACATTAACACAGACAACTTAAGATTAAATGACAGCAACAACAACATCATCAAGGCGAATACAAAGACAAATTAACGACATGAAAATGGCCAACAACCTGTTGCCTGAACATAATTGAAAAATTGGCTAAGCAAAAAAAAAAATAAAAATAATAAAATAAAATAAACAGAGAAAATACTAAAATAAAATAAACACCGCAATGATAACTGCAAAAAAAAAAAAAAAGAAAACTTCATTCAAATAACTTAATAACTAATCTCCACTTGTTGCTATCTCCTTCTAACGCTTTTCCTATCTTTTTTTCGTTTTCGTTGTTTATTTCCGGACCTACTTCAGAAGGTGACCAGCCGATCGGGTAGTGAGAAAGAGACAAAAGGGAGAGAGAGAGAAACAAATCGAATCGGTGCGGTGCGGTTTTGACAACATGTTGAGCCCACCATAATGAAGGAAATTGATACCGAGACAACAGTAGTATGGCCAGCCTGGTGTTATTCCGGTAAGTGAGACACGCCCCAAACCCCCAACCCCCCCTCGATCCTCTTTCTGTCTTTTACTGTCTTTCCCTGTTGTCTAAGCAGCATTTATCGCATTTATTTAACTGCTTCCATAGACAACAACAATGCACAGAGCTAGACCGAGACCAGACCCCCAGACCCCAATTGAAACAAAAAACAACAAAAAAAAACAAAACAAAAAACAGTTTCTACAGCGTACCGAAGACTCAATACCCTGTCAGAGCTAAAGAAAAAAAAAAAATAATACTCTGTAAATTGATATTTCGATTCGTACCAATATTTCGCTTTAAGTTTCGGCAGCTTTTTTAGTCCCCTTTTGTTTTGTGGTTAGAACATTGATTCGTGACACGTTTCTCAATCATAAATAGAACAATCGAATTCTATTTATGATTGATCCGGAATTATCTATTTCTGCTTTGCTTATTTTGAATTAAAAACTTGAATTTAGTTTGGTAAATTCTTTAAGATCAGATAAGATCCTTATTACCTGCTCTACAAAGAACTGAAATATCACACTAAGAAAAAAACTTATTGATAAATTCATATCAACCAGAATGTATCCTAGGTACAAGGTATAGGGTCAAATATTTTACCTGTTGCCTGAAACAAACAAATACTCCTTTTTATCATACCCTCCTTACTCATTTTCACATGGTATCGAGCATAAAACTAGGTGTTGAAAGTTCAACTATCGTTTTACGCTTTTGTTTTTGTTTTATTTTTTGTTGTGTGTTTCCCTTTGTTGTTGTATTTATTTCTCATTTGGTTTTTTGTTTGTTTGTTTGCTTGTATTTCTTTGTCGGTGTCCCCTCAACCCCCACCCCGCGCTGCCACTGTTTCTCGTATTGTTGGTCAGTTTGCTTACTTTTTATAGCCACTGTAAATTTACAAAGACCCTTTCTGAACTCTGACAAACCTTTTGTGGACTTGTTTTAGCCGATTTTCATTTGTTTTAGTTTTTTCCCAATTTACTCACATATATTGATGGATTATTTTGTTTGAAACTTGGCCAACTGCAGCTGCTGATAATTATGATAATTATTGAAATCATGACAATGATGATGTCATATGGCTCACCTTTGACTTTTGTGTGGCTTTTTGATCTGGCACCAGTCACCAATCGCATGCTTAAAAAAGCAAAAACGCAAACGAGAATTTAACACTCGGCATGCACATGAAAAGTAAAAGGCAAAATTAGCAAAAATATTGCCAAAGCACGTCTAGAATTAAGATTTATATATTTGCTTAACATATAAATACAGATAATTAATCAGGTGTGTGTAAAAAGAGCTTTGAAAAGCTTTAACACCAACAGCGCACATGCATTGAGCGTGGCATGCAATTACCTTAAGTGGGCTGTAGAGCTTTGAAAGCTCACTAATACTTGTGCAGCAGCTGAATTGTTTTTTTCTTAAAGCAGCTTCCACAGCATTTGCACAACCTTTTGACCAGAAATTTGAAATAAGAAAAAAAATCACAGCCACTCCCCAGTCGAAGTGCTGGCAAATTAAGCATTCAGCATGCAAATTTTCATTAAAAACAAAGCACCTCACACTCGCACACACACACGGTCACAAAGAGAGACGCCCCGAAAAAGCCACAAATTTCAATACGACTTGGGACTCGACGCGACTCGATTCGACTCGACTTGACTTTGACCGGCTCCTCAAATAAGGCAAAACACACGCGTCCGCAGGGAGGAGCGGGAGGCGATAAAAAAAATAAAAAAAATAAAAACGTTGCGCGGCTTTAAAATTAAAATAATCAAAAATAAAGTATAAAAAAATAAGAATAAACAAGCGTGCAATAATGATGATCATGATGATCATAAAAAAAAAACCAAAAACAAAACAGAAATAAAATTAAAATGCAAAACGAGTCGGCGCAGCGTTTCGGGCAGGAACAGAAGGTGCAGATACAGAAGAAACAGAAGCGACCCGCTCCAGACTGTTGTTGCCCCTTGCGAGGCTAATACAACAACAACAACAAAAACGACAACAACAACTTATACAATATCAATATGAGCAGCGCTGCATTTATAACCTTTGTCTCTTGTTGTTGTTGTTGTTGTCGCTTGTTGCGCTTCACTCTTTGGCACTCTGTATTTCTTATTTTATTTTTATTTTATTTACCTTTTTTTTCTCTTTGTGCACGGCTTGACTCGAAACCTTTGACGCGAACTTATGCCCTGCAAATGGCCATGGAATGTTGACTTGTCTGGAACTGAGACTTGAGAACTGAGAACTGAGAACTGAGAACCGAGCACTGCGAACTGTGAACGCCAGTCGCAGTTGCAGTCAGGCAAGCGAAAAAAACAAAAACAAAAAAATATATCCACAGACAAGTAGCATTTATGACGAATTCGCTATGCACTGCCATAAACAACAACAAAAAAAAGAAGAAAAAAAACGAAATTAAAGTCAAGTTTATGTTTACCTATCAAGTGGTTTGTAAATATTGACATTAACTTAAATTAATCTGACTTGGGCGGCAATAAACATAACTGATATAAATATCAACAAAAATATTGTTGCATACAATATGATGTAAACTATTTTTTTTTACCAATACTCAAGAAAAGAGTGTTCAAATTAATTTTTGATTATTTACTTGCAAATTTTTTTTATATAAATTGATGTAAACTTATATACACATCTAACAAATTTTATAAATTGTAAATTCCTTTATAATTCTTGCTTGAAATTGAAACATAACCTTTATATTTTAATGCTCCGTTCACTAAACGCCGCAAGCTTAATGTACATGTGCATATGCTCTTTTTTCGGCCAGAGCAGCAAAAGCGCAATGTTAAGTTTTCTGTTGTTGTTGTTTTTCTTAGTTTTTTTTATATGCCGATGGCGTGCAGTTGTCGATGACGAGCAGCGACGACTGCGCAGTCGCAGCCGCTGCTCCGTTCGCTGCCTTTTGCCGTCTCCTTCACCTTGCGCGTCCTCGCGTTCATTATATCTGCTCAACTTTGCACTCGGCAGCAGCAGCAGCAACGGCAGCAACGGCAACAGCGGCAGCGGCAGTTAAACGACTTGAGACACGCACACTTGTTGCTCTTTTGCTCTTTCGCTCTTTGGCTTCTTGCATTTATTTATTGTTTGTTGTAGTTATGATTTGCAATTTTACTGCTATCCCTCCGCTCCCTTTGCCCCTCTCTCTCTCTCTCTGTCTCTCTCTGACTATCGCTATCGATGGCCGCACGGTAGCTGCCGCAGGGCGCAATTACGCCACTTGTTGGAATTTCACTCTTGGCTCAGACTCTTTGCGTCTTGCTGCTGCTCTGCTCTGCGCTGCTCTGCTCTCCCCGCTGCACCCCTTTTCGGTGTTTTTAATTCATTTCGTTTTGTTTCAGCTGCGCGCCTAGAATCGCAAATGAGCAAAACGTGTAAATTATACGCGTCGCGGTCGCAGCCAACGCAAATAAAGCACACGACGCGACGTCGCAAGTTTCTTACATTACATTTGCGTTGACTTTGCCTTTGCTTTTGCTCTCTTGAGCTTTACGGCACGCAGCCGCAGTCGCTGTCGCTGCCGTCGTCGCCATTGTCACCCAGCAGCGTCGACGCCCGCGCCTTTTGTGCGCTCACAGCGGAGTTTGGGAGTGAACGTCGCGACGTTTATTCATCAGCCTCAACTGAGCCACATCAATAATGATTCGTCGTCGTTGTCGTCGTTGACGTCTCACCTGACGTTGACTTTTTAGCAGCGCGTCTTGAGTTATGTTTATTGTTTGTTTTGGCATTCCTGGGCGTTCTCTCTTGTTTTGTCTTGTCTTCTTTTTTTGTCACAGATTTAGCAGCATCTCCATTTTAATAGCCAGTTGTCGTAGACTTATCCATCATTAAGGTCAGCCTTTCAATTGCTCCCAAAGCTCCAGCTAAGCAACTATATTAGAAAGCTCTCGATTGAAATAGTCGTGTCCTAGTTGCCTCACACAAACCTCTCTTTGAAAGTTAGAAGAGAGAATGTTGAATGTTTATAGTTAGAAATGAGCGTGAAGTTTAATTGATGTTAAACATTTTTTTTCATTCAGTTGCTCTTTTCTTCTTTATATTATTCTTGCCTTGTTAGCCTTTAAAATTAAGAAAGCCAATAAAAATCCAAGCAACCCTCACAAATTAATTTATAAAGCTATCGCATGAATTGTTTGTTTTTAATTAAATTCAATTCTGAAGCGTTTTATGTTTATAGCTAGATTTTATTAGTTTTTCTAATTTATGCTAAAGCGTTTTTCAAATTAATTTTTAATTTGAAGAATGTTAAAGAAAATTATTCCATTTTTTTTTGTTAATAATAAATTTAAAATAAACTATAGCAATATGGGCAATAATTTTTTATCGTAAATATATTAATTTTTATGTGCTTTAAAGTTCAAAATTAATTTATGGCTAAGGGTAAATTCAATATCAAACCGATTCTTTGAAATTTATTGACTCAAAAGCTATTTAATATAATTTATGTTTTCTAACTTTTCAAAATGACATTTAATAAATGACATTCGATAAAAAGTTAGATTAAATATTAGATAATGCTTTATGCTTTTTTATCTTAGATTAATTTGCAATAAAAAAAGCAATACTTTTCAAAGAAATTACATTATTTTCTATGCTTTTAAAATATTTTTTTTCTGTCTAAAGTTCAATTAAATTTCGCTTTTCATAACTGGGAACATTAAACAATTTGCCGCCGTGTTGTGAAAAGTCAAAAGTTCATTAATTTCACTGACCTTTCGACGTGCGCTCTAATTGAATAATAATTGACATTAATTAAATGCTCGGTCTTCACTGAGGCACAGCAAAAGGTGACTTTCAACAGAGTTTCTGCAGGCGTTTTTTCACTAGGTGTTTAATAACTATGTTTAAGAGTTGCTTTTTAGCCTTTTTTCTAGCTATTTACATTTTGAGCACACAGAACGGCAAGTTATGAAATAATTCAACAAAAAGCCAAAACAAATTTAATGGCGTTTGACTTTATGAGTGTGTGTGTGTGTGTGTGTGTGTGTAGCTTTTTACATTAACAATTGAACTTGAACTGCTGCCGTTTGCTGGATATAATAAAAATAATAATAATTATAAACATAAAACAAGGCGGGAGTAAAATACACACACAACACTTTGGGGCGCTCATCAAATTTGTGTGTGCGAGTGTGTGTGCGTGTGTGTTAGCCATGACTGTAACAAATTTAACGAACGTCATTGAAAAAAAAACAACAAGAAAAAAATATATAGCCGTGTAATTGTCAAGTCCAAGAGCGCGCGAAAAAAAATGCTTAATAAAAGCAACAACAACAACAGCAACAATAACAACAACAACAACAGCGCTAAAGTGCGTCTTGTCCATCAACTTACCTAAAGTTTTTTTTATACAACAACAAGAACCACTTTATGCCACATACCACAAGGTTGAATTCTCTTTCTCTCTGTTCGATTTGGTGGGCAGCTACCTCAGGCCGTATACCTTATACCCTATAGCATATGCCTTGTGCCATATACCTTGCCATATGTAGATACCGACGCGTAGCGCCCCAACAACAACAACAGCAACAACAGCAACAACAATGGCAAACAACAATCACAGCAACAACAAAGAATTGACAACGTTTTTAGAATTCAATTAAAAAAGACTCATTGAACGATCAGAGAAGAAGAAGCAAAAGAGGTAGAGGGTGGGAGGAGGGGAGGGGGCGGGTCGACGATCATTGGCGCAGATATTGACAAAATGTCGCAACGTGAGCAAAATATTGATGAGAATTGGCAAATCGCGAGAGATCTATAGAGAGAAAAAAAGCGAGTGAGAAAAAGATAAAGAGACAGAGACAGAGACAGTGGGAAGCCGAGAGTTATGCATAAAATATGTGAAGGGGTCAGAGGGGCTGGGGAGAAGTCGCCGTCGTCGTCGCCGTCGCCGTCTCTGTCTTTGTATCCCAAATGTGTCGCTTGTTGAAATTACCAACGCTTATTAACATTTCTCGCAGCAGAGTCAAGCGAGTAGGTGGAGAGGGGGTAACAGGGAGTAGCAGAGGGTGCGGTGCCACACCGAGGAACCTGCTAAGGTGAGGCCTTTTACGACCCCATCATCAACGAATTGCAGAAAATAACTGACAAACGAAGAAGTAATTTAACATGAGGCTGTGATTTAAAGATATTATTTGGCATAAGGATTGTGTATAAAGAAATTTCTCTGAAGATGTGTATAAAACTGAAGTCTTACATTAGCTTTTATTAATTTTTAATTGTTTCGTTTGATTATAAAATTATAACAATTAACATGATATTGATAAGTACTAAAAAAAATTAACTTGAAGACGATTATCATATTAATATAATATATATATTTGCAAATAATAATAAAAATTATATTTAATGTAATAAAAAAATTTAAAAAGTTACCAACATAAATTATATTGTCAGCTTTTTTTATATGGAATATTATAGATTGGTTAACTGAAACAATACATAAAATTAACGCATGCTAGGAATTAAAAGAAATTAAAAACTTTACTAGTTTAGATTCGTGTGAATCGAGGATTTTCGCATAGTATTGCTGTTTTTTACACTAATAAATAAATAGATAAATTCGGGGGATAAATGATCAATCTATATTAAGATATAGATCTTAATATAAATATGCATAGATATTTATAGAGATACGGATGAAGTTAAAAATATATAAAAATAAATATAAATGTATAAAGTTACATTATACATAAATGCTGATATCAAATTGAAAATACTTGTCAACTCTTTTAATGACTTCTATTTGTTGCTGTTAAATTTGTAGTATTTTTCGCTGTTGTTGTTGGGTATTTTGTTTGCCTCCTTCACGACGCGCGTGACCCCAAGAAGTGCTCAGCGCGCAGCTCTCTTAACTTGGCTTTAGCACCAAACGAAACGCGGCTCTAACAGCTTTTGGCCAGGTTTTATGACTATTTTTTTCTTCTTAAGCTGGCCTCGCCAGCTTTATGACACCCAAATAGCAACAGCAACAGCAACAACAACAACAACAACGATTCTCGGAGTCAGTCGTTTTGGTTTATTCGACGTCTTTGGTCGTGTTTGATCATTCAATTTGAAAGTTATTCATTATTCGATCACGTACGCACGCCCAAGCTACCAATTCGAGTGAGCCGAGTGCCCAAGTACCCCACCCCTTCGCCCCTGAACCCAGTCCGAACGGAGAGAGGTCAATGTTCGTATGACAGTTGCCGTATGCCGCGGCATTCAGATGGGCATTTTTCTCTTCTTCTTTTCTCTCGCATTTTTTTTTTCTGTTCAGTCGAAATTTTCGAACGTTGGCAGCCACAATTACAAATTGAATTTCTGACACGTCGAACATTTGGCGAGTTGGCACTTTTTTTTATGACTCGTCTAATGAACTTTTCACTTACCTTTGCCGGCTTTAACGACTTGAGCTGCCGCTCGCCGCGCTCTCCCCCCCTCGCCAGCCCGACCTGGCCGAGCCTGCTTTGACAACTTCTTTAAGAGTTGCTAGAGATTAGCCAGTCGCGGCGGCCATTAAATGAACTCCCCACTTCCTGTACGAGTCCTGAAATGACAACGAAGAAAAAGAAAGATGAGATGAATGCGATAGCAGAGTTTGCCGAATATTAAATGCTCTTGTGTAAACATATATTGTATATATATAAAAGATTAACAAGTCGGTAAAGCATTTATATTTATTATTGCAAATATGTTTGTCGACGATCAGCTGAAAACTCAAAAAATTATTTTTTTTTTTATAAATTTTCGAATCTACTTTTGGATTTTTCTAAAATGCCGTTTTAAGTTTCTGCAAATTTATTTTTTTTTTATATCAATTTTCGAATCTATTTTTGGATTTTTCTAAAATGCCGTTTTAATTTTCACTCAAGTCATATGAAATATTCAGCTTTATAGCTCCAATGGCTTGGGCTGTGTGCTCTTCATCAGTCTGTCAATCAGTATGATGTAACATTTAAAGTTTAGGCACCAAAAGTTGTGAACACTTAAAAACTCATAATTTATAAGTTTGCTTAAGATATCCAAAATAACATAAAATATAATAATACAAAAAAATATTATTTTTTAACTTATTTCTTATATATAGCTTACTATAGCTATTAGTCAGCTCATCTAGTTGATTTTAAAGTATTTACTTCCTCTAGCTAAAATAGGTATCTGTATCAATATACCCACGGCTATAGGGTATAAAAAGAAAGAAGAGAATTAACAGTGGCTCGAACCAACATCTAATCTTCATTATCAGCTGGGGAGCTGTGGATGGAGCTGCAGATGGAGGCCTCAAAGACGTGAAAGACTTGGAGCGCACACGCTGTAAAATTGCTATTAAATTGTTGCTGATTTTTATGTCTGGAGTCTGGAGTGTGGACTGTTGAGTCTGGAGTCTGGAGGGTGTGCGGCTCGCCAACTGTCTTGTAGGATCTTTTAGATTTCTGCAGATTTCTTCTTTCGAAAACATTTCCAACCTGGAGACGATCTGCAGCCATTTGGCTGACTTCCTCTGGCGCTTTATGCGCTATTTACACTTGCCTTTTACTCGCAGTTGAGTGTTTTTTATGCTTACTTACTTAGTACCGAGTGTAGATGTGCCCATTCACCTATTCTTCCCCTTCCACCCTCCCTCATTTCCTCCCCTACTGATGATGTCTCAATTAGTTGGATATCTTGTGGATTTTTGTGGTTAAGTGGCTGGCGGAACTTCTCAATCTCTGAGACATATTAAAGATGGGCTGGAATTGCCTGTAAAAAGATGAGAGAGAATTGCGCTTTGGCTTATCTAATAGATAAGTTCTGATCTGATTGCTAAGCTTATTACAAAAAAAGAAAAAAAACTGGCAATTTGGTTTATAAACATTAAGTCTAATGATCGCTATGAACTATTGAACTATGTCTGTTAAATTAATATATATTTAATTTTATTTTATATTTATCTCAGCAAAACTTGTGTTATTTTTGCCTCAATGCTGTTTAAGTTATCTATTGTAAATAACTTCAAGTTTGCTGTCCTCTTCGATCTTCAAAAATATTATTTGACACTTAAATTGTCATGGAACTTAATTAAATATATCAGCTAACACAGATTTAATTTTATTTAATTTAAAACGATCTTTTAAATATTTATTGACATTTAAATTCGTTGAAAAATTTTGAAAATTATTTTATTTTAGAAGCTACCGATTTTTGTTCTTTGTATTTTTAATTGTTATCACTTAATTGGCAATTCTTGCAGCATTATTAAGTTACAATAGTGTAACCTTTTCTATAAAATTGTATTAAGTTATTAATCTTCCAACTTCCATTGCATTTTAAAGTCCAAGTAAGATATTCAAAGAATTATCTCTCTATAATCAATATCCTTAAAGTTCACGAATATTATTCAATTACATGAATCACCAATTCAAATGTCATCCATCTGCACTTTTCTCTATTTGGTTTCTTCCATTTCTCACGCACTTCAAAGCCTGTCAATCACGCGAGTTGCGTTGATCCCAAAGACAATCCTAACCTCAAATTATATAGCCATTTCTATGCATTTCGGATTGAGGCCCAAAGCCAAAGCTAACTGTACAAAAATGCATATGAGCAGTGCATAAACATTCATTATACCCAAGCATTCCATATATGCAGCGTATAATAGTTCAATCACTTGTCACCACAAAAGACGCTGCTCCCCTAGTCACAGCACCTCCCCCTCCCCACCCTCCCCTCCCCCTCCACCCTCTCTCTCTCTCTCTCTTGCTCCATCTCTACTTCTACTCGATTTGTCACAAACACCAATTTCGTGTGACAAATTTGTATGGCTGAGCGATTCAGGCAGCAAGACGATCTTTTGGGCCACAGCCAAATAAGGCGACTCCTTTGAGTCGAGCGTCGAGCGTCGAGTTGAGGCTTGGAGCAGCAGGAGTACTTTATGCCACATGCGGCAAGACTGTCGTCAGTCTGTGCCACGTTGCGCAAAGTCTTCGTTTCGGTATTCAAATGGCCAAAAGATGCCATCGTCTTGGACTCTCTTGTACTCTGTAATATTTTTCTAAAAATGGGGTATTATGAACTATTGCGAATATATGAAAAAAGAATATATCCGCCCATAGGGTATATGAATTTGTGATCTGTACAATGAATTGAGTTGTATATATGCTGAGCAACCCCATCTTAAATTTTATAAAACCAAAGATTTCAAATTTAGTTGTAAGGTTTACATTTATCAGCAGATGTTTTTCATGCATGAGTTTTAGTTTTTCCAAAATCTAGACATAGCTTAAGAGTTTATAGGAAATACAAAAAAAATAATTTTTCTTTATAATTTTATGTTATTTATATTTTTATATATATTTATAAAAATTTTAATTCATTTTTGTTTTTAATACAAATGAAAATTTAACGCTTTTTTGACATATCAAAAATATTTCTCTTCCACAAAAATATAACGCTTTTTTGACATATCAAGAATATTTGTTTATAAGGTTCAAACTAAAAAAAAAAAATTATTTAAAATTGTTTTTTTCATTTCATTTGGAGCTGAGTGTTTCGTTTTTGTACAAGTGTTATAACCAATTATAAATGTAGATGCTAGCTACAGGGTATCTGCTAGTCAGGCACTGACGACTGGTGCACGCTTACTTATTTTTGCTTTGTACTTGTGTTTTCTTCTTTACGTGCTGCATTGTGGCGCATTTAAAATGCAAATTATCATCATTATGATTGCATATCATCATCATTATGATTATGATCGTCATTCGCTTGATGATCATCACGATCAGGCAGGCGGGCAGGCAGCCTTCGCTTCGGCGGATTCCTCCTTCGCCCGGCTGTGTTTTGAAAAATTGTTGGCAAATTATTACCTTGGCCCAAAGACATAAACATTGGCGCGTCTTCGCGTGCCAACAGCCGGCCGTTGACGAGCTGACGATGATCACCATCAACGTCATTACGAACGTGATCATTATGGCGAGCTTGGGCAGGAGACAAAAGTCTGTCATAAATTTGTCACAAGCAGCGTTTGCTGCCTAACCCTCCCCGCTCGCCCTTTTCCCACACGGCCGATTTGTCAATCCGTCATTGGAGCGCCGTTTGGGCCAATTGCAATTTATGATCCAGCTGAAGTGCCCCCCTCCCCACGCCGCTTTCGCTTGCCCCATAATTCACCCACATATTTGTGACTCCTTTGTTTCGTTTTGGGTTCCCCTTTTGCAATTGCAATTGAATTGCTTCGATTGGGCTTTCGATCTTGGCCAGCAGGAGGAGGATCTTAACAGCTATTGTTGCTGTTGCTGTTGTTGTTGTTGTTGTTGTTGTTGCTGTTGTCATTATCATTGTTGTTGCTGTTGTCACGCGCTGTTATTATGCAAATATTGAGCTGTTAAATTGCCTGCAGCACGCGTCATTTAATCGCATTGTTGTAACTCTTTATAAAGACGATGGCCCAAAGCACACACAATGCACTCGATTCGTTGCTGTTGTTGTTGTGTGCATCATTATGGCCTTTTATGTTGCATAAATTACGGCGTTTATCTTTTGTCAATTGCGTGAAAATGTTTTGCGATCTCCTTTTTGGAAACCTATATTTAAAATGGCTGAAGCGCTATTTTGGAAAGCTAATTGACAGCTTGGCTAACAATATATAAAAGAATATATGTAAAATATATTTTACTTGATGAACTTATTTTATGTTAATATGCTATCAAATTATTATGTTTGGAATGTTATATTTTACTGTTTTTAATTGTTTTTCCAAACGCTATCAATTGTCGTTTTGTTCCTTGGATTGATTTTGCGTCAAACAAATTTTTGTTTCTTTTAGAATTTTTGTAAAATTTTCTTGTTTTTATTTTGAATTAAAAATACTGATTTTTGAAATCTTTCATTTTTAATAAAGAATTTAAAGGTATTTAATCACAATAAAAAGTGTATTTTCAATAACACCAAACAAATTTGATACAAAATTTCAATGCAGAATATTGAGAGTCATAGTTTATATTTTACATTGAAAATATGAGATAAAAACATTTCCTTCCCATTAATTTTGTCAAAGTCTCATTAAAAAAAAAAAAAATTGTATATGTATATATAATGTAATAATAATTGATAAGACCCATATTTAATGTTTACTTTCTAATTTCTAGTCTATTTAAAAGTGTTTAAAAACAATAAAAATACGCCATGAAGTAAGAATATCTAGATCAAGGCATCTTGCATTTTAAATACCGATTTCGAATTTCTGAGCAATTCTAGCTTCAGGAAATTTCAAATTCCGAGCGCCCATTGCACATGCAAACTCTTATCTTTAACATTCCAAGGCTTTGACTCTTTTGATCAACATTATATAGGCAACCCTGCTCACCCTTTCCCACCCCCCGCACACAGTTGACCTAGTTACACTTAAAGCTCAACTTGCCTGCAATAAAGGAGCTTTTGCTTATTTGTTTGCAATTTATCCCGCATTGTGACACGTAGCCACTGCCTATACACACATGCTTACACCCACACCGACACACGCACCCGCACCCATTTGCACACATGCCAAAAAAAAAAAAACAAACTGTAAAAAATAAGAAAAAAATACCTAAAATGAACTCTGCTGAACTACACAAAAGCTAAAGTACAGCGGACACAAAGGCAATAAAAATACAAACAAAAAATGGGCGAATTCTCTTCTCGTATCAATCAATGCGAACGCGAAGTGCGAACGAAAGCGCATTGCGCATACGTCGTGTGGCCAGACGTCAAAGGCTGAAAGAGCGAACGCTGCGACACGAAATGAAGCGCGCTCTCTTCGTCACGCGCTCTCTTTGACTGTAGTTCACACACACATGTGCAATGCACTGCACGCAGAGAGACGTCCACGTTTGACTCGGGCAGTCAACGGTCGTGGACGTTGCCGTCGTCGTCGTCGTCGTTGTCGCTGCTGCCGTTTCTGCTGTTGTTGTTTTTGTTTTTGGTGTCGTCGTCTATATTTACACTTGTGGCCTCTTATCAAATGGCAGCGGCGCAGTTGACTTTTTTGACGTTTGTGTATACATTTGTTGCTGTTGTTGTTATTGTTGTTATTGCTGGCTGATCTGTGTACTATACATATGTAGCCCGACAGCTTGTTGTTGTTGTTGTTGTTGTTGTTATTTGCTGCTGCTGTTGAATTTTGTACGCTGCGACCGCTTTGCTGCTTTGACTTTTTGCTCGGTTTTTGAAATATGTACATACACATACATACACACATACGTGTGTATATGTGTGTACAGGCAAAATGGGAACAGTCAACACAGCAAAAGTTCAAGTCAAAGATATTTATTTTATATAATCAGGCGCGACATCGTTGCCCGTTTGTTGATTGTCGTTGTAGTTGTTGTTGTTGCCATTGTTTGATTATAAATACTTTACGAAACAATCAAAATACTGAAAAAGCAGCACCATTGTATATTTCGAAAAGGGTCACCCCAGGCACACTAGTGCCAAATCAAATGAGGTTATTCCAGCTATTAAATTTAGCATTTGTTTATTGATTTACAGGATTGGCTATATGCCAGAAGTTAAAGAAAATGTTGACGATCGATACATTTTCGATAACACTTAAGTAATATATCGATAGTTGAAAAGATAAAACCTATCGATTAATAATCGATGATGTTATTAAACTAAGATAGAAAAAAGCAGGTTTATTTTCTAATGCATTTCCTGATACACAGAGGACATAATTTAACAAATATATATAATTATTGATACAACTAAGGTTTTAAAAAAATACTTCACTTAAACGAAGAGCAATTTAAATGTTAAAATTTCAACAGTTTTCTTTTATTTGAATATTTTATTTTAAAGGCAATACCCTCAAGAATTCGTTCTATATTATACACACACAATTTAGATTATTTATATATATACTATATTTAGTGTGTGTGTTTTTGGGCCACTCTAACCAGACAATGTTGTCGAGTGCCACATGGGCGATAAGTTCGCGTGCAAAGGTTCTGAACTGCTTGAACTTGTTGAAAACAAGGCAACAACAACACCAACAACACCAACAACAACCACTCGGGTCTTTGTGTTATATATGATTCCTCTACATACATATATATGCCAACTCTATGTATAAGAGTCTGATGTGTGCCACAGGAAATTATCAAAGAACCTTTGTGCGCTCAGAATATTATTTATAATTGCATAAATTTCAACCGAAAGGGGCGTGTAAAGTGGAGCACTTTATAGATATGGTGAGATTTGGACTATAGGAAAATTTTCAATGAGTTAAGTTGAAATTTCTGTAAATTACGCATACGCAGAGTGGTGCGTGGTTTCAAAAGAAGCTGTATAATTAAATCATAATTGTAAAATTAATTTTATTATTATCCATTGCAAGGATTAAAGCCTAACAGCTTAATGACTTTAAAAGACTTAAAGCTTTGCTTGGTTAAATACCGCTCGACATCTTAAATAAAACTAACTGAATGTGAATCAAATTATTTATAAACTATTCTGGAACCTAAATGGGTTCGACCCGTTGTTGAACAACGTTTTCGAAAAGCTATGTGCTTTTTCGAAAATAATCGAGAATTTACTTGCTTAAAAGAAAACAAAGGATTAATCGCAAGTTATGTTTTCCAAGCAATTCAAGCAATTGAAATTTACAAAAGCTTATATCTTATCATCGTAGTCTTAATATTTTCTATTAATGTTGAGCCTTTTAAAGCTAAAAAGCTCGCCGCAAAAGCTGTTTGCTGTGTGTTTTATACGATGTCTTTGCCTGATTGATGTTTGCTGGACTACGTTGAGTGGAATCTCGTTGCCTGCAACTTGTTACACACAAACAGACACCCATACACACACACACACACACACACACACAGAGGTGTATTGCTATCATTAACAAGCCACACTCACATCATGTTAACAGGACAGCGCACACAAGGCACACGCCCCACAAGCATAAAAAAAGAAAGAAAGAAATTAGAAAAAAAAAAACCGTTGGGCCAGCGGTTGCTGCCACATGTGCTGAGCCAGTTGACTGCTGCCATAAATTTGCAGCAACATCAACAGCAACAACAACAACAAGAACAAGGCTTGAACTCGATCAAATTTATGTGCAACATGCACCGATTTTGGCCAAGCTCGACTTTTCCTGGCAACGCTAAAAAAAAAAAAAAAAAAAAAACTAAAAATAAAAAATAAAAATAAATAAAACACATGTTGCCAGTTCGCGATTGAGTTCAAGTTTCGAGGCTTTGCAGGCGGCATTTGGTGCCCGCTTTATCGCCCAAATATCAATCAAGTGTTTGGCAGCTGCGCGCTGCTGCAAGTTGATGTTGCAGCACGCTGCACGTTGCACGTCGCCAAATGCCAATGCCAGAGACAGTCTATAAAGTTCAGAGTTTGTGGCTTTTATCGGCTGCAAGCGCTGCGGCAGCATTTGGCAGGAACTTGCTGCACAACACGCTGATAAATGGCACGCGGCAAGCTCAAGGGGGCATGTGAGATCAGGGGCAGGAGGGAGGGATAGCGAGGGGTAGCGGCTACCTGCCTCATTTAATTGCTGACAAATTTATAGAGCGCTGCGCATTAATTCGCTGCGCCCAAATCACAGAAATGCATTAGGCGCAGAGACGCCGCAACGGGGCAGCCTCAATGTGCAGCCAAGCTGCCAAATGCTTTCAGCTAATAAAAAAAAAAAAACAACAACAACAAAAACGAAAACCAAAACCAACAACTTGCAACTTGCAACTCTGCAACTGCAACACGATCTGCGCTCAACGTTCGCTGCGTTCATTTAATTATCGAATTTAATTAATCTGCACTTGATTTTTTACGCCACAAGCCGCAGGCGCAAGACACCAAGCTGTGCAGCCAACTACCTGCTTGCCTCACCCCACTCTGCCCCATCCACTTCCCGCTCTGCCCCTTGCCACTGGCGCAGCTGGTTTGTTTCTTTTCCTTTTTTTTTTTGGCGTCTATCTGCACAGCAGTTGGCATTAGCCAAAACACCTCCTCCCCACCTGCTCCTGGGCCTTGCTCTCCGCACTAGCTGCGACAATTGGCAAATTGTTTTTTTTTATTTCTTTCAAGTTGTATTTATTTTGGCCATTTTATCAAATTGTTGCCACGTTTCGATCAACAAATGTGCACATAACATTTTGATAAACATTTATTTTGTTTTATTTATTATATGATTTGCTTTTTAGTTTTTTTGTATTAAATGAAATTTGTTCCAGTTTGAGCATAACTAAAATTGTATTCACAAAGCATCTTTGGAGATATTTGAAATTTTATTTTATTTAATATATTATTCTATTATTTAAAAAAAAAAATCTGTTTTCTAGCTTTTTACAATTTTCTTATATTCTTAATTTTTTTTTTATTTTCTATTTATTTCCCATTTATTGAAAAACCTAATTTTTTGCTGTTATATTGTGAAAACCTGATGGTCACATAATTTCCCCAACTTCATATATTTTATACTGAACGTATTTACACCTTACAAAGTATTCCGGGCGACCACTAGATTTTTATACAAGAAATATATATTTGTTTTTTTATTTTTATTTTTAGAAAACTTTATTGACAAATATTTTCACTTATTCATATATTATTTATAAGAAATAAATAAATATTTGGGCTTTATGTTTTTATTAAAAAAGAAAAAAATTATCATTTCTTTTTGAAAAAAAAATTAATTGATATATTTTTTTTTGTTAAGGAACAATTTGTGTCGAAAATTTTTTTTATCATTTATTATTTAAAGGCATAAGAATCTTCTTCTATTTTCTAATTCTGCAATCGAAATTTTAGTTGCACTTCCAAAATAAACCAGTAAAATTAAATTAAAAAGTTTCACAGTTCGGGCTGACTTTGAAACTCCTTTTGTTAACTCTAAACAACCGTTGTTTGCTTAGGCCAAAACACCCCCACATATTTCTATGAAACCCCCCGTTGTGAGCCACATGCAACCAATTATTTCATTTTGGGTGGTTGCCGTTCAACTTACAACTCGACTCTGATCGTCGTGCCTGGCATCGTATTAATTCACAATTATTTGATTAAAAACTCAAAAAAGAAACGGTTCTACTTGTTGACAGCCTAAAGCGCAGCTAACGGTGCCTGTCAGCCAAATTGAAACTTCGAATCGAGTGCACGAAAAATAAGGCAAATTTCATAAATGATTAACACCTTCTGCCATTTGAACTGGACAAACTGGAACTGGAACTGGAACTGGCACTCGAACTGTGAATGGGACACCGCAGCCGCCTGTCTGCCTGACTCGAAACGACTTGACGAGTCGTTTGGCTAATCAAAAATTCTAATTACGCGCCAATGCGCATGGCACATGGGTTAAGCAAAAGAAAAAAAAAAAACAGTTCAGTTAAAAGCGCGCGTCGTTCTAGGTGATTCTCATAACATGCGGCCAGGAGTTGTGCGTTGTGATTGTAATTGCTTTAATGGAATTTGATTTTTAGCTCGATGCAAGAGCTGGACACGGACACGGACACGGACACGGACACTCACATACACACACACACACACACCACCTGTGGACGCCCCTTGAGCCGGCACACTGGTGACTGCTGCTGTTGGGCAGTGTCTTTGGCTTTTTGGTCCATTGCTGATGATGTACAACTACTATTAGCATTAAAGTTTATTATCGACGACGCTTGCAATTCTGAATTCCTGTAAAACAGGTGCAACACACAGACACACACACAGAGCACACACACACACACACACCCATTAGCTTTGGGGCCTTTCAACTTTTGCAGATTTCTCTCTTGGCAATGCGTTTGGCTGTTGGCGCGTTGCATGCAATGCATTTGGCCGCAAAAAGCGCCTTATTTGGTTAAATTGGTGCAGATTGCTGTGGCAGCCGGGTCTAGAGACGCTAGAGAGACTCTTGTGGCAACTAGCTGAGCTGCCGCACTGTGGCTCTATGTTGCCTGAACTGCACTAAATAATAATTAGCACAGGTTTTTTTTTTCACTTGGCTGTTGTTGTTGTTGTTGTTGTTGCTCGGTTGCTCTGGTTGGCCGCTTGGCTGCCTTAATGCGCTTTGGTCATTCACCATGAGTCTGACTGCCTGGCATCTCTCTTCGCCGCAGTCATTTGTTGCATGCTGCCTGCTGCCTGCTGCCTGCCTGCCTGCTACGTATACGGGGTGAAATTTCCTTAGAAATTTTCGTGCTTGCCTGCTCTGGTTTTAATTTGATTTTTACTTGGAGTTTGTTTTTGTTTTTTTTTGTAATTTTTTTTTTTATTTTTATTTTTTTTTTTGCCTTGGCTTTGGCCCCAGGTTCAGGTTCATAAATTAACGAGAGATTTGTTGTTGTTGTTGTTGTTGATGTTGTTTGCTGTTGCTGCAACTGTTGCAAGTTGCATGTCTAATGTTGCTGCTTGGCTGCATATTCGCGTGTGCGCTATGCCCACATGAGCGGCCGCCTCCTCCAGCCCTCCCCTCCCCCCCCCTTCTACAGTCCATTTACTCCTTATTGGCGCACGCCTTCTGTCCGTCTGTTTGGTTATTCTTCTCTTTAATTGCACACCGTTTGGGTTTTTATCACTCAACTCAACTACACCTTTTAGTCTTTTATATATCTATATAACGCGCAAGTATCTACGTGTCTGTATCGGTGTATTTGTATCTGTATCTATGCATCTACTGTCGGCAATTAGCTTGTTTATGACTGAGCTAAATGTGTGACGTGGGTTGACTATGAGCATAATCATATAATCGCTCGCTATATATAGCATACTATAGCATATCAGCGGATATTATGAGGCACCGCTATATCAAGCATACTACTATAATATATATATATACATAAATATATGTGTAAAAGTAATCAGTGGATATTTCGGAGCCATTTAACTGGCAAGTAACGACTATCTCTTCAGTTCCCATTTGGGTTAATTGATCAGGAACTTGGCTATATTATATTTAACACATACCTTATATATGTTGAAATTATGCCCTATGGTATATATGCAGTTATGTCTATAAAACCTTTTTTATTATATTGCTTGGCTTACAGCGGCAATATTCTATGGTAATAAATTGTATATATTATATATTAATCTACCTGTATACCAATTTTGATGACCTTGGGTCTAATAGTTTCTGAGTTCCCTGAGGACATTTTTGTGATATGGTTTTAAAGGTGCCTTCTTTAGCACTTTTTTTTATGTATTTATATGTTATCAAGTCTAGATACCAAAATGTATGCCTATAGCTTATATAGTATATTTTTATTTATTTTTTTACTAAAAATAATACAAATCACTGAAGATATTTCTTTTATTTTTTTAAGGAATTTTTATAAGAATTTAGTAAGCCTTTTAATTAATTTGAAGGCTTGAAATCTTAAAAAATACTCAACCAATTTAGATTCTGCTTAGCCATCTGGTTATACAGAATTATAGTTTATATGAATTTAAAATGATTTTAAGAAAAAACTTGTTCACTAAACAAGTTCAGTTCCTCAACTGAGCTAATGATAATATATATCTATTGTTTTTTGTTTTTTGTTTTTGTTTTGGAAATTTCCACATGAAAATTGCATTCCATTGCGATAAAGATAAAGATAAAGAATATTTGTTGTTTTTGGGATTTTTTTTTTTTATAAGTTTTATGCAAACATCATCATCTGAAAAATGATAAATAATACAATATGAGACCTGTGCTTTTGGGGTGTATTTTGTTTATTTTGGAGGCGTGTCAAACGCACACACGCACACACACTGGAAAATCATACACTAATGAACTTTGAATTACTTTCACCGCATCTCGTGTCGCACTTGTCCAAAAGCAAACACTGACAACAACAACAACAACAGTCGAGGAGGGCAGCACACAAAAGGCCAGCGTCAGACCAAATATTATCAGTGAAACGCGTCACACACACACACACACACACGCGCACACACGCATGGCATGGTGTATGGGTATACAATCTTTAACACCTTGATGATCTAATAAATGCGACATGATTTACAAAAATGCGACCATAACGAAAATTAAGAACACACACACCAAATGACAACAACAAACGAAAGAAGAAGAAAAATAGAATAACAATAGCAACAACAATATGAATACAAATACAAAATAATAATAATAATAATAATAATAATAATACAGCAAGTAAGTAACAAGAGCAGGCAACAGCTCAGGCCTTATATGGACTACTTACGCTCGTATAGTTCAACTTGGCACTTGGACAAACATCGCGCGATAAGACCCCAAATAACCGACCACAACGGCCAGAACGACCGAGCGACCGAACACTTGAGATACAAGAAATCACGTAAAATATATAAAGCAAAACAGGCAACAAAGTGCGCGTTATGAAAACTGAAACTGAGCCATAGAAACAGAAACAGAAACAGAGACAGAAACTGAAACTGAAAACGCAACTGATGCAGGGGGTCCGATAGAGCCCGCAAATGTTTATCTATGAAATATGAAATTAAAACTAATAAACAAAAAATCAAGTCAAGCAATATCAAGCAATAGCACATATCACAATAAAAACTGTTTATACGCCTGCCAATAGCTCAAAGATACATTTAGAGAAATGGCTAAGAGTTTTGTGCTTAAATTAAGTACAAACTTTTCTAAACTTAAAAACTTAATACTCTTTTCGAAAACGTTTTTTTCAATGCCAAAAAATTCAGATTTTGCTAATTTGTAAAGTCCTTATTCTGCTGTATAGGAAGGCTAACGATTGTTATAAGCCAAGACCTCCATTATCTATTAGATCTATTAATTTGTTGAATTTATTAATTAAAAACTTGCTAAAGATGATTCGTTTAATGTAGGTTTGCATAAAGGGTATTTAAGAGTTAGAAATCAGAATTAATAATTAATATTATTATATTTTATTATCTTTATTATATTATTATATTTTATTATTAATTATGTAAGCCACAGTTGAAAAGTCAGTGCATTAGAGTTACAGATTTCAGCCATGTATGCAACATTCTTAACTGATTTATTTTTTTAGATATATCTTAAAAATTATTCTAGATATATTCAAGTTTTATTTTCCTCTTTTTAACATTTAACAATCTCAGGAGCTGCAGATCAAACAGTATATAAGGCATTTTCTAAGATACACTGAGCATGACCTCTCTTTCCATTGTGTTTTTTGTGCCGGATAACACACTCTACCCTTCAGCTTTGCCCCCGCCCAGCCGTCGCTTGCCCTTCGGCCCTGTGTGAGGTGATAAGGCGTTCAAATTCAGTAATGTGAAGCGTCTCAAAGTTCGCATAAATCGGCGGGGCGCTATTTGCTCTCGAACGTT
Source organism: Drosophila colorata (assembly GCA_035041545.1). Taxonomy (NCBI): domain Eukaryota; kingdom Metazoa; phylum Arthropoda; class Insecta; order Diptera; family Drosophilidae; genus Drosophila; species Drosophila colorata. The sequence goes on along the minus strand of JAWNLD010000320.1, from coordinate 3,565,485 downwards.
GCGTTTTATTTGGTTTTTAAATGAGGTCAAAAGCTGATAAGCAAAGTGTGTGCCCGTGTGTGCCAGTGTGTGAGTGTGTGTGCGTGTGTGTATGTATAATTTTAACGCCCCGACTCGAACCCGTGGCCCGCCTTTGAAAGTCAAATTGCGGCCGAGTGGTATTTTTTTGTTGTTTTTGCTTTTGCTTTCCATGTCTCACAAGGTCTTTCAAGTCCAGACGTTTGACCCATCAAATAAGGCGGCAGCTGTTAGAATCCAACAATTTATCAAATCGAAATCAAATTACAGCAAAGATACGCATTGGTACTTGCCTATGGCCAGAGTTACGCGAAGTAGGTCTATGAAAAATGGTCACATGACGACACCAACAACAACAACAACAACGACAACAACGCCGACAACGTCAACGATAGCGACTGTGGGTCGGCAGCTGTGTTTGCCAACGTGACGTTGCTGTGTCGCCATTGCAAAGAGGGGGGCAAGCGAGAGAGAGAGAGAGAGAGAGAGGAGGGGAAGGGGCACCGTGACGTGCCCCAAAAGCCAAACAGCCAAATGGCAATGAACTTTACCGTTGTATTTTCGTTTTTCCAGAACGCTGCTAACGTAGAACGTGCCCAGACACGGCTCCAGGCCCCGGCCTAGCCTAGCCTAGCCTAAAGCGAGCCTAGCCCCATAGTCGCTCGTCTATTAGTACTATTGACACTTGTCGACCCAACATGCGGCCTGTCACTCTGCGGATCACACACACCACACACACACACACACACACGCGATTAGTACGATAAAAAAACAGCACAAGCCCAACTGGAAAAGTCAACAGTGGGCCGCGCATGTCTCGCGTCCGGCGTCTCGCTCGATGTCGGGTCTCAACGTTTACAATCTTCTATACAGTCTTTACAGTCTCTCTCTCTATGCAGTCAAAACAGTCGACGGTTTAAGGTTTACGTTCAGCTTTCTGTAGACCCGACGGCATTCGACATTCGGCATTCGGCACTTAGCACCATTGGCACCAACCGATGCCAATCGGCAGCTGGGCCGCCGCTCGCGACGGTCACTTGAGGGACGGGGTGGGGGACAGCGAGGCGTGTGGCAGATAGCTCAAATGAAAAGCACCAAAATGTTCGCACAGTGGGTTGAGGGAGACTTAAACACGTGTTTAAGTGGGTGTAAATTATTCCAAAAATTAATTTACGCAAGAAAATGATTTATGTAGAGAGATATAAAACTATATAAACTCGTTGACTTATTTTCAAATACAATAATAATGTTGCCCGCATATTTATAGGCTAAGTAATAAATTTTATCTTTTAAATTCCTCTCATTTGTCGTCAAAACTTTTTGGAATAAGTCATAATGACAGTAATATTATTAATGTATATATAGAGAATACAAGAAACAGTTTTTTAAAACAACGTTAAAACAATAATATTTGATAACAAGTATTAAGTATTAATATAGCAAATCAAAACAAATCATACCATATTTATTTTTTAATTTTTAAAAACGAAATTTAAATTTTTTTATTTTGAAACCTTTTTTTATTTTTAAAATGAAACCCTGTTTTATATATATTTAAATAATTTCATTAAAAGTTACACCAAAATAGATACCACAATTTCTGAAAGGTATTACAAATTCAAAAATATTTTTTATTTATTTAATTTTTAAAAAACTTTCTAAATTGTTCAATCTTTTTAAGAACTTGTTTTTCTGCTTCATTCAAAAACATTTGTACCGCAAAGGCTTCAACTTTTGCTCCACTGTTGCAAAACATTTTTTTGAAGCGAAAATCAACACAACTTAATTTTAGTGCTAACTAATGATAAACTCAATTTTATGATAAGGTCCGCAAAAGTTGTACTGTATACAATATTTATACTTTATATTGTGTGTGCTAGTGTGTGTGCAAGCGATCTCGGATATTCGATACACACACAATCCGCAGGGGTGCCCAGTGGGCAGTTCCCCAGCCAGACTTAGGTCTTAAAAATCACGACTGGTTTTTTTTTTTGTGTTTGGTTACAGCTGCGATTAGCGATTCTTATGGGCAGTCGAATGGGTTCTAGCCGATCCTAACGATCCTCAGCTACAAATTGTTGTTAATTTCGCTAGTAAATATTTCATTTTATTATTTATGCTGCTGCTGTTTGGCTTGTGTGTGTGTGCGTGTGTGTTAATTTACACCTGGGCTTTAGTTACGCCAACGGATGCCCCTTGCGCCCTTCGCAGACGCATGTAAAAGGTCAACGTTTTGAGCAGCCTGCTGCCTTTGCCGCATTGACAGATTCGTATTTGCTTTTTAATTTTTGCCAGTTAAATTACAATTAAATTATTTATATGCCTCAACGGACAGAGAAAGGCAGCCAGGGAAAGAGAGAGAAAATAATGAAATATTTGTGCCTATGTAAATAAACAATTTATGCGATGGGCGCGACGGAAGCTTCAACCGCACCATAAAGTTCAATGTATGCCACCGCGGTCAGTATTATAAATTGTGCCTGTGTGTTTGTATTTCCTATGGTAGTGTGTAGATATGTGCGTGTGTGTGCTGCGTGCGCTTTAATAGCGCAGTTAGGGCATATTGGTTGGCAGCTGGCTCAATGCGGCAAATCACTTCCGAATCGACAACATTTTCTCAAGTTTTATGTCAAGTTCAACAAGTACAAATAAAATGTGTGGAAAGCCTTTAAATGAGAATGCTTTGTTTTTTATTCAGGACGTGTTTGAACCTTAATTTTATTTTATATATATATTTTTATATATTCGAATATTCTTTACTATTGCTGCCAAATCTGTTTTGTTTTCACATTCGTAAACGTTTGCACCAGAAATACGCTCTTTTGTTGTTTAATTACTCTTAAATGAAAATAAATATTTTAAAAAAATTAAATAGTATAATATAATATAATATTTTTATGATTTTTTATTAATTCAATGAAGACTATAAAAAAAATCGTAGGCTAAAAAAAAATGTATTTAAAGAAAAATATATTTTTTTTTCAAGTTAATGCGCCACTAAAGCTGGTCTTACACTATATGAATTGAACTGCCTTGATTTAAGGTCTTTTCAATTTAATATAGATTCACGAGTTGAAACTTTTCCGTATCTATGACATATGTGATGTTTTGTTATTGTTGTAGTTGTCAAAGTTGTTGTTGTTGTTACAGTGCGTCGCAATTGGCGCTGGCATTGTGTCCGGCTTTGCACTCGACGCTCACCCCGATAATTAGCTTAGGGGTTCAACATTACAGGTCAACGGTTTTGTTAACATATTATAAGTTATTTTAACCTTTGGCCGATTTGCATGCGAACCAAGCCGAACTCAACTCAACCCAACCCGACTCGACTCGACTCCGAAACGACTCCGAATCGGTTTTGGACTCTGATTCGGATTCGGTTTTCGACTTTTGTCAATCTATTTGTCAACGTTAGCGATTTACAGCGAAAGTTTAGTAAGCACTTGACGAGCTGCGCGCACGGCACAGCTCGACCAGCTGGCAGCGACAATCTCTTTCACTCGCACTCGCACTCTCTCTATCTCTCTCTCTCTCTCTCTTTCTCTCCGTCTCGCTCGCGCAGGTAACACGCCCACCGACATACTGCAGCAGAAGCCCGCGAAGGCAACAACGGCAACGCCCGCGAAACACCAGAACTCGGAGCAGGCGCAACAATTTAGCTCGTTGCCGGCGGCGGCGGCCACCAAGCGCAAACATTTGGAGCGACTCGCCAGCGACTTGCGCCAGCAGCAACAGTTGCTCAGCGACAGCGGCAGCAATACCGCAAAGATGCTCAGCGAGCGTTCGCTGCTGCTCAGCGGCTACGGGGCCATCGATAGCGCCAAGAAGCTGTGCGAGGCCAGCAGCGCGACGGCGGCAACAGCAACATCAGCGGCAGCAACGGCAACTGGCAACAGCGGCGCTGCTGCGACGCCGGCAACAGCGGCAAATACCTCAAGCTTAGCAAACTCCTCCGCAGCAGCAGCAACAACAGCGACAACGACAACTGCAGCGGCAGCAGCTGCGGCGGCGGCGGCGGCGGCAGCAACAAATGCAACGGCTGCTGCTGCTGCGGCCGCATATGCCATGTACCTTGACAGGGTGAAGCATGAGAAGTTGTCGCCGCTGGACTCGCTCAAGGATGCGCTCAAGGAGTCAACGGTCTTGGCCAGTATGCACAACAACAACAACAACAATGCAACGCTCAGCAACAACAATAACAACAATAGCAGCAGCATCAACAGCAACAGCATCAGCAACAGCAATCATCATCAACATCAACATCAACATCAGCAGCAGCAACAGTTGCTCAGCATCAGCAGCAGCAACGTGAAACGGGAGCGTCTCAGTCCCGGCAGCAACAGCAGCAGCAACAACAACAACAGCAACGGTGAACTTTCCGTTTCCGCAGCATTTGCCAGGTGAGTGTGCAGAGTTCTGGCAACATTTTTTAATGGTTTTTACATAAAACTTAAGCTGGGATTCAGTTGCGTAAAACAGCTGTAAGCATAACGCCCAATTATATGAAAATATGTGAACGTAGGTCGGCTTCTATTGGGGTGCTAAACGCTGTGCAAAATGTAAATTTAGTTGTACATTTTTTCTAAAAAATATTTTAATAACATATCTAAAACATTATCGACTTTTTTTTTAGGGCTTTGTAGCTTAAAGGATCTTTTGTGTCCCTAAAAAATGTTACATTTTCGAACTGACCAAAGCAAATTAATTTTAAGTTTACTCTCTTGCATTTCTTCCGTCAAACTCAACAACATTTTATTGTGCTTTCATCGACAATAAGTTGAATTCCCTCAAAAAAAAGTTGAAATAATTTTTTGGTGTATTCAAAATGACATAAATGGCTTTTAGCTTAACTAAAAAGACCAATTAAATGAATTTACCCAGCTGTTGAGGGAATTTCGTACTTACTCCCAACAAAGTTATACATTTTTAATTGTTTTTAGCAGTTTACCAGGTCAAAAGCACGCTGACCTATTGATTTTAACGTTATTCTCTAACCCTAAAAAAAGTTGTAAGGTTTATTTTGCCAATACTCTTTTTGACAGTTTTAAAGATAAAATAAAAGCACAAATTTGTTTTGATTTAAAGTTTACTTTCTGGATAAAGGCTTTTATTTTGTAGCTAAACTAATTTTAGCCTTTTTAGTACTTTTACTGCTCTCAACTTTACCCTTGTTTAAAAAAAAAAAAAAATATTACTGAAATAAATTGTTTTAAGTGCAGTTTTAAATGTTGTAATTTTTTAAGCTTTTGCATAGACTTAGACCACGCAAAAGCTTTATTTCTTCGGTTGCTGCTGCTGCTGCGTTGAGTTTTGTGAGCGTTCGGGCTTCTTCGGCCCTTCTTCCACAGAGCTCCTTGGTGAGCTTGTCGGGGATGTTGTTGTGGATGGGGTTTTTTGCGCGCTCGACGGCTGCCGCCTTATCCTGTGGCCTTGGACACTGGTGAACATATTGTGATAGTGATCCCGACGCAGCTGCTCGAACTGCTCCCGACGCTGGCGTCGCTGTTGCTGCGCCTGCGCATCGCTGGCGTCGCTGTTCGAGTCCCGGGATGCAGAAGCATCCGTGGGTAAATTTATGGTTATGGACGGATGATTGCTCAGATGATTGTGGCGATAGCTGCCACTGACGCGCAATATAGACGTGGGTCTTGAGTTTATCTCATTCCGTTTCTCCCCATTTTCGCCCATGATTTGTGATTTTCATTTATATTTTTGGTTTATTTTTATTTTTATTTTTTTTAATATTTTGGAATAACCAAAAAAATGTCAACAGACAATTTTGTAAATGCTTTAGTGATGGGTCCAGATTTTGCCGATCAATGTACAACAACAATACCCTTCCCCTCAAAAACGCCTAGCTTTTCACCGTTTTTGGGCCGCTGCAATAGCAAAAGTCGTCCCTCATTCAGTTGTTGTTGGGCTGTCGCTCGCCTGACAAATTAATTAACATTTTAACAAATTAATGCCACGAAAAATTCGTATCGATATCAGTTTTGTGTTTGTTTTTTTCTCTTTTTGACTACTGTTTGTAATGGCCCAAGAGACAGAAAATTAATCAAAAGGCTTAAACACAAGCCGCACGCTTTTGCTGTCAAAAAAGAAAAAAGAAAAAAAAAAAAGAGAAACAACAGCCACAACAAAAAACGAATAGGCCAAAGAAAAACGCAGAAAACTTGAAATTTAAATATTAAACAAATTAATAAACTCAACGCCAGCGGCCCAACAAAAACAGAAAACGACAAAATAAACCATTCAATAAAAACAAAAGCAAAAAAAAATATGAATATTTAAACAAAAAGAAGAAAATACGCACAGCTTTATTAATGGCGTTAAAAATTTAAGTATTGATTAACATTAACTAATATCATTTATCAAAATAAAAGAACAAAAACAAAATTGAAAATATTGATGCTGAAGAACAACAGGAATCTACCTAATGGCGCTACAGATTAAGATACATATCATCAGATTCAGATACATTTCTGCCCTAGACGCTTTTGGCCCGGCCTAGCTTATTGGCTTATTGTCTTATTAATATTAATGAGACACGCTGTTTGAATCTTTCAGCACCCGAGGTGTGTGCCTAAATCTTCACAGACAAAGTCACGATAGTTGTCATTACCTTAAACATATTCGATTTGTATCTTTGTATCTTTAAGTCGCGCTTGGAGGGTGGTCTTTGTTCTGGCTTAAAAGCCTTGTGTAGCTTGTGGAGCGTATCAAAAGGTTGTTTCCACAATTAAGGCGTTTTATTTAATTGAGTTGCTAATGAGGCCAAAAGCCCAAGCAACCGCTGTCGCCTTGTCTTTCAATAATATTAATTATGTGGGAAAAGTCAATTAACTGAATACCATTTAATAAATTTATAAGTTTTTAATTCAACACGAGACAAATCGAATTATGTTTTGAGCTTATAAATAGTTAACTTGAGTATCACGAGTATTGAGCATGATTAACGTCTAAATTTATATTATTTATATGAAATATAGTAATAATATTTATTCCATTGAAATCAGGCAGAACAATTTGGAAACAAATTTATTTATAAAATTATTATTATATAAAAATTCAAAACAAAAAGTATTTTTAAATATAAAAGAAGCTTAGATGCTGAATGAATAGTGCACAAATTTCAATCTTCGCAAGGAGATTTAAATTATAAGAATATTTCGTTAAAATCCTGTGATTTTTTATGGGAAGCGCAATGCTTTTTGTCGTCTGTTTTTAAAATATAGACTATATATTTTTCTATCAGTGTAAAATAGTATAAAGCCAAGCTTAACTCATAGCCATTAAAAATTCAAATGAATACAACACTTAATCCTCAACTTAAACTTAAACTTGTGATATCAATACATACTACATCTTATTTGCATAAATTCTAGACTTTAATATTTTCAAGAACAGCTCAATTGCAAGCCGCACTTGAGCCAGCTCTTAACCTTAAGTGTCTAAACAAAACGTCGCCTAGTTGCACTCCAAGCCAAAGACAGACTCTTCAGATTCCACATTAACTTTGATAATGCGTTCTTCAACTATTTAGTCAAGTTCAAGTGGACTCTTAGAGATGTTGACTATAAAGTTCCCCCAGATTTACGTCACTTTTGACGCACTTCTAAGCCAAGTTCAGGGCAACTCAAAGCTCTTGGATAACAGGCAGAAGACAAAAAACGTGAATAATATTATACAAATTTCTTTGACAATCAGTTCTTTTATGAATATGTTTTTGTGTTGTTATTGTTGTTGTTTAATTCCTCCTAAACGGTGTTGTATCGTGTTACGTTTGGGTTTTTGGTTGTTTTGTCTTTGTGTCTCAAATTTGCGCGACATTCATTGATAAACATTTTTGATTGTAGATATATGCAAATTTCTCGCTTTTTTCGTTTTTCCTCATTCGTAACGATTTTTATTTTTGGGTTTTTAAGCGATTTATTTCAACGGGCGTAGGCGTAACAAAAGACACCATTAGCATATATCTAACCGATAGAGCCGCAGCGCCCAGCCCCAAAGCCAATTAGCCATGCCATAGATCAGCACCGTTAGATACACACACAAACACACAAACACACATACACACACACTCACATGCAGAAATTTGTATATCGAATAGATCGCAACAGTAGCTGCTATGTAGTAGGATGGGCTTGGGGGGGGGGGGAGAACAGAGGGCATTGGGATTTGCCGATCGGGCAACATAATCGCACCATAAACAATTTGAACAATTGCTAAGAACAAGGAAAAACAGACAACAACAACAATAGCAACAACAACAACAACTAAGTAGCTGCTACCAATGGCCAAAGCAATTTGCAATAATCAACATTTTTTTAACAAACAAAAAAAAAAAAATTACGAAAAACAAAATAAAAAATAAGAAGAAAAAAAACACCAAAAATAAGACAACAGAAAATACATATAACAATAAAAACAAGAGTGAGGCAATATTTTCAGCTCGCTGACGTTTTAATACCCTTGCAGAAATATAGAAAATTGCGAGAGCATTATATTTAAATAAATATGCTGGGGAACAGAATGTAGAACATGGCTATTCAAAATTGCTGCTGATCAAGAATATATATATTTTCATTTTATGCTAACAGAGTTGTCTGCTTTAAAGCGTTACACATTCCATCACAAATTTATAATATACCCCGTTAGGGTATAAAAATGTTGCAGTTGTTTGTTGTAGAGCAGCACAGCAGCAGCAGCAGCAGCAGCAGCAGCAGCAACATAAAATCGACAGCCAAACAGATCACGATAAATCAATGGCTGTAAAAAGCCAGCAACAACAACAACAACAACTGCAACTGCAACTGCAACAACTGCCTGTAGCCCCTTTGTATATATAAATTTGTGCAGCAGCAGCCAACACGAAATGAGCGACGACGTGCAGCACGAGTTGCACCAAAAGCAACCAATGCCAATGCCCCATTGCCCCAAACCCCGCTTCACCTCCCCCCACTCGCCCAGAACCTGGTTCACTTGCATGCGCGTCCCGGCCAAGCACTTGCAGCTGCCTAGCTTGAGGGGGGAGGGGGGTTGGGGGGCAGCTGGGGGTGTTGGGGCCGAGCTGACCCATTGCTGATTATTAGCCAAGGCCCGTGGTTGGGCTGCGAGACCAGAAGACTTGCCACTGCGAAGTAGACTGAAGCTAGCCTCGGCTTTAGCTGGAGCCATGTTGGTGGCATGTTTGAGTTATGGCCACGTTAGCAGCTTGTTGCAAATGCTACACATCTGCCTGAACTTGTGTGAGTTGTGAGTCCAACTGCACAGGGTTAGAGATCTTTGCAAAAGTATATTTAATAAAGAAAGAAAAATATAAACATTTGCATAAAATGTTTATACATAAAATCTGTCGCAAGCTTAATCAAATCAAGGCCCACGCATCAATATAGCCCTCTGAGACTTTAAGTTAAGTTTAGTTTAGTTCACACCAGTATTAACTTTATATATGATATTCATATTTTCAAATTTCAGATTAATCAACCAATTTTTAAGCAAAGGAAAATTATTTTTTTTCTTTTTGTATTGTCAAGTTTAAGTTTAACGATAAGAAGACGGTTTTATTATGCAATTTATTTATAGAGATTTAATAGATACATAGTTATAATCGATGGCTTCGAAATCAAGCTTGGAGTGCAGATTTTTTAGTGTCTAAATCTTAGCCAGAAATTTTTGAAACTTAAATGCTTACACTAAAATTATACAATTGATTCTTAGATTATGTACATTTAAATTTAAGGAACCCCTGTAAATTCACACTATTTCTTAATTTCTCATTTTATAATTGAAATTTATTTATTCATTTTCATATATATAAATTATTATTACTATTGTTGTTTATAAATTATATATTGTAAAAATGAAAAGGTATTATAATTTGGAATACCCTTGAAAGTGATGCTGAGTGTACATGGAAATATGATCACACTGTGCAAACCTATCGATTCTTAAACCAAACCATAATTTCGATAAGCGATAGGCTTAATATCAATAAGTTTAAATAATTTTTTCGTAGGATAATTTAAACCTGCATTTTGTTCTTTTGAAAATATAGACCTTACTTCAATAGATAATTTTCTTTTAAAAATATCTTATACATTTTTTTATTGCACTGCAATTAGAAATTCGAAAGCACCGCAATTTGTCTATCGATTTTGGCTTCACAACGAAGGGTGACAACTCTAAAGTCGAAGTTTTGAGTGTGTCGAAGTGGCAGCGCTTTGCTGCACTTGTGCTTTTTTCGCGCTCATAAATTGTGACAATCTCTTACAACTTGTATTGAAGTAGGTAAATAAAAGTATTCACCAAGTTTCCACTACTCCACATTGGGGCGACGTGTTATCTCGCGAGATAAAGCTCACCTGTGGCAGCACTGTACATTTCCCGGAAGAGTTGCAATGTCCGCGGCTGCTTCTTCTTGCTGCCGGCGTTTCCCATGTCAACTTTGCTTGGCTATAACTCAACGCAAATCGTAATCGCATTAACCGTCTTTGGCAACAACAACTCGTGCGCCACAAAATAAATTACTGAAAATATCAAAACGTCAACGCGGATCAGATCGGTTTAGTTTCCAGTGCCGGTTCCAGCAACCGTCCACCGATCTTCTCACGGAAGCCGCTCATTAGCATGTCAAATGTGTGGACAGAGGACAACGGACGGACGCCATTGGACAACTTCTGGCTGGAGTGGCAAAAGTGACAAATAATCCAATTGTGCGCGACACTCAGACTCGATTCTTGCCGGACGGGGGCAACAACTAATTAGATATTTAATCCCAATTTATGGTCCACAAATTAGCCTAAGTTATTCGATATTTGTAAGCAAAGCTCAGACATGATGTCAGCCTCTTGACTTGTCCAACTTCACCTTGAACTCAATTCCCTCTCTCCCTCTCTCTTTTTTTTTTTGCAGATCTCGCAGCGCCACGCCCTCATCCGCAACATATCGCAGCGGCAGCGGCGGTGGCATCTCACCCAATCAACAGCAGCAGCAGCAACAACAACAACAGCAACAACAACACCAGCAAATGCAGCAACAGACAACGCAGCAGCAACGCCTGAGCCCGCCCAGCTCCCAAGCCCACATGCCCCTGCACAATTTGTCCACAAATCTGTTGAACAGCTTTCAACAGGCGGCGGCGGCCGCCAGCAACAGTCAGCGCAATGCCGCCGCCGGCGCCAACAGCAGCAGTGCTGCCAACAATGCGAGCAGCGGCGCCGGCAGCGCTGTCACCAGCCCAGTTGCAACAAGTGCCGCAACAGCAAATGCCACAGATTTCTCCACGCGCAACTATTCGGATATTATGCGCTGCCTCGCGGCCAAATACAACAATGCCAATCCCAATGAGTAAGTGCAGCAGGCTTTTAACAATGGCTTGAAGAGCTTTAGAGTCGTTTATTAATTTCAATTCGGGTTTCGTTTCGCTTGTTAACCATAAACGGTTTATAATTCAGAATAGCAATTTCCAATTTGTACTTATAATTCAAGTGTGTTTCCTTTCAAAATTCTATATAAAATATTTTTAAAATCTAAAATATGCAACTTGAAGGTTTTTAAAAATCAATTTAATTTGGGTGTTTTTTTTTTTTTTTGTCATCTCCGTAAGTTACGATGAACAGCAAAACAACTATTTAACATACACTTAGCATAACAAAAGATATTGTTAAAAGGGCTATTTTGATGTTATGTTAGCTAAATTTAAACAAATGGGCAAGAAAAAAATTCATTGAGACGATCTTCCGATCTTCACGAATTTGTTATTTTACTTAAAGTTCAATTTTAAAAATTAATCGCTTCTGAAGAAGAATATTTCTTTTATTTATTTGATTATATAGTAGTTCAAAAGCTTTTTTACATTAAGGCAATATTTTGGCACATTTATAAATTAAATATATAGACTTTAGATTCAATTTAATATTTAATATTCGGCGGGTATAAAAATGAGTATAAGACGCACCTTTAAAAGTGATTCTGAGCGGGTAGATTTTATGTCAATAATCATGCCAAAATTGACAAAAATGTAGACATTTATTTATAATATTTAAATATTTATTAACACATATTAATCTTATAAGAAAGATAAGAAACTGCAAATTTGTATTATTATTATTTATTTATTTATTTTATTAATATATATTTTATTATTATTTTTTTTATTATTATTTATTTATTTATATATATTTTTTTCAGCCACCATGCAACCCGTCGCAATTCCTACTACGACAGCAGCGGCAGCAGCAGCGCTGGCGTTGGCGCAGCTGCCGGCGCATCGGCAGGCGGCACGGAACGCAGCGGCGCCAAGTCGAGCAATGCCAACTGCGGCGGCGGCGGCGGCGGCAGCAGCAGCGGCGGCAGCAGCAGCACGCTCGCGCACAATGCGAGCGGCGCAAGCAAAAAGCATTCGCCAGCAACGGCGGCCAGCCTGCGCGAGGTCAAGGAGTCAGCGGTGACAACGTTGGCGGGCGGCGGTGTGGGCGTGGCTGGCGCTGCGGCGGCCAGCAACAGTCTGCCGCCAGCCGCAGCACAATCGCCCACAGAGCAGGCCAAGAGCCAAATGGCCGCTGTGGTGGCCGCCGCGAGTGTTTCGCCTTTCATGAGCAACTTTTTGCCCTTCTCCGGTGGCATATTCCCCATGATGGACATGAGCAGCACCCAGGCGCTGTTAACGCTGGTAAGTGAGCAACTGGTTGCGCTGACCACCCAAAATGCGCACAACTTGTCTCTAAACCTCTGCTCCCTCTGCTCCCACTACCCCTACTACAGGCGCGTGCTGCCAAAGATGCCGAGATACAGCAGATACTGCGCGGCAAGCAGCAGCAACAGCAGATGCAGCTAAAAGGCAGCAGCTCGAATGCCTCGTCGCCCAGTGCCAGCGCATCGAGCACGCCACGTCCCAGTTTAAATGCCGCACTGCAGCAGGCGGCGCAATTTGTTACACCCGCTTTAATCTACTCCGCGCAACTGCAGCAGCAGCAGCAACAGCAACAACAGCAACAACAGCAGCAGCAACAGCAGCAGCAACAACAATCGCATCACGCCTCGCGTCAGTCTAGTCCACGTTCCAATGCGGAGGCTGCTGCTGCGGCGCCGAATGCTGCAACAGCGGCTGCGGCTGCGGCGGCGGCGGCGGCGGCGCCGCTAGACTTGAGCTCACAGCCGCCAGCCGCCAAACGTTTTAAGGCTGAATCATCCACAGCAGCAACGGTTGCAACGGCAACGGCAACATTGGGCTTGCTGGCGGCACGTCGTGCCAGCTCAACGGCAGCAACAGCAGCAGCAACGACAACGACAACAGCAACAACAACAGCAACAACATCGAGCACACCATCCCCGCCACTTACGGAGCAGAAGCCAACACTGGAAACACTTGAGGGCCAAAACAACGCCAACGCCAACGCAACAGCAACAGCAACTGTTGCAGCAGCAGCAGCAACGTCGCCAGCGGGCGCAGTGCGTCAGTGTCAGGCGCAGAGCGAGGAGGTTAACTCCTGGTCTGTGGACGATGTCTGCACCTTTGTGGGTGGAATTGATATATGCGCCGAGTACGTTCAGGTAAGCCACAGACACATTCACAGTCACATTCACAATCACAATCACAGACAGCTTTCAGCCGGCTTCGGCCCAGTTTTGGCCAAGCAACTTTAGTTGATTAAGCTTCGATTTTGGAGCCACATGCAAATTGCTCTAAATTGCCCCCACTCCTAATTAATGTTTATGGTGCGCGGCAGTTGTTGTGCACAACACTGTTTGTGTTATCTAGATACAAGCCCACGCTCGATTAAGATAGCGACTGAGCGCAAGAGAGAGAGAGAAAGAGTGGAAGAGGGAGAGCCTGGGCAGAACCAATTGTCATGTACTCGAAAGTGTATAACCAATCAGTAAATTTTCAAATCTTTCAAACTATCTAAATCGCTAGACAACACCTACACTCGCAGAAAAGGGAGTTGCGAAGTGAATAAAAATAAAAGCTGCCCTTGGTTTGAATATAAAAGATAGATTTTGTATGGAATTCCAGCTTACAATATGACTTGAGATTTTATAGGTAATGTCTTAAACATAATATTAAAAATAATGTGGCAATGTGTCCTTGAAAATTTATTCAATAAAATTGAAAAATATTCAATAGTGAAAAGTCAGCACTTAAAAACAGTATAAAAAATTCCCATATTTAAAAAAAAAATGTTTAACGAATTTTCACGTAAACAGTTCGAAACCTGTTCCCTTTTCCGTTGGGCAAACTAACTTGAAAAATTAGCAAACGCTTGATTAAAAAAAAATAAACAATTTTACTATTATTATTTAAAGTAGAGGTATATATAGTTATAAACTATCAAAATATCTCTTTTTTAAAGCATTGGCTCCTTTGGCCTTCGGCTTAGACAATCCTACATCCATACACTAGCATGGGATTCGATCCCAGATTTTCGTCGTTTACCAAGGATTGCAAAAACAAAATTTCAAATTATAAAATTCTTCAAAAATATGTGTTTAATCAGGATTACAATGAAAACCCATATCTAAACCAACAGTGATTTATGGGTTCAATTCGAAAATGGCAGCATTTCCAGTCATGCCAAAAAAATATATTTAAAAAAAAATATTGACAAAACTATAAAATATTAGTAAAACCAAAAAATTGTTTTACTAAGTGAGTTCGTTTTCCGCATTTCTGTTTTTAATTTTTGTTCAGTCTTATTCATAAACTGCGCTGATAATGCTGGACAGCAACAGCTCAAGTGGATAGTATTTCAAAACTAAACTTATCGCTGTAAACCGCAGCAATAAGCCTGATAGTAAACTAATATACAAATTGAAAAAGCCGAGAGAAGATAAGATAGTTTACCCATAAGAAATGAAATCAATAATCAACAAATGAACTAAGGACACTGTACGTAACCCAAGCCACATTCTTTTGATGGGTAGATGCTAAATAATCCCAGCTAGTTGGCTAGTAATTTAACAAGAATATATTTACTCTTTTCTAAATCATATATATATATATGTTTTGTAAATCAGTGTGAAATTCTTTGCCTATATCCGGACCCAATTACAATTGCCCCTATATCATCTATCCTATGGCCCCATTACTGTCAAAGTTCATTTACCCAATGGCAATTCGCACTTTTGAAAGTCAGGCGACGCCAACTTGCGGCCGAGCTTCCTGTCAGGCCCATTGGCATGCCGCAAGATTAACTATGCGTTTGAACTTGGGTATGCGATGGGAGTGCTTGGGGAGTTGGAGACGGGATTTGAACTCCATTGGCGGCCATTAATATTGTGTGTGCCACGCGAGCGTCGCCCCAATGCGAATGCTTGTTTGTAATAAAGCTGCGAATGCGGCCAAGTGCTGTGGCATCTATCTAACTGGCCTAGCTGAGAGAGCTCTGGCTGGCTGGCTGTCCGCCGTCTGTCTGTCTGTCTGTCTGTCCGAGCTGGTTGCTCTGCTTGGCTCTGTTGCTGCTCCACATAGCTGCTTGTTGTTGCTGTTGTTGTTGTTGGCCCAGGTGATCTTTTACGACCAGTTCCGGCAAGTTGAACGACTTTTGATCGGTCAGCCGCTTGCGGTCGACGATCGGTCAACGTCAGGCGTCATTAAAGCCACAGTCAGAGCCACAGCCAGAGCCAGAGCCAGAGCCAGTCCCAGATCCTGCTACACGCGTTAATGGAGGTGAAAACACGGCCACAGCCAACTACCAGAGCTGGCCCGGCCCGGCCTGGCCCGGCCTGACTAGCCTCAACCCACTCCTCTCCTGCCCGCCTGGCTGCAACTCGGAAAAATAAAAAAAAAAAGATAGCGTTAACAATTAACATGAAGTTGGCTTTAGGTGTTGACACATTTTGATGCATATTAGCCGCAGGCATGGACACATTGGCCACATTGGCCGCCAGTTGATGATGCGTCAAAAGTCGCCTAATTAGCGGGGCCCAAAAGCCGCTTACGCGCACAGCGCCATTGAAATCTGCTTAGCTTTGGCCAAAACAGTTGAAAACCGACATTTGCTGATATGCACGGCAACCAGTTTGCAATTCACAACTGTAGTCTAGCTGCCCCTCACCACGCCCTCTTTTTGTTTTGAGCGAGCGCCAACAACTCCGCCCCATTTTGCGATAGACAAAAAGCCAATTGGCGTAATATTCAATTGAATTTATGGCCACAACGACACTTGGCCAGTTTCTGCTGCTGCTGCTGCTGCTGGCCTGTTGCTCCATGCTCTTGCCTCAAGACTTACACCTTTTGTGGCACAGGCCGAGTTGCATGCAACTTGTTCGCCACGTCCCTGCTCGGGCGCACGTTAGAAGAAACTTTGTCGCTGCGACTGTCTGGCACTTTTGAGATATTGCGGAGGTTGTAAATATTTAGTGCAGAGGTTGCTCCGCAATCCCATATATATATGTATAAATAAACATATATACATATATATTATATATATATATATATATGTATGAAGACATTGAGAACTGGTTCAGTGACATTGGCCGCGCTCAGGCCTAGACCGGACCAGGGGCTGGGACTGGGACTGGGACGGGGACTGGGGCTGAGTTTGCGCTTGTCGCATCATGTTGCAGTCGGGGCCCAGAGAGCGCCTGGCAAGTGTTATTGATATTGCTCAGACTTTGGTCACAGATTGGCATGCACTGAAAGACAGCAAACACACACACACGCACGCACACACACACACGCCCAGCTAGATATAGCCATAAGTTGAAAAGATCTCGCGAGTCGAGTGGCTGACCAAACCACGCATGGGTGGCTCAATGCGACGGTTTATTATCGCCCCAGCTCCGCAGCGGTCGTTCCAAATGCAGATGAAGTTATAACTAAAACTTGACCATCAGCTGCTGCTGCTGCACCCTACAGCTCTCAATGCCAGCAGGATGCGATATTTTTATATATATATATCTTCTTTGCATTTTTTTTATTAAAGCTTTTTTTCTTGCATTTTTAATGCACTGATTTATGGCTATATTAAGGCACAATAATAATTTCTATGCGTGATCACAGCAGCTGCAGCTGCAGTCCACTGAGCTCTCTCTCCTCTCTCTCTCTCTCTCTCTTGCTTACTATCTCTGTCTGATCCTCTTGCCGCGTGCCGCATTTCAGAATTTGTTTATTAAATTGCCAGCGATTGAGTTTGTGTCTCCTGGCTTGGAGTTAGCATTGATTAAGTGAACTGAGCCAGCAGGTTGCTTAGGAGGCTTTAAAAAAAAACGACAAAGATCATAGATAAGAATGTGCAACAATATCTAATGATAGTTCTGAAAATTATGCACTTTTTGCTTTTTAACAAGTGAAGATTTTTTGGCGCGAGCACCAATTGAAAATACTTTTTTATAAGCAAATAAATTTGAAGCTTAAATTAGAGGCCAGAATTTAAAAAAATATGAATTCAATGCTTTAAATAATTAATAACTGTCAAGCGTTATATGTATAAAATAGTTACAGAGAGCATCAACTTCTGATAAGGTATGATTCAGATTTGAGGAGAGATATCAAGTTAAATTTAAAAAATTACTTTTTTCTATTCCCCATTTATGTTTTCCTTTTAAATGTATAAGATATTTTGTGAGTTTTCTTACATATTTTACCTGCTAGATATCAGTCTCTTTTCATAAAATTCCCTTAAATTAATTCCACCTCCAAAATTTTACCAATATTTACAAGTTTACAGCTTGAACTGCTTCACCTGTTATTTTACTCTTATTATTACTTCAACCGTTTTTCTCGTTCGCGCTCATTAGTCACACTTATCTATGATGTGAATTCTTCTGTACTTAATCAAAATGTAATACTGTAATTTCCCACCTGAACAGTCGACCATTTTCTGCTGCCACTTCAAAGCTTAAGCTTTGAACTTGCCTGCCCTAAATGGCCCGAATTAGTTTTTTTTTTTTTTGCAGTTGTGTCTGGAGTGTATCTGTGTGCGTGTGATGACATTCAGGAATGTTTCCCAAGACCAGACACAAGCTCTGAACCTCAACAAAGCTGTCAAAAAAAAAATAGAAGAAAAAAAATAGGAAAAAAAACGGCAACCAACGCGGAACTTTCTGTCCGCCCCCCTACTCCCCCTACGCTAGCTTCACAGCCATTTGCTGGCTTGTTTGTCTTGGCTTGTAGTATCTCCATCTTCGGTGTTGGGGTGTTCGGGTCTCTCGGCTCGGGCCAAGTACTTACTTGTACTCGTCGCCATCAGGCCGTCATAGTCGCAGTCGTACTTATTGTATTTGACATGCCAAATGCCAAAAGTACACGTAGGCGTCATAAGATTCATGACTCGAACTCGAACTCCGAAAACGAAAACCAAAAAAGTAAATGTTTTCTTCGAAGAACCGTAATTTGTATATCCTATGAATTAGCATACTCTGACAAGTAACGTTTTATGATCCTTAAAGAAATCCGTTTATTTTTCCAAATCATTTCATATTCTTATAAAGTTTTTATTTTTATTTAATGTGGCTGTATGTTTCAAGGAGTGCTGCATTTAGAGATCTGTCTTCATACTATCTCTGTTTTCGTTATCATAACGTTATACAAAATTCACATTAAACATTCTAGTACTTAAAGAAAATTTGGGGGAAATTAGATTTTGCAGAGTTTTTCTTGAAATTTGAATCTAAGAATTAGAATGCAAATCATATTTTATTTAAAATTTTTTATTATAATTTTTTTTCTTTATAAGTTTTTACTAATGATTTCCAGATACCTCTTGAAAATTACTTTTATAAATGGATAAACCTAAAATATAGCATGCAATATAAACAATTTAGTTTTCTATTGGAACTCAACAAGTTAAGACCTTCTTTCTTAATTTTAATATATTCTTTAGTTGTGCAGTGTCAATAAAATTTATGAATATGACCAATCAATCGACATCCTTGAGGTGTTTAAAATAAAAAAACATTAAATATATTTTTTTAAGAGACAAACGTTCCAAAAAGTAGAATTTTGCGCAAATTACAATAATTTTTGGATTTCTTTCATAAAGTCAAATATACGTACGAATACATGTTCGGGACAAACCTTGCCACAATTAGCTGCTGCCCACTGTTAGGGTATAGGAAAATAAAATCATGGTACGCTTTAGCCCACGGTGTCGTGTCGCGGTCGCTGCGAGTCGAACGTTCTGCCCGCGCTCAGCAGACAGAGACGGAGACGGAGGCAGAGACAGAGCCCAGGCACAAGACAACGTGTTATTGTTGCTTGGGTTCACATAAATGTCAAGCAGGCACCAACAAATGCATAACTCGAACACACACACACACACGCTCACACAAATACATATCGTGTATATGTATATAGATATAGAGTAGAGATCGCCTTAGCTCTAGATATTGCGGCACAGTTAACGCCCCCGCTTTAAACATTGCAGTTGGCCCTCGACTGCAGCTCGTATGCATTTCAAAGTCGACCCTATTATTAGGCGCGCAGTTTCATATTTCAGCATTATAAATGTAAACAACGCTGAGCATCGTCATCATCCACATACTCATGATCGTGATCATCATCAGCATTTTGCGAAAATGTCATCTCTTGCCATCTGCCTATTTGAATATATAGTTGAGGTTCGCACTTGTCACTTGAGCCTGGGCCCAGAGGTCTTGCATTTGCATCGCCTCTCTATCTGCTCTATCTCCATCTCTATTTCGCATTATTTGTTTATCTCAATTCGTATTAAAGTTCGAGTTTTATCGCACAGTCCACTCGTTACTTTGGCTTTTCGCATGGACCTTACCCATCCATAACTGTCACATGCTGACTAAAGTTTTATTTATATTTCCTTTTTTATTTGTTTTTCTCTTTTATTTTTCCTACTCTTTTATTGGCCCGTTGCGCCTGCGCTTGCCAGCTCACTCTATAGACTCTGACTCTCTCTCTCTCTCTGTCTTTCTCTGACTCGATTTTGGTCGATTCAATTGATTTGGAAAGTTGCATTAAAATGCAATTTGAGGCATTTGGGCAAAAAGCAAATTGTTGCATATGAGTTGGGCTTTTGCAGGAAGTTGCCGCGGGAAATGACTTGCCTTGCAGCAAGTGCATTTTCTTTATATTTGCTTTTGAAAAGCCAAAGGTTTCTTTTTTCGGATAGAAGTGAATTTGTTACAGCACTTGATTTTTATGACTCGCCGCTTTTGCCGTTCAATAGTTATCTCAATAGTTAATGACATAATAAAGATCATAAGATTATGCTGACGCTGCATTTGAACAATTATTTTTATTATTTCTCGAACCGTTTTTAATTTGATCGGCTTTGCCGCTTAAAAATATTTAAATTTAATTATAGAGTGTGAAGTAGTTTCCAGTTCTGAGGTCGTTTTAAATATTAAAGTTCAAAAAGTTGAAAAAGTAGATTAAATTGCAATGTAGGTTTTTTTTATAACTAAATTGCATTTTCATAATAATTACTTAATCTTAAAATAAAACAAGTTAATCAATTTTCTTGAACTTTGTCAAATACAAATTTTTAAAACAGATTTTTTTTTATTTTATTTTTTTTTTTTTACAATGATGCGATTTTTTTGCAAAAACATGATTAATTCCAGTTTATATATTTCAAATTCCTTAAACTCAATGTTATAAATCTTGCTTACTAATAAAGCAAAGAATCTTTCGTTTATTGATAATTTAAAATATTTAATAAAAGAATATTGATGATTAAATAAAAGTTAAATACATTATAAAAAAAAGTTCGCAACACACTAGAAACTATCCATAGATATCGCATCTAATGAGATTTTTTGCAACAGATAGCATATATATTTTCCACATACAAAATTTCAATTTTGCAGATTAAAGATAACATCAGCACTTGTACTATATAATCAACGATATTTGCACTTTCCTTACGCTTTGCCGAACCTAATCGGATCGAATCTCTTAAGTGTTACGGCTATAGCGCCTCAAGTTCCGTTTCGTACAAGCATACTAACGGTACTACCTGCTGAACACTACTACTTGCACTGCCCATACTGAACTTTCATAGCCCCAAAGAAATTCATGGCCTAAAAGAAATCAGCGGCGAGCAGCAACTGGCCTAATGATTATAAAGGTAACGATCTTTGCGAGTTGATGTTGTTGTATTTGTTGTTGTTGTTGTTGTTGTTGTTGTTGTTGTTTTGCGGCGTTGGCGGTCAACGCATTATCAGCTAGCCCCAGTCAACGGCAACAAAATTACCGCACACGAGACAACAACAACAGCAACAACAGGCAACAACAACAGGCAACTGAGGCACGTGCTAAACATGCAACTCCTACTCTTGCCACGGCCAAGGCAGCACTCGCAGCAGCAGCAACAGCCGCAGCCGCAGCCACAGACACGACCACCATTCACTCTCAGTCAGTCACTTTTGGGGTCCATGATGCAACCAACGGCTGCAACGGGGAGTCCGACCAATATGCTAGCCATTAATCCATGAATTACTTAAAACCACATTCCGTGCCCGCCCGGCTAACTGCTGGCCGGGGGTGGCTTGTACGGAGCCCAGAAAGCGGGGGAGAGGCAACATTTAAATTGCCCGCTTACCGCCATATTTCTATATATTGGCAACTCGTCGTCTTCGCCGACGTCGTCGTCGTCGTCGTTGTCGCTGGTTACTGCTGGGGGCCGCCTACAAAAAAATCGCAACGACAAGCAATTTCTTGCTCTTCCTTTGGGCATTTTGTTTTTTTTTCTTTTTTGAGCTGTTTTTTTGATATTGTTGCACGATAATGATGTCGTCTGTTTGATGATGTTGGCCATGGCCAAGGAGCGCAGTTAGAACAATCACCTACATTGAAGAAGTTGGCAACTTTGGGGCAAAAATCACAGCACGAAAGCAAATGATTGCAATCGACGACGAGAATGTTGCTGCAACATTGCTGCTGCTGCTGCGGCAACTGCTGCTGCAACTTCTGCTGCAACTTCTGCTGCTGCTGCTGCTGCAGGCCATGCAAGTTGCAGCCGCCGCATGCTGGTGCAGAGGTTATATGCAGCGAAGGTTAAGAGGTGGCCACACGGCGCACAGAGCTGCCATTTAACTGACAGCCAGCAGCAGAAGCAGCAGCAGCAAAAACCAAGTCAGGCAGCAGCGGACACAGAGAGGGAGAAATCCCAGCCAGCAGCAGCAGCAGCAGCAACTCATGACTGGAAGCAGCAACAACAATATGTAATAGTAATCTACTCTAGAGTGGTTGACTGGCAGATATCCTGTACTCAACTCCAAGTTTTAGAAAATTTAATTTCAAACAACTTTTTTTTCTTTTCTTTCGATTGATATGCGTTTTTTCAGTGCTAAAAGATTGTACATAGTGAAAATTGGAATTTTAGGTAAAACAGAAAAAAGTATAACTTAAAAAAAAATGTTTTTTTGTTATTCAATTCTAATTATAACAAAGATTCGCTAAAAAAAAAAAAAAAATTCAGTGTAAAATGCGTTTTTTATTGTTCTTGATGAAAAGAAAGCTATCAAAAAAGGTTTTCTTCTGCATTATTTGGTGTATCCAGTTCTTATTATCTCAGAAATATGCTTAAAAAGAAACTTTATATATTTTGAAGAAATAAAGAGATAGTTTCTGAAGTCCTTGAGATCAACGTAGTTAATCTTACTAAACAAAAAAATATGTACTTTATACATTATACATTATTATATGCTTTCTTCTGCTTGTTACATGCATTTGCACAAATTCAATATACCTCTTCATCACCATAGCTAAGGGGTATGGAAACCGCAGTTCGAGACCGAAAGTCAAATGCCAAGCAGCCAGAGATCAGGGCTCGGGTTCGGGGTCCCGGCTTGCCGGATTCGAAAAAAAAAAAAAAAAAGCAGTGCCCGGGCCACAAGTCCAGGCAGGTCGACAGCGGCGTCGACGTCGCTCGTGGTGTGTTATCAAAGCTGATGATGATTATACCCACTTGCACGCCTTTTTTGTTGTTGTTGTTTTGTTTTGTGTGCCCCCCAACAGCAGCACAGCGCCCTGCACCCCGCGCAAAGCAAACAGGAAGCCGGCTTGAGCCGGCTTTGCCAATTGGCTACTCGTCGTCGATGCTGCTGCTGGTGCTGCTGCTGCTGCGCTGCCTGCACCCTGACGCCCCCCATTCCCGCCCCCATCCTGGAGCTCTTGCAGCTCGTTGCATGCATTATTATTATGCGCATGCGCACAGTTGGGGCATATAATCTAAAATTGTATCTTTGGCGTGTAACCCGGAGCACTTTCTGCTGCTGCCGTTGCTGCTTCTCCTTTTGCCTCTTGTGGCAAAAAAAAAAACCCAAACAAAACAAAAGGCAACCAAAATAAACTGATTATGTGCCTCAGTCCAACTCGGCGCACTACCTCAAGATGCTGCCAAAGAAAATTAACAGCGCTCTGCTGTCGAGGGTCTTCAAGGGTCTTCGAGGGTCCCGACGTTTCTTGGCTGCAGTTGAAGCCTTTTGTTTGCTGCTGTCCGTTGGGTCACATCAAATTTGCTAATATTTTGACCTCAAGATATAATATCATGCTGGTCATGATTGCACAGTGGGCTAATAATATCAATTTTCAATTAAATATCGGGCTTAAACTATAATTAAATATATATACATTAAATATATTTAATCTTAATATCGCAATGGACGTAATTTAAATAATCGGTTTGTCGAAATTGCCAATTTAAGTTTAAGTTTAAATTGTTCTGTTCGATATATTAATCGATAAGTTTGCTGTTCTTCAAAAAAAATTTATTTTTTGCAATTTTTTAATATTGCTATTTGTTATCAAATATTATATTTATTTATGGATTATCCCCCGAGTTCATGGCATATATAAGTCTATATTATTGAGTTGATATTAGGCATTAGGCATATTCATAATATATTTCGATGACATTGACATTGTTATCGATAAACTTAGAATAATTTTATCCAATGTTTTTTGTTATCGATCGATTTTTCAAATTTTCCATAAGTTAACTTGATAAGCTGAAGACTTATTAACTGAAAGCTTAACCTAACAACTGTTTTTTTATACAATTTGCAACCTTTCAAAATGAGATTGCATATTTATCGATATATTTGCCAGGGCATCCACTGTAGCACGACTTCATTATGCCCGCGGCAGTAGCTGCGAAAAGAAAAATCTTATTTATTACCAGGCTCCGGCTCAGACACTCCACTCGAGCAGCGACCAGTAAATTTTGATGGGCCTTTAGGGCGGCTTTGTGTAATTTACTAAACTATCTAATAGAATAAGCGAGCTTTTTGTTTAAGGCTGCGCGAAGCGTTGCCCGATTGTTAGAATCAATCAAGAGCCGAACTAAGCTTGGTCTAAATTCCAGAACCTTGGCAATTTCCAACACCTTTTGGCTAGTGCACGTGCCCAGACGATTGCTATTGTAAATGTTGTTGATGTTGCCTGTTACTGTTGCTATGGATATGTATTGCTATTGTTGCTGGCAACATGCCCATCAAACCAGTGGCCCACTCTTGGATTGCGGAGGGTGGCGAGGGGCAAGAGAGGAGCCCACCTAGTGTTGCCACGGCCTGCGCTCAATGCGTAACAAGATCAAACCACAGCCACCGCAGCAGAGGATGTTTGGCATTAAGCGTAATTGTTGGTTGCTCCGGTCAACCAGTCAGCAACAGCAGCAGCAACAGCAGCAGCAGCAGCAACAACGACAGCAGCAACAGCAAAGAGAACAAGAGGGAAGAAAAAAAAATACAAAATCATTAAATACTCGTACTTGGTAGCTACCCAAAATCAAAGCCAAAGTCACAAGTGGAGTGTAGCCAAACAAGTCAACTTTTTAGGTGGGCAGATCGTACCAACAGCCAACTGGGCAGCAACAGCAACAATAACAACAACAACCAGCCAACCAGGCAAAGGTTGTTGATGGGCCACGGCGACTGTTGCTGCTGCTGACGGCAATCAGGTCGAACTCAAAGCCGCAGTCGAGTCGCTTTTGGCCAGACATGAAGAATTACAATGAGTAGGTAGTTGGGCGCAATTGCCACAGCAGCAGCAGCAACAGCACCAGCAACAACAACAACAACAAGAACAGCAACGGCAGCAACAGGCCTCAGTTGCTGTCTACCGTCTTGGCAGCAGGTCGGCCCACGTTCCTCGAGCCGCGGCTATGCGGACTGCTCCCGGGCATAGGTAGCACAAAAAGCTGTTCAATTTAGAATTCAAATTGTTGTCTTCGCTTGTGCCCCTTGCTGTTGCTGTTGTTGTTGTTGCTTTTGCTGCTGCTGTTGGTGGTACATTTAAAGTTGCTGCTGCTGCTGCTGCTGTTGTTGTTGTTGTTGTTGTTGTGGGGCTCTGGCTTTGAGGTTAAGCAGGTCAAAATCCGTACAACTAAATTGAGCGCAGAAATACAATTGAGCTGCTGCCCGGGCTGCAGCTTGAAATTCATTTTTTGTGTGTGCCCCGTTCAAATTAAAATGTATTTCAACAGCAACAACAACACTTGCCACAACAGCCGAGAGAGAGAGAGAGAGAAAGAGAGCCATCGATGACCAGAAGCAGCCAGAAGCACTTTTGTAGCCGCTTATTAGTGCGCCCTTGTGTATATTTTAGTATTTTATTTTGCCTCTTTTTGGCGAGCTTCGCCTCGCTTTTAAAAAGGGTCCCCAGTTGCAAGTTGCAAGTTGCAACCGGCACGTTTCACATTTGACGCTTGAACAGGATCTGAACTCAACTTTTGACTTGCGCACGGACTGCTATTAATTTAATTTTTTTTTATTTTTTTTGGTAGTATTTTTGGGCATTCTTTCTTCTTATTTTTTATGTCTTTAAGATCAAACAGAAAGAAAAAAAAACAGAGAATTGCTTTTAACGAGCTTCAAAACTTGCCAGTTCTATGTAAATATTGCGCAACAAAATGACTTTATTTGGCTGAAATGCCTTTTTATTGATCTATTAAATGCAAAAGCACAAATACTAATTCAAAAATGAAAAACTTGAAATCTCATATATTCGAGGCACACAAATATTTACGACTTCTTTGGCAACCGAATCTAATCAAGAGTTCACGAGCTTTTTTTTTTGACGATCTCTGGAACTTGAGTCAGTGTCAAAACTTGAACTATAAACTTGATTAGATTGAAAAGTTGTAGGCCGAATGAAATATTCACGGTTAGAGGCTCAGGAATTAGCCAGAGCCCAAAATAAAAAAAACTTGTGTCATAAACCTAATCGAAACTTGAGGAATTTCATATCATTTGCCTTTTGTCTCTTAGTTTTTCTCCTATTTTGCTGAGTAATATCAGTTTTAGTTCAAAATATTTTTAGTAATTTTTTTTTTTTTTGGCACGCGCTTAGAAATGTGTATTTTATGTTAAGATTTAAAACTTTCAACAGCTAAGCGGCCGCAAACGTTTTAATTTGTCGTAGAACACACAAAACGCTCCTATTATTGTCTTAGGTGTTTTTTCAACAGTCCCAACGAAATTAGCATTAAATCGTGCTTTATATAATATATTTACTAGATTAACTGTCGGCTGAACTATTGAGCTTAAGATTTATAGATTTTTAACGGTAAACAAAAAGGTTGCAAAATACATTTTTTATGTGGTTTTATATAATGAAATCTTTAAATATTACCTATAACAGTTGAAGTTTTTTTTTTTTTTTTTTTTTTTTTTTTTTTGAATGGAATTTTAGACTTTTTGGATTTGATTCTGCTAGGTTGGTGACGTGACTAAACTAGTTAAAGAAATAACTTATTTAAATAAAATACATATCACAGTAACGTATTATTTATTATTATTATTTTGATCGACATTTCTCGAATATTTAAAATTTTATATTTAAGATTCTAAGCTAATTTTATACCTTGCATAAAAAAAACGTGTCAACTATTCTGCGAACTTAATTAAAAGATATCTTAGTGCAGTGCCTGATAATATATATGCCTAAACAACAGCAACTGCCACACCCATCTAGCCTTATTCGCATGAAATACCCATATTCAAATTCCACAATACATGCCGATCAAATTTATTAAGTATTAATAATTTTAAACCGTTTGCTCAAAAGTCAATTGTTTGACTATATAGTTTCTTGAGACTCCTATATCCCACACCTGGTTGCTGGATATCTGCTAGTCGATTATCTCTGGCAGTTCAGGCCACGTTTTGTCTTTGCTCATTTCTAACGCTAACAAGTTGGCCCACAGTTGCATTTCTCTGGCCTTTTGTTTGATGCTCCAAAATGATTTGCATATTTCCATATTTTTTGTAAATTGCCCCCGTTGCCGGAGAGTCCAATTACATTGCGTGCAGCAGCCGCAGCCGCAGAAGCAGCAGCAGCAGCAGCTCCAAGTAGCAAGCACACATGGCCTCCAATTGGAATTGAAGTTCGAGTTGGAGTCGGAATTGGAGTTCAAAGTCAAGACCGAGTCGCACATTCAAATCTATTTTCGATGGTATTGTTATGGTTAGCTTTGCATGGCTCACTTGCCGTCTAGTTAAAGCCAGACTTTGTTCTTGTTGACGGTCAGTTGGCATTGTTGTTGTTGTTGTTGTTGTTCTATTGTTGCTCCGGCGCTGCCTTGTCAATTATTGGTAGAACAAAATTTAGAACGCAAAATATAGTTGGTAACCACAAAGGCACCAAATCAAAGACGTTGTTGCTGTTGCTGTTGCTGTTGTCCAGCGAATTATGACAGTCCAAGTCTAAATCCAAGTCGTACAAAAAGCCACCAATTTCCGGTATGTGCATTCAGTTCATTGAAGTTTTGGTTTTGTTTTTATTTACATAGCCATTGTGGGAAATGAACAGGGAATTTTGTATATTAAAATAATTGTTAAGTTTGTGCCGGTCTATAAGATATTTCCAACAGCAGAACTGTGTTTTGAGGTTTTAAAAAACTAGATCAATATCTAAAACTAAACCAAATCAAAGTTTTTATAAAATTATTTAACTTTTCAGGCTTTCCCTTCGTTTTTTTTTTTTTTTGCATATCCCAATCTTAGCTGCTTTGATTCTGTTTGAAACGAGACTTAAACTAAATGTGTTTTTTTTTTACATTTAATACAAATTTGTTGTTCTATAATATGTTAACTTAAATCTGGTTCATTAAACTATTGAGTCATGCAATTTCTATTGACTAAAAGAACGAAATTCCCTTTTAAAGCTACAGCTGCTTTGAGTGCGAACTCTGCTACGTTTTGGTCATTGCTTGATCTATGGTCGTTAAAGCTCTAAACTCGATATTATTATTTTCTTGATCCATGCGCTGCTTTTCAATGTCCTTGTAGATGGCCTGACGGCGTCGCAACTCTGCTTTGACCTTAGCTTTCTTCTCAATGAACTTTTGCTCCATCACCATTTCGTAGAGGTTCTGATCGTTGTTCACTTGCCGCATTACATCGGCGTTCACTGTTGTCGCCCAGGGACGTCGCGTCGTAATTTCGTTGGCATAGAAAGCTGTATTGTTGGCCTCAAAGGGACTTGGCTTAATGAATATGGCCATATAGCCCGGTCGATTGATGTCGCGTTCCACAGGAAACACACTAACGAACAAGGAACAAGGAATATTATACTTTTAAGGGTTATTCTGTTATCAAGCTTACCAAAAATACTGATTTGAGTCCCACTTGGGACCCCACCAGGCGCCCAGCACTCGAAATGGACACGAGCGATTTCGACCCGCATCCGATTCAAGGACCTCACCCACCGATATGAACAGCAGATCCGTCGTGTTCGCCTCGACGAGGTGCGCCTTGCGCAGCATGAAGAGATCATTGAAACCCGAGATGACCACATTATCGTATAGATTGTAGACCAGCTGATTGTTGTTGTTCTGGCCAATGATCAGCATGGCCAGCCGCATTCTGTTTATGATGTGCGCAAGAGACAGAAAATTGATGTTCATGTCCTTGTAGTCCTCGGTTAGATAGCCAAAGAACCAGCGCCTAATGTGCAGCCGAACGGGCAGCTCCATGCGGTTCATCAGTAGCCAAGGACCGCCCCAACTATTTTTAAACTCACACATGATCTTGGCGGGGAGGCCACGATCTCGGGCCAAGTCAATGCCAAAGACCTCGTGCAATTGCATATCCTCGTGACAGGTGGCTTCAGGATAATCAAAAAATTGGTTTGCATGAGGTGTTGGCCGTAACCAAATCTGGGTGGTTGTCTCTTCGGTTGGATTTAAAACGTCATTCGTTATTGGCCTCTTCGTGGTTGACTTCTCAGTGGTTGACCTTTTGGTAGTTGACTTCTCGGTGGTTGACTCCCTGGTAGTTGACTTCCTGCTAGTTGACTTCCTGGTAGTTGACTTCCGGGTAGTTGACTTCTTGGTTGCCTTTTTAGTGGATTTTGTTGCTGGGTTGTCCTTATCTTTGGATGAAATGTTTCTAGTTTTAGTAACAAGTGGAGCTTTCGAATTTTGTATAAGTATTTCTTTAAATTATTAAAATAATTACCTACTCCTTTCTCATTGGTTTCATCGGTGTTCGGATGCACGTGCGATATGTCCGCTTTTCCAGTGCCTGGACTGTCGGTCAGTTGGTCGGGCTCACAGAGTTGCGGTGGACAGTTCTCCGTAGAATCCAGCTCAATTGTGCCTTCCTGCAAGACTGACCTTAAACGATCTTCTCGACTCTGGCTCTGGCTCTGGCTGTCGCCGTGGCCGTGGCTCTCGCTTTTGCTTTTGCTATGGGGCCTGCTCGTCGTGTCACTGTCCCCTCGGCCATTGGCAATGTTATTGTTGTTGAACACAAAGTTAATGTAGTACGTCTGGCCGAGAACAACCACCAAGGGGAATGCTGTCCACAGCAAAAGGTGCAACATTTTGTGAACCAGCCACCCACCAACACGCACAAATCAGAACTGATCGACACGCCTCAGCAGTGAGTTCTCTTTATAGACTCGGTTCCCGCCCGGAACGGATGCGTTTCGGCCAGAGCTGATTGCGGCATTGCCTGGCCCTTTTATAAAGTGTGCCCACTCGTAAAACTTTATGCGATTCGCACTGGGTCAGAATCAGAGATTGATGGGTATCTATAAACTAGAAGCAGGCAAGCGGTACGGGAGGAAATTGGAGAAATACAATAGGAATCAGAAATCCTTCCCTGCTTTTAAGTAGGTAGGAAAAAGTCAATGGAAGCGAAAATAATTTATGTGACCATGGAAGGCATTAAAATGAAAAAATAAGAATACTTTATATGAATGCTAGTAAATATTATCAGAAAGGAGGGTTCTATGATGGGTACGCAGGAATACTCGTATACTGTGATTAACTATAATATTTAAAGAAATAAAAAACTAGAAAATAAAGTATATTTAATTTGACGTAAATTTAGGTCAAATCAATTAATAAATGAAGTAAAATATTGATGAATAAATATAATAGAATAGGCTGGGGATTTATTATTAAAAAACATTAAAAAACTCATATAGGCTTTATCCTATAATAATTCAAATTTGTTCTATTTTACAAAATTTACTGCTTATAATTTTTCGTTTATCTGACGCCAGTTTTGAGTTTTTCAGATAAATCAAATTTTTGTGACTAAATCCCGCCAAAGAATCAGTAAAAATTGACTGTAAATTCTCAAGGGTTAGGCAACCTACGAGCTTAAGCCCCATTCAAGTTTATTGCTATTAATACATAATATATTAATATAAAGTAATAAATAATCAACCTAATTTCGGACTGAATCCGCTCAAAGCAATTTTAAATTCTTGCTCGATCTGCTGTTAAATTTTCAAGGTTTTTTTTTTATAGACAAGACAATTTCCACAGATTTCCTTTATTAATTGTACAATTTTCATTGAGCAAAATTCATAAAATGAAATATCGTTGGCCGGCGCCAGGATTCCGTAACTGGATGTGCATGAAACAGACAGAAGACAGACATCAATTAGTGAGACAGAGAGAGATGGAAAGAGAGAGAGAGAGTAGAGAGACAGGAGAACTCACACAACTTAGCTCTATTACTCGTCCTCCACATAGTCCTGTTCACCGTACATCCTTGGAGCCTCGTTCCCACTCCCTAGGGAACTGTCCTCCTGCAATTGGTTGCGGGAACCGGAGCCGGCATTGCTGCCCGAATGCCCATGGCTCTCGGAGCTCTCGTAAATGGAGCGCACATAGCGGCCGCCGAAGCTATCGTCAATGCTGATCTCGTAGCTGCTGTGGTGGCTGTGATCGTTCTCGGGTCCGTTTTTGGTCTCTTCCGCCTGCTGAATTTTGAAGCGCCGATCGCGGTCGTCCCGACTGTCGCTGTCGTCGTCGTCGGGCAAATCTTCGGGCAGGCTGTCACCAGTTCTATGGCTGTTGTGGTGCGAGTGGCTGCCACCACCGCTGCCATCACCGCTGCCACCACCGCTGTTACCACCGCTGCTGCCACCACCGCTGCCACCACCGCTGCCGCCGCTGCCACCGCTGCCACCACCACCGCTGCTGCCGCCGTGCTCGTGGCTGTTGCCAACAGCTCCACCGCTGCTCTCGTGAATGTGGCTGATGCCCCCACTGCCGGCACTGTTGCTACCCTGGTGATCACCCGGCATATCCGTGATTTTGTCACCGGACGAGTGTCCTTCAAGGCCCGCCCCATCGCCGCCATCCGGATTGTTGTTGTTGAACGCAAAATTCATATAGTACTTCTGGGCCAGCACGGTGCTGGCCTGCAGCTGCCACAGCACCAGGCCGAGAGCGAAAATGCGTATGCTTAGCCGGCTCCTCATGATCCTCAACAGACTCTAAACAGCAGCCGCTTGGTTTTCTCTCTTATATATAGATGAGGGCCGTTCAGTGCAGCGAATCGCATTGGCCGCCCGCAATCGATTCCGATTGGGTCAGCCCCAGTCGGGCCAATCATTCAACGTCGCCGCCATAAATGATGCACTGCACAAAAAACAACAGTTGAAACTAAAACTAAAATATCCAAAAAAAAAAAAAAAGTAAATTTTGTTAGTCTGTCGGTTCGTTTAACTGGTTTTGTCATATTTATCTTCCTGCGAAATCTTTTTTATGCTAACTCGGAAATTTAGCAGTTTAGATTTTATAATCTGTTCTGGCTAGATTCAGCTGATATTTTCTTTGGTGCAAGGTTCGACTCTTAAAAAAAATGGATATTGCCAGTTCGAATTGGTCTAAAATTCAATTTGATTTCCCGAATTTATCATATATTATTGGAACGAGTTGTTTGCGCATCCTGAGATAAAACTTTGTTGCTTCTTAGACCAATTGGATTTACTTTTTATTTATTTTGTGACATCTCTATCTCTCTATCTTAAATTGAGATTAATATATATATATTCCACAATTTTAAATAAATTGTTCTTGCGTATATATATTCAATCTTCACAGGTTATGTTTAACCTTTAAACTATATTATATAGATATTTTAGATTAGTTTTTTTTTTATAATTTTTTAGATTTTTGCCAAGATCAAGCTAAAAACTGCATATTTTTTTCTAAGTAATTAAATATTTTAAATTATTTTTTGGGAAATTTTTAATATTCTTAATAATAATTCAATAAAATCTCAAGAAAACATTATCATATTTTTTTTTGTAGTTAAAATATTTAATTGCGGTTTGATAAGTAGTATTTTTGTAGACGAAAAACGTAGTTTGTTATTATTATTAATATTTTGTATTTATAATTTATTTGTATTTATTTTATTTTAAGTTGGACAATTCTGTTGATTTAAAGAAAGAAGAAAGCAGATCTATTTTTTAAAGAGATGAAATCTCGTTTAATGATATATCTAAAATGTTCTTGATTTTAATTTTGCAAGTTGGAAAACTTGAAGCTAATTAAAGTAACTAATTGTTTTTCTTTTTATGATATTATAATATTTTTCAAAGATAAGAGTTAGTTATGGATAGTTAACAAACTGAACTCCAACTGGGGATCGTTGCATATTTGCGCCAGTGTGTGGCCGCTGTGGAGGGCAACAGCCACAGCCACTGCCACAGTTTAGCTTGTTGCACAGTGGCAGTTCAGTTGGCAGACGGCAGCAGCTGGCTGCATGGCAAACAGGTTGAAAGCCATGGCCACGGCCATGGAATTCAATCAGGGCCAATCTATAATAGAAATCTCATGTGGAGGGGCAGCCTACTAGCAAGCGGCAGGCAGCAAGTAGCATTCAGCAGGCAGCAAGCGGCAACTGGCAGCCAGCCCACTTTCAATCGCTGTTGGCGTCGTGCGTTGCAAATATGAAAACGCTACTGCGCTGTACCTCAACCGGGGACTCCAGCTAAAAATCGTTTTTCATTAACAATTTTAAAAGCGGCGCATTAATCACACACAAACACACTCACACACACACACACACACACACACAGAGGCGCACGCCCTCCGTTTGCTAGCAGCAGCATGTTGCACGTTGCATACATTTTTTCAGCTACAAACATAACTAATTCTTGCCTCTCTCTTTCTCTTGTGTCTCCTTGCAGCACTTTCGTGATCAGAGCATAGATGGCACGGGCCTGCCGCTGCTAACCGAGGATCATTTGGTTAGCTCGCTGGGCATGAAGTTGGGGCCGGCGCTGAAGCTGCGCTCCATATTGGCGAAGAAATTGGGCGGGCCGTGTCCGTGTGTTGCGTGCGTTGCGCAGGCGCAACAAATGCTGGCACTGCAAACGGGTGGGGCAGCAGCAGCAGCAGCAGCAACAACGACGACAGCAACGGCGGCAACAACAACAACAACAACTGTTGTAACTAGTTGCAGCAGTTTGTCCAACAGTAGCAGCAACAGCAGCAGCAACAGCAGCAGCAGCAGCAACAACATGGCAGATAGCTGCAATGGGCCCAGCAACATGGGCAGCGATGTTGCCGCAACAATGTTGCGCTGCAGCTTTGATGCTGCCGACAGCAGCAGCAACAATTACAGCAGCAACAACAACAATAACAACAACAAGGATGCTGCCAGCTAGTTATTTGTCACAATCGAAATTAAATCAAAATAAAATAATTTTAATCAATCAATGAAAATCAAAATATAAATAGTTATATATATATATATATATATATATATATATTTATATATGCTAACGAATTGCATTTCAACTGCAAATGTTGTACCAAATGAGCTTTCAAATGAAAAGAAAAAACACATCAAAATTATTTTAAATTAATCTAATTTAAACTAAATATATATATATAAGCTTAGCTAAAGTTGTAAACTTTAAGACAGCAACAACAATCGCAAAAGTCTTCCATTTGCATATGAAAAACAAACAGTTAAAAAACACTTAAAGTTTTAAAACATATAATAGTATAAATAATTAATAATTATTAATCAAGCAATTTAGTCAATTTAAATGAGTTTTTATTATTTTAATTTACATAAAGTTTTATGTACTTAAGTGCAAACATTTTGCACTACATTTATGCGGATATATAAATAAATATTTATAATTTATTTAAAATATTTAATATATGTATAATTTCATTTTTCGTTTATAACTGCTAGTCAGTAAATATTATTATTATATTTTAAAACATTCAGAGAACTTAACAAAAAAAAAAAACAAACAAATTTCAATTTAAAATCTGATTTCCTTATTTGTTTAGCAAAGAAAAGGCTATTTATTTTATATTTTTATAACTTTATATATATATTTATATATATAAATTCGATATGATATATAATTATTAATGTTAGTAATATCATTTGTTAAATGCACCCTAAAATCTGTTGTTCAAATTGTTTACAATTATTTTTTGCGGCCATTGCACATTGGAATTCAAAATTCAACATTAATTTAAGAGCTCCAAGACTTGAAGACAACAACAAAAACAAAACACACACACACACACCCACACACAAACAACAACAGTAGCAACAACAAATGCATTGTATATATTGTTTATTTAATGATATTTAGCTTTTATATACTTATATATATCTTTATATATGTATTTTTAAATACTAGGCATCTGCAACTGACCCCAGCAGCGTCAGCGAACTTAAAGTTTATGTTTACGTTTAGACAAGAAAACAATTGATTTATTTTATTAAATATATATTATATATTTAAACAAATACTTAGCTATTTTTCACAAGCAAATAAATTATAAAAAAAAAAAAAACTACAATACAAATCAAATGACTTTCCTCACTCCCTCCCACCCAAGTGCAAATAACTGGGCTCTATGGAGCTGAACTGACCTCCACTGTTGGGCGCTGCGATCGGGTCAAGCGTAACCGTTGCGCCAAGAGCCAACCAAGGATGCACCGCAAACCAATTAAAAGCACGCAGCTGGAGCTGAAGCCGCACTTCAACGTCTAATTACAAATTGGAGTCATTGAATTTAATCGTTGCAAAATCCGCATATATGCACTTCTTATGCACTCGAGGCACGCAAGCTGATAAGCCCATTGGCCCAAACTATCTTCATTCGGTCATAACTCGCTGACTCTGGCGCACTGGAACAATGGCAATAGCAGGGTTCTCCCTAGTTGACCTACCTCAACGGTTTTTTGCCACAAAGAGTGTTTAAGAATTTTCATTTGCGCTCGCCAATTAACGGAATAGGCGATATGGTGTATAGCTTAAATTAAATACAAAGATTATAGGAATGGAGGACGCACTTGGTCCACCGATTGGCCGACAAAGATAATAAGGATTTTTGGGAATTATATATTTCGTTGACTGGGCTGCTAAGGCCGCAAACCTAAAGTCTATATTGTGTGCCTAAAAATTAAACCTTTATGTTTTCTATGATATATAGGTACTATTAGTAATATCACTATTCGGGCCTTATTTTTATAGAATTTAAGGGTCTCGGCACTTGGATACCGATATTCACCTTATTTCAGTCAGAGGACGAGCAATAATATTCTCTCTTCGTGCATATGCATATTAAAAACTTTTTTTTTAAAACGTGTAACATACTTTTAGGCATCCCAAAAAATCTATTATAACTTGTTCAAATCTTGAATGCCAGATACGTGAGCACAACTAGTTTGGTCTTTTTTCACGAAATAGCTCGGACTCAGCCATCGTCCGACATGAGAATTATACAATAATCTGAACTCTGATAAAAGTTGCTAGCATACAGTAAGAGGAAATCACAAACTAGATAAACCAAAATCGACAGCTAAAATTTACTGAAGATTCGTTTAATACAGCATAGAACTTCTTATTGTAGGTTTTTGTAAACATATCTTGGATGAAATTCATGGGATTTTAAATACCACGGTTATGTGTGTATGATGACAATTGAACTGATGAACTTATGTGTATCTATATTAATTAACATTTAAAATGCAGCCAGTTCCTCTACGTGGAGCTTGGTGTAGCCTGATTTTCGCCAAGTGGCGCCTTTTCGCTGCCATTTTGCGACTTAGCTGCTGGCAGCTCCTTGACGCCAGTTGAGCCAAAGCCCGCCTCGCCCCGCTGGGTGTCGTCCAATTTGTCGACCTGCTCCAGCTCCGGGTAGAAGATGCGCTCGCATATGAACTGCGCAATGCGATCGCCACGCTTCACCTCGAAGTCGGTGTCCGAATGATTGAAAAGGACGACGCCCAGGTTGCCGCGATAGTCCTCGTCGACAACACCGGCGCCCACATCGATGAAGTTCTTCACGGCCAGGCCGGAGCGAGGCGCCACTCTGCCGTAGGAGCCCTCGGGCACCTGCACTTGCAGATCCGTCTTGACAATGGCCTTGCCTCGGGCCGGCACCGTCAAGTCGTAGGCGCTGCGCAAGTCAAAGCCGGCGGCCCGAGCCGATCCACGCTGGGGCTCTAGGGCGTGCTCCGTCAGCTTGGCGAAACGCAATATGCACTTATCGATTTTCATTTTCTTGGCTGCTGGAATGTTGTCAACAATGGGAGAGGACATCTGTAAAGGTTAAACGGCAATTAACGACTGGCCTCAACTGAGCGATGCACTAAAGTCTACCAAATGCCGAACGATAATCAGCGGATAAGAAAAGCGCGGGAGACGCCGGCAAATTGGCGGAATGATATTCGCAAATGCGAATCAGCAGGCGACCACAGTTGCCACATGTGCGAAAAACTTACAAAAATAAGTTACTTGATTTATTCTGTGGTACACTGGTACATTTACCTACAAAATACAAATATTTTCCCTCTAAAGTTTTTTTTTGTTTAAATAGGTATATTTATATATTTTTGACAGCCATTTTTCATCAAGCTCATGTATTCAAATTTGTTGTATATTTAATCTTGAAAGCTATTTATGCAACTATAAGAAAACTGTAAGAGTATTGACTCCCTCTACTATATTGTTTTCATTTAAAAACATAATTCTCATACATTTTTAAAAGTTGTACCTGTGTACTGAAAATGGTACATTTATAGGTAACTAAATGTTCAAAATATTTTGTTTGAGTGGCAACCTTGCTGACAGCTGTTTAGCGTAGTGCTGTAAAACCTTGTAAAAAAGAAAGAAATACTACGTCTGCAATAATTCGGTGAACGGCGAATTTTGCGATTGCATATTTCACGGTTATGATAGAATTTAAAATTTAAATTATTCCTTGCTTATAAGAAACAAAAAGCAAAATAAAAACTAGTACGCAGAGGTGCAATCGCGGGCCATCGGCGGACCGCCACAATCTACTGTCAGCTGTCAAAACGCATCTCGAAGGCCAAATGACCGGGCCAACGGAATACAAATATTGATTTGCAATAATTGCAACTTAGATTAGTCTTTTAGCACGTAGCTTTAACCATGGATTTCACGGACTTTGAGGTGCGCAAGGTAAGCGAGTACTGTCAGAGCTCTGTTTACTGGCCAACTACACCAAAGCGTTCGTTGTAGTGTCCGCCAACAGTCATGTACATTCCGAACTTCATCACCTCCGATCAGGAGCAATCCATACTAAGTCACATTGAGCGCACGCCGAAGCCACGTTGGACGCAATTGCTCAACCGCCGCCTGGTTAACTATGGGGGCGTGCCACACCCCAATGGCATGATAGCCGAGGAGATACCCGAGTGGCTGCAGAGCTATGTGGATAAGGTCAACAACTTGGGCATCTTCGAGTCGCAGAAGGCCAATCATGTCCTCGTCAACGAGTATCTGCCCGGCCAGGGCATTCTGCCGCACACGGACGGACCCCTGTTCTATCCAATAATATCGACCATTTCGTGCGGTGCCCACACCGTGCTGGAGTTCACCAAGCGCGAAACCACCGGAGAGGCGGCGGGTGAGGTGATCTTCAAGCTGCTGCTGGAGCCACGCAGTCTGCTCATACTGAAGGACACGCTGTACAGCGATTACCTGCATGCCATCAGCGAGATCAACGAGGACACGCTGTGCGATCGCATTTGCAACTACAATCTCTGCGAGAACACGTACAAGATCGGGGATCATCTGGTGCGGCGCTCACCACGCCTCTCCCTAACCATACGCAATGTGCCCAAGACCAGCAAAATGAAGCTGAAATTCTGTTAGACTGTTGATTGTTGTTGCTAATCGTTGTTGCACGTTAACCAAAGGCACATGTTGAGTACGTAGCCCACTGAAGCCAGCCCACGAGTTGCCCAGGCGCAAAACTAACTTAAAGTTAAATGAATCTTCCGCTAGTTGTTTAAGCACCAACGCGCGCGCACACACACACACACACTGATACACGCACACAGATACACGCACACGCCCACCCTCAGACAATGTTTCACAAAGCAAATTGTTGACCTTTAGAGCAAAGTTTCAACATTGCCCACCAAGTGCTTTATTTTTGGTAACTAAAATGTTGTCTACTCAATTTTACCAATTATGTATAGATTTATATATATATATACATACATATATATATATGTGTGTGTGTGTGTCTGGTATTGTATCTAATGATTTATAGATTTAGTTACTGAAAGCAATATACATACATATTCGGGCGATTGTCAGGTGGTTCACATGTTATCCGTGCACCACCCAGTCCTGTACTAGTGGACTTTGTATCATATGTGTATGTATGTGTGTATTCCATAAGTCCTGTGTGTATTTTTGTAACGTTTTTTGTCCACTGCGCACCAAACAAACAAAGCAATTCCACACAAAAGTTGTTTGAAATGAAATAAATTGTTGTGCTTGTTGAATCACCGAAGGCACCCGTTGGTTCCAGGCCCTAGGCCTCGTCCTGCCATTCGAGGCGGAACTCGCGCTCGAACACCAAACGATCGTAGAGACGCACCTCGCTGATGCGCGCCGAGATGTCCAGGCGCAGCTCGCTGACGGCCAGGTGAAAGTTCTGGCGCACGGCGCGCTGCTTGTCCGGCGTCAGCTGATTGAGCGGCTTGCGGAAGA
This sequence comes from Drosophila colorata, assembly GCA_035041545.1. NCBI lineage: Eukaryota > Metazoa > Arthropoda > Insecta > Diptera > Drosophilidae > Drosophila > Drosophila colorata. The sequence continues at coordinate 3,526,277 of JAWNLD010000320.1, read as the reverse complement.
CGCTGATGATGCGCTGCAGGTGGTACTCAACGCTGGCGCAGCGGCCGATGCACACCCACAGGTTCTCCGGGTCGTGTATGTTGCCCGGAAAGCGTGTCCGCTGATCAAACGGCGCCTTGCCCGACAGCAGCGCCCGCACCTCGGCGACGATCTCCTGGTGCGTCTTCAAATCCCGCGTGCTGAGCGTCTTGAACTCGTATTTGTCACAGAAGTACATGAGATCGCTGATCGCGCACCACGGCTGCGAGCTGAGCGTCGTGTGGTTGCTGCTCCAATTGCTGTAGCCGCCCGCCTTGCCCGCCTGTGGCGCCAGGGCGGCCACCGTCGAGGAGGCGCTGCCCTTGGCGCTGCTGCTGCTGCTGGTGCTGCTGCTGTTGGCGGCGCTGCTGCTGCTGCTGGTGCTGGGTCTGATGCTGTCCAAGCTGGCGGCGCCATTGCTATGGGCTTTGTCGGCGCGCTGCAGCTGCTCCATTTCGCGCTCGTGCTCGCGGGCGCGCATATACGCCTCCTTCTTCTGCTGCAGCTCCTGCAGTTTGGTCAGCTTGGGCGGCGAGTGCGCCTTGAAGAGCGACGGCGGCGGCGATCGGGCCGCTCTGGCCGCTGTTATCGGCGCCGCATCGCGCGGCGTCTCCGTCTGTGGGCCGTGGCCATTTGTGTCCAGCGATGCACTGCGTCCGTACTTGGCGCGATACCGTTCCAGCGTGTCCAGCGAGAAGCTGAGCTCCTTCTTCAGCGTTTTCTGCATTTTTCACCGGGTATCTAGCTGCGATTTATGTAATCGCCCTGAAGCGTTCAATGCACGCGCCGCGCGTTCGCCTCAAGAATTTACAAGCAAGTGCGATCGAGATCGGCGCAATGTGCAAATAACAAAAACCAAAAAAAAAAAAAAGAAACAAATTCTTGCGTAGTACTCTTTATTTTTATCTTTTATCAATTGGCGGCACCAGCGACGCCGCTGCTCCGAGCACTTGGGCCATCTGCCTCTGCCTCTGCCGCAGCCTCTGCGCTCGGCCGGCACTTTATTTCGGTCTCCGCCGATCGTTCGATTGGCTGCGCAGCGCAGACACAAGACGAGGCACACAGCGAGCTGGGCACGTGGGCAGGCACAGGCAGACGTAGACGCAGGCAGCCGAGAGGATCTTAGACTTTAATGATCAGACATGGAGGCACACAATTTTTAAATTTAAAACTAATACTGCGGATTGGGGAGCTGGGCCACGGCGGGATCAGTCAGCTCTGCCGGTTCTACTGGCATTGCTGCGACGCACCTGGCGCTGCAGGCGCTTCACCAGGCGCTTGTAGCGCTTGTTCAGCCGGCCGAGACGGTGGCACTTGTTGCATCTACGGCGGCGATTCCGGCGCCGCAGCACGGCGGCTGACGCCTCGGCGTGGCCGGCGTGGCCATGCCCATGTCCATGTCCAAGGCGGCGCTGCTGATAGCGCAGCAGGGCCGTTCGACGTCCCGGCTGTTGCCTGCTCGGAGCACCAAGGATGGCGCGTCGCGGCCCCAATCGTGGCAGGGTCGAAAACATCTCATCCCAGTCATGGAGGCCATTTGTGGGCTGCAACGGCCCGCTAGGATCTAGCTCCATGTCGCTTCCTTCCTGTAGGCCTTACGGACAGATAAAAAAAAATTTATTATTTTTAGTTTAAAATAGTATTGTGTGGAGTTCTAGAAAAAAAAACTTAAAGTTCAGGAGTTGTGTTCCCTTCACGTGTTTTGTGAGTTCTAGTCAGATTTCATCGTTTCCGCCTCGAGCGCCGCCAATCGTCGCCTACTCAGAGCTAAATACATACTTTTTGCTATTTAAAAAATATTTTAAAAAATAATTTTTATATAAAAATATATATAACAGTCTATGAGCTTTAAAAATATTTTAAAAGCCTTGCTAAGAAAATAAATGTAATAAATATATAAAAATATAATGTAAATATATATATATATCTTCTAGCTTTAGATTTTATATGTGGCCCAAGAATTTTGTTTTTATACTCAAACGCAGAATTAATCTAGAAGCCAAAAAGTCAGTTCCCATGAAAATCGGGTCAGTTTCGGCCATATTATGATGGTTATACAGAAGGAAAAATTATTGCAAAATTAAGTGCCTAAGTAAATGTTTTTAAATCAAGGATTTCACATACAAAATTCGAAATCCAAAACTTGCAATATAAATAATGCTAGGCATGAGTTGTACAATGTATACAAATTTATTTATAATACATATATAAATAGTGTACAATAAAAATAGAGTAAGATTAGGCTTTACGAAATAATTGCAAATGGCACACTCTCAAAATTGCATTTTATTAAGTACAAAAATTGGTTTTGTTGCTTTCGTATCGTGTGCTGGTTTAATTAAATACATAGATCAATTAATAATTAAAGTTAACAAATGCACAAAGTACATTTAATACTTTCTTTTATTGAAGCCAGCTCAACCGGGTTTATATATAGTCCAGAAGGCTCTTCGCAGGTGTTACATAAATATTGCCTTAGTTGCTTAGAAATACACAAGTTTAAGTATAAATTAATAGAAAAATGTACAAAACGTTAAATCTTTTTCTTTCATGCTCCTTTGTGACTCCACTTTAAAAGGCTCTTCGGGTATTTAAGGATCGCTTTTCAGTTACCAAGAACACGAGGCATAAAGAAAAGGGCTCCGACTATAACTACAAAGGGGTTAGCGAAAGGCACAGCTTACACAGACTGGTTAACAGGTTGCGTAGGTCAAAGGTCAAAGTTCGAAGGTCAAAGGAGTGAGGCTCTTAGCGCTAACTAGATAATTTACATTGGGTCTCAGCCGCTTCAACTAAACGCAATACGCGGCGGGCACCTCGAAGATGATGTTGCCGGCGGAATGACGGAAGCTGGGATTCTCCACGCCGGTCGCCGCCTCGACGACGATGGTGCGCGCCTTGTCGCCCAGCCGACAGGCGATGTTGCTGCCCACGTTCACGCGCAGCTCGGTGCCGGTCAAGCTGCCAATTCAGATGGGAACAGGTTTATATATGTGTGTAAAATATATGTCTGACGGACACTTACTCGTGGTACTTCTTGCACACAATGCCCACCAGTTCGCCGATGCGATCCTCCTTCAGCGGCGCCGTCGTCTCGCTCTGCAGCGCGAATACGAGATCGTTGTTCTTGGGCGAGTGGAAGACAACCAGCTGATCCCGGCCGGGCGTGATGCTAATGGAGGTCAGCTGCAGGCGATAGCAAAAGTGGTCTCATTAGCTTGATCTTGCCAGGGCAAGTGGGAGGAGCTGCACCCGCTTACCTCTCGTATGGCCATGGAGCGCTGCATGTCGCGGAACTTCTTCTTGATGCCGTCCAGCTTGTAGATGTTGGTGTCGGTGACGATGAAGGCGCGATCCGCCTGCTTGTTGCGCCTGTTGAACTTCTTGGCGAAGCTGGAGAAGAGCACCTGCCGGAAGCTGTCGCCACCGCCACCGCCACCGCTGTTCTTCAGATTGCGCACATTGGCGCTGTAGGCGTCGTAGCCGCTGTTGTCCTGCGAGTTGGCCAGGTAGTCGCCCAGCCACTTGCGCTGCTGTCCCCAGTGGGGCCGGCGTCCGGCGATGGCCGTCGCCGCGATGATCTGCAGCCGGAGCTGGGGCCACTCGCTGCGCGGATATTTGCGCAAGATCATGTAGGCGCGCCAGAAGTCAAAGATGCGATGCAGCTTGACCTCCGCCTGGCGGCCGGCCAGCGGCGGCTGCGGCCACTGGATGCTGCGTCCATAGTCCCGCTGCTGTTTGGCGCCGCGGAAGCGATTGGCCAGCTCCTGGACGTAGCTGCGCAGCTTGTAGGTCTTGTAGGCGCGCATTATGGTGATGGCCGCCTTCATCTTCTTGTAGTTGCGCCGGGCGATCCAGCCGCGCACCTGCTTCTGCAGCAGGGTCACGATGTGCGGTATCATCTCGTTGCGCTGCTGCTCGAGCGCGAAGAGGGTCCGCGGCGAGCGTATGAAGATCTTGGTGTGGCCGTATTTCACGTCCTGCGCGAAGCCCTTCTCCTCGATGAGCACGCGGACGCCGTCGCGATCGATGCCGGCGCGGAAATTGGGCCACGTGTACTGCGAGATCATCTTGTAGCGCAGCAGGAACTTGTCGTAGCGCTGGCGATGCACGAAGCCGGCGCGACGGACGCGCACGTTCTCGAGGAGGCCCAGGTAGCGCACCTGGTGCTGGACGCGCTCCTCGTCGAACACCGTGGAGCTCTTGATGTCGTTCGGCTTGATGCAGCGCACGTAGAAGGGCTCCTTCTTCAGCAGCGTGGCAACCAGATCGGCCATGGAGCGCTGGAACAGCGTGCCGGCGGTCAGTGGACGTTTCGTGGTCTTCTTGATGTCCTGGGCGCCCTCGGGCCACATCTCGCTGAGATTGGCGTCCTTGGAGTTGTGCAGCAGGCGCTTGAAGTCCTGGTACAGCGTATCCCTGTTCTTCTCGATGAAGCCGTTGATGTTGTAGATGACGTCGCCGGCATAGTGCGTGATGCGGAAATCCTCGCGGTGCTTCAGCTCCTTGTCCGTCGGCTTCAGCTGGCGGCTGGTGTAGTGCGGATGCTTGCTCAGGTTCTTGTCCATGGCGCCCAGCAGGGTGTCATCGGTGACATTGCCCACGCTCAGGCAGGCCTCGTCCATGATGGCGATGATGCCCTTGTGCGGCTGCTCCACCAGATCGCAAATGATCTGCGCGAGAGAGAGAGAGAGGGGGAGGGAGGAAGAGGAGAAAGTTGAGTTGTGCCTGGCGGGATTCGCAATTCGCTGCTCACCTTGTTGTTGTAGTAGTCGATGTTGGTCCACTCGATGCCCTCGCGCTGGTATTCCTCCTGCTCCTGCTTCAGCACCAGCTCTGCAAAGGGATTAGCTGAGTCGAGGACTTCACATTAGGCAACCGGGTGGGCAACTCACCAATGAACAGCTGCTGCAGCTTCTCGTTGCAGTAGTTGATGCAGAACTGCTCGAAGCTGTTCGAGTCGAAGATCTCGAAGCCATAAATGTCCAGGACGCCAATCACCGAGTTGAATCTCGCCTGGGCCTTGCTGCCGCGGAAGAGAATGGCGCGATTGATGCGCGATATGATCCAGGTGAAGAGGCGATCGTAGATGGCCTTGGCCAGCGCATCCTTGCCATGCTCCGCCTGCGTGGCGTCGTGATCCTTCTTCATCACGTTGCCACCGGCGGCGATGGTGCGCTTGGTCAGCGACGCCGACAGCTCCGATTCGGTGACCTGCAGCAACTTGGCCGCGGACTGCAGATGCGACTTGTTGCTAATCACCAGCTCATCCTCGATGGCTGGCGGAGAGAGAGGCAGCAGTAGAAAGGTTAGTTGGCTGGCCCTCTAAAAGTCGCGCTCACAACTAACTCACTTTGGAACTCCACGTTGCCCAGATGTAGGACGGAGGCGATTGTACGCCAAATGGTTTGCACCTCATCCGCCTGGAAGCCCAGGGTCTTGAAGGCATTGCAGGTGCCCTTGTAGTCGGACTTCTCTGTGAGTATGTCCATGCTGCCCTGGTTCAAATAATGATACTTGACCGTCTCCTTGTGCAGATCGTACTGACGCAGCTCATTGTCGTTGGCACCACGCAGCAGCTGCAAGGGAAGACGGCAATGGGAATAAGTTATAAGAAATATAAATTATTGCATTGCTTTATTTTATATATATATTTATAGCAACACTTTTTTCCATTGAATAAGGTAAAAAAAAACAACCCTCGAAGACAACGTTGCTGACATGTCATGCACGTTGTCCTGCACGACGTCTTCCTAGACAAGTCTTCAAGAGCGTCTTGCATGACGCGCGCCATATTTGTATAAAAACGCGGTCAATAATTTGTGAATATGTTATTGATCCAATCATAAATTTTGCGAAAATGCCATATTTAAGCAGTGACATGGGTATACTCTTTTTATGCAGATACATGGGCACTCACATAGCAGAGTTCATGTTTGGCTTGTCCATAAATAAAACAAAACGCTGAACCATTTAGTAAAGCCGGCAATTAGCACAAATGCTAACCATAATTGAACTTCCGCTTCAATTGTCGCCATTTGAGAGCTATGGAATTCCAAATTAGTATAAAGTTACATTGCCAGACACTTGTCTGCGTAGAGCAACAGCTACCAAAATTCAACGCTAGAATATAGTCATCAATATCTCGACTACAGTCGGCAGACAACAGGTGTGAAATGTTTGCGTAGATACCACTCACAGCACAAAAATAAGTATTGCAGTACATATTATCTATAAACTGTATCTATATATAAATAAACAAAGACACATGCCAGGAAAGAACCCATTTCAAGAAAATGTACGAAACAAAAGAGAATTCCAACTTAAGAGTTACTTAATTAAGAAATGTTATTTTTTAGCTGGGTGTTAAAAGGCGAAATAAAGCTGAAAATGCTATGGCTACATAAATGGTCTGGGCAATTAACGCCTTCAAGCTAGATTTAACAGGTAGAATCCACAATGGGTGCTCTGTTGTCTTTTTCTTTTACAATAGTAACCAAAATTTGGGAATGGTATGTGAACAAAGTAAAACTAAATAAATAGTATACACATACATATGTATATGGCATATTTTGTATAGAAGAGTATATTATGTCATATTATGAATAAGCGGACAAAAGCTGATGCGTTAGAATTTCTTGTGAATGACTGTGTTATCTGAGCGTATCATTCAAATGATATCATACACATATAAGTACATATATATATGTGAACAGTTTTGCACAATCAATTGATAAACTATGAGCTCAGCCGGCAACAAATAGAACTAAGTTAATTAATGAACAAATTTTCGAATTTGGTTTTCATATTTCCAGACTAAAGACCTTTTGACTTTCTTAATTTGCCTAAGATTTTGTTGAACGCTCAACAGTTTCAATTGTTTCTTTTTTCCAAGCTTATCGAGAACCCGTACGAATTTTATTATATTTATAAAATACTATTTTAGAAATATTTACGATTATTTTTATGGCTTTTATGGCCAACTCAGCTTTCAGCAATGATTGCAAAGTAATAAATATTTTAGCTAGGCAAATGGGGAATTCGACACCCTATCAAAGCACCTAGAACGCTTTACACATATTTATTGCAAAAGTAAATATAAAAGATAAATAAAAATATAAATATAAATATATAGGCATGCCGCGCCCCAAAGCTGCCCTCACTTCGGACTGTGAATTGCCACCCACCTGACCGATACCACCCCGCATCATCGACGGCTGCCCGCTGACTCACTTGGGTAAATAACAACAAATATACGCCCACACACACACAAACACACTCACACACTACTCTACTCACATGTGGGCCCACATCAGGCCCACACCCTTCGCAACCCACCTGATAGAAACTGTGGAAGTTGCGCTCGCCGGGCTGTTGTTGCACCACTCGCGACTTCTCCAGCAAATAGTTGGTGATAATGCCGCCCACTGGATCCGCCTTGTAGTCGAACTCGATGTCCATGTACTTGCCGAAGCGACTGGAGTTATCGTTGCGGTTCGTCTTCGCATTGCCGAACGTCTCCAATATCGCATTGCTCTGTATTAGCACGTTCTTCACTCTGAAAGGGAATATTAAACCAAATTAAATGCCTTTGTATTACATTTTTAATAGGACCCATCCCAAACACTAATTAGGAAAATGGCACTTGCCATAATCCTCCCTCCCCCTCTCCCTCTTTCTCTCTCTCTTTCGCTCGTACAGCCATTAAATGTCAGTTTAAATTGTTAAGTTTGGGGCACTAAAAATTGGCAAAGTGGCAATTAAGCTGTGGCGTTGTCTAGGGTTTGGCTGTCCCCCCCGCTAGTTTTTATGGTTCGTCCTAAATTGCCATGGAACGATTAAAAGCGCTACGACAAAGTGCTTTCTTGGACCGGGCAATACGCGTAGTAGTTGGAAGCGTGAGCAATTAGCGGGTCACTTAATTTCGTAAATTTTATTATAAGTGATGTCATGTGGCCAGCGGGTCAAGGAGAGCACCCTGTGCCACATTTATGTATACTCTACAGTAGGGTATCTGGGGAATGCTGGCTATGCTCCGATGAGGCGACGTTGAAAGTTTCATTTAAAATTTGCATGCAACACAATGGGAAATTTGTCATGCCTTGGCATTCATGAGGGGTTACGGTTCCCATTCAAACGCCGGTTCCCAGTCCCATGGTGACTCTCTAGTCTAAACATCGCCATATTAAATAAACTTGTGTGCGCTTTTTAATACAGTTAAGTGAACTTGAGCTCAGCTTGTTATTTTCTTGTGACTTTGAACTAGTTCTAATTATAATCAATCATAATTTTTCAACTTCATTTCTATTATTTCTCATTTGCATTTCAAGATGTTTTTTTGTTTAGTATTGTTAACAGGGTCTTGGGAACTAGTTTGCTGAACAAACTAACCATTTAAACTTTTATCAACATTAAAAATGTTTATTTCATGTTCAAAAGATTTTTATACCTACAATTATAACAAACAGTAATGTTAAAACTAGTTCATTTGCTTTTGGAACTAGTTCTTAGCTATCATTCCCTGTCATTCTAAGAAGCACTTTGTACCGCACAGCTTATAAATGTCCTCATCAATAATAAGTTGAGTGGAACTACTTGTCAACTAACGTTTTGTGAACTAGTTCATTACACTAATTAACAATTCCCACTTTTTAAAACTGACCCTGAGATGACTTAAGTCAGTTTTTAGTCAATCGAACTCAGAGACTAGTTCATTTGCTTGAGGAACTAGTTCTTAGCTGTCATTCCCTGTCATTCTAAGAAGAACTTTGTACCGCACAGCTTATAAATGTCCTCATCAATAATAAGTTAAGTGAAACTGCTTGTCAACTAACCTTTTGTGAACTAGTTCATTACACTAATTAACAATTTCCACTTTTTAAAACTGACCCTGAGATGACTTAAGTCAGTTTTTAGTCAATCGAACTCAGAGACTAGTTCATTTGCTTGAGGAACTAGTCCCTTTTTTCTCGGAACAAGTTCATTGCACAATTATTCGGCTTACCTTTCGATTTCATTCTGCCCCTGAGTATTGGTCACCGCCGCAATATACTTCATGATGATCTTGGAGGCTTCTGTTTTGCCCGCTCCGGATTCCCCAGAGATGAGTATGCATGTGTCCTGGTGGCGCTGCTTGAGCACCCTGTATGCCGCATCGGCGATGGCAAACACATGCGGCACATTCTCGAACAGCTCGCGACCCTTGTACTTGCGTATGGTCTCCGGCCCGTAGATGTTCATCTGTCTGTAGGGATTCATCGAGACGCACACCTCGCCGATGTACGTGTAGATGGAGCCAACCTGGAAGCTGTTCACAAACAATTCTCACATTAGTTGGATAAATAGAGAAGCAAAATACAATGTTTTCATATGCATTCAATAGCTTTAAAAATACAGATTCCCAATCTCAAGTCAATATACTAAATAAGTACACGCCCCGTGGGCGCACACCTGTCGTTTTTGATTTCACTTTTTTTTAACAGGCATATACAATTTTTTTTTTAAATTTTTTTTGTTTGTTTGTCTTGGACGCCACGGGCGCAGCTCAGTCGATGATGCGATTAATTGTTGTTGTTCATATTGATTAAATTGTTGTTGCATTTGATTGACTGCAATGGGTGTGTGCATTAATTGTAGTGTGTGTGTGTGTGTGTTTTTTTCGTGTGTTTATTTTGTGTGCAATTTAATAGGCGCCAAAAGATTTAGATCGACAGTTCCATAGATGGGGCTGGTCTAAATTTGGGTCACTTGGCCAAAGTGGGAGGCAAACGCAATGGGTGTGGATATCTTTATATATATGTGAGGTTCTTTAGGTGTATTCTATATGCGATGTATTCACGATGATTGGAATATATTCACTTTAGCCTGGTTTTAAGTCTGTGACTTGCGTATAATAAAAAAGCCCATTAAATCTGATTTAAAAAAGTTTATACGACTTAGTATTCGAATCTATTTCAAACTTTATTCGCAGCTCAGTTTTAAAGATATACCGGTAATAACAATAATAATAATAATAATGTATAGCATTATTAGTTCAGATTCTCGAGTTCATAAATCAACATTTTGTTTTGATTTTAGGTCTAGTTGTAAACAAAATTAAACTCTTGCTTTCCCCTAAAAGTCGGTAATTAAATCAACCGTATAAACATTTTCAAATTGATCAATGCTGGCTATAAAAACAATTTAATTGCCATCATAGACGCAAATTTCCAATAATATTATTAAAAGTTTGAGTAGTAAAATTAAGTAGTAATTAGTAAATACTTTTACCAAATGTGCTTACAAGGCAAATTTCATTATTACGAGTATTTGCTCAGTTTACCAGCCCAGCACTTGCTCAATAACCTACTTTGAGCATTGCATTTTCCAAAATACACCACAACATTCACAGACCTTAAGTAATTTCAAACAACTTGCCTTGTTACAAATACAATTACAAAGTAAAAGCCGCATTAAAGTTTGTTAACAACAACAACAACAACAACTGTGCAACAGGTAAGCTCTGTTACAAAACTGTTGTGGGGCGTGGGGCACGCCCACTTGCCAACTGACTACCGAAACAAAGCACCTTAAATTAACCAGCAAGTTGAAAATCGAATTGATTAAACGAACCCAACTAAAATATACCCTGGGCAAGTCGCAGAATTACTTTAAATATATATATACTTAAATATATATTTGAATTTTAAATAATATTCGTGTTTATGATCCCATCTCTATCTTATTTGTGGGAGAGAAACATAAAATGAAAATCATATCATAGATACAGCTGTCTATCTAATCTGGATGCATCTGTTGCTAAATCAATAAATATATTTTTATATCAATATCAATATCTGTATCTATTTCTGTATTTAGAACGATATCTTTAAAAACATAAAATTATTTTCCCCAATTTGTCCAACCCTTTCTGGCCATTCTTTTTACGAAGAGGTAGAAAAACAAAAACTTTTAGACAAAAGCCTCAAAGTAAGAGAAATTGTTGAAAAACCAAAAGATGAAGGAAAAAAGAAAACAGCAAACATTTTTGTTGTGCCCGCATATTTTGAGCTAGCTAGAAAAACAATGGCACTTAATATTAGTATTTATTGTTGCCGTTTTTGTTGTTGTTGTTGTTGCTGTTTTTGTTTATCTGGTTGTTTTGGGGCAAACGGCAGTCAACACATGTTCTTGCTTAAGTTTTCAGTGTTTATTTATAGAGCTGCCGCTTGGCGCTACATTTGGGTCGAAATGTGACAACGCCGACAGAGACGAAGACAAAGGCAGACGCGAGAGCTGCTCAGAGATGATTATGCTGGCCCCAAAGGTGAACTACTGAACTCCATAGGCGATGATGGAGGCAGGGGATGGGCGGAGAGGGAGGGGGCTTGGCGGCAAAAGCGTTTAGCACGCTTGTTGACTTTTTAGCACAGCGGGTCACATTTGAAATCGGAAGCCGAATCGGAATCAGAATCGGAATTGGCATAAGAAAAGAAAAGGGCAGTCAGCAAGCCGCTTAGCAAAGTGCCTATGTGATTTCTACGATTTCGCCCCCTTCCATAAAGCGGGTGCCACGCGTGACACCTGAGGCGTGTGTTGCGTGGTGTGTGGTGTGTGGGTGCTGCCCACGTGGCGTATGATTGACGGACAGGCAGCCAAAAATGCCGACTGCCTAATGAGGTTAAAGAAATTGCTTAAGAATGGATTTGGAGTGGGAGACATTTGCAACGCCGACAGTCGGATAAAGCTGTCATAATTTGAGTGAGCTTCGGGGATCAATGACCCAATAAATCATACGATTTTTTTGTTTATCACATACACAGCCCAACGTCAAGTGTCTTTAGCACCCTTTTAGCTACTTGGCGCAGTGCCCCCGACACACTTCAAGTGGAAGCATATTGTCTTGTGCAAGAACTACTTAGTTATTATAAAGAATGGTTTTTTGGTTTATTTTTCCCAGTCTCACAGCCAAATAGTCAAAATTGAAGCAAGTTTCTTTCGGAATACTGTTTTGGACTTGCTTTGTTTTCTTAATTTATGTTGCTACTTTTTGTTGCTTTTTGTGAAAAAGATAAGAAAAGTAATTATATATAATCAATATTTTTCAGAAATGTCCAAGAATGTTCTCATAAATAAATCAAATACTTTATCTCTTGCGTTCTCAATAGAAAATTTGTCTATAATATTATGTTATTCAAAGTGAGTTGGCCTTGTAATTTGGATATGAATATGAATATGGATATATTATTGATTTTATTTTTGGGGAACTAGTCGAACACTCCTGCATCCCCAACAAGTTGTGCGGAATTCGGAACTAGCATGTGCCATGAATATTTAAATGCTTGTCGCTCGTCGCCTTCGCGCATTTACACTATAAAGGTCGTTATTCATTGTTATTGTCGATGTTTTGGATTTTTGCTTAGCATTCAAATTGCCAAATGGCGTCATCAAGATATAAAAGTTGCAGGTGAAAAAGGCGCCAAAAACATAAATGCAAACATTCTCAGCTGTTTGTTATTGCTGTTATGATGTTTACACAACTTTTATTTATTTGTATCTTTATTTATACGCCTTTTATAACTATGTGAATCATTCACACGATTTGTTTGAGTTTTGACAAAAATATTTGCCTGCTTTGCGCACTTATAACTATTTTAGCCGTCAATAAACAAGGCCTGTAAGTCGTTTGCTGACTAATCTTTTGTTTAATTGCTGATGTCTATTCGCATGCAAATTGTATTTGTTCATAAGCATTTTACAGCCGGATGATTCACACTCATTCACTTGCTCAAGTTCATTAAAGATTTGTTGTTGAAATGCACTTTGCCTAAGCCTTGAGGGTTGATCTAGAGAAAAGCGAGAAAATCAATAAGCGAACTCAAATTGGCGAGTGTTTTGCCGGGTGACGTCATTATGGCCAACAGACTCGGCTTTTAGTGGGTCAATGTTTTATTTGCTTTTTGCGCGTTAAATTGAATTTGATGCGATTTATCGATGTGCCAGGCAAACAGACAGCCCACGGAATAGAAAAGTGGGCGACGAGGCGGCAAGCAGGGTGCTGAACAGGTTCTTTCGTTTTAAAGAAAAACTTAATATATTTGAACACTTGCCAGCTAAATTATGCACATATGACACACATTACAGTCCAAACGAATTTAAATATGATTCCCGCATCTGCTTAAGATCAATGCTTCGGAATGCTGACAACAGCATTTTTCAACAACAACACTTTCAATTTCCACTTCCAAACAGAGAGTTTTCCCATTCGATATTCTATGTTTTTGCGCAACGCAATTGCAGCTTTCAAATTAACTTCAATTTACACCCAGAATCATTTGCCAGGCAGACGCATATCAATTAGCAGAGCGCAGACGCCCCCCGCTCCCCCTCTGACCGATTACTGGCAAGACTAAACAGGCGCTAAATTCTCGGACTCGACATGGGCATAAATTTTTATGTAAACGTTGCCTTCTTCTTTATTTTGTGTTTTTTTTTTTGTTTTTGTGTAGTGCAGCTGGGAACGAGTTGCAGATGCCTCTAAGTAAAAGTTATTGCAACGCAAATGACAAACATGAACGTTCTACGCTGCGTAAATAAACAACAATGCAGACAGCGACCAAGTCTGTGAGGTGTACAAAAAAAAAATAATAAAACAAAAACTGGGCGAGGGGTTGAGGTGTGGAGCAGTGAACTGGTACAGGTACCTCTGTCTGCTTGAGTCTGCAAGTCATTTGGCAGTTGTTTGTCAGATTTGTATACCCTGTAACCATAATATATGTTGTAAGGGGTAGCATACAGTGAAGCAAATGTATGTTAAGGATAGTGAAAGACTGTGAATGTAGGCTGCTATCAAAAGTACGATTTAAGCTTAAGATAATAACAATTTAAATGCAGATAAAGTATCTTTTACTAATGAAGCCCGTCAATTGTTAATAATCTCATCTAATAATCTAATATAATATTATTTAATTTAACTAAATTATTATTTTATTATTTTTGTATATTTATATATGTTTGGATATATATTTTCTTTTCTAAAATGCAATTTTAAAAATTCCCGAACATATGAAAAATACATTTTAAGTTGAAATATAAGAAAAATATATATTTTTTATTTATATTATATATATTTAAATAAATACTTCTTTTTGCGATTTCAGCTATATCATTTTTTTTTTTTAGTGTAGGGTACCTTCTAGTCTAGCACACAGCACACTAAGCTGCTGAGCTAGCTGTTCTGGGCTTGCAGTTGCAATGTGTGTGCATTGATCATTAGTCGTGTCTTCAAGATTTGCACATTAGCGCCAAGAACGTGGCTCAATTTGCCAGGGGCAAGAGCACTGGCCGTTATGTAAATGCTTTGATTTCCGTTGCGCAACATTATCAAATGCGCTTATCAGAGCCAAAAAGGCGGCATTTGATAGCCGCTTATCAAGCACGGGTGCAGGGCAGGCGGGCATATGGAATGTGTCGATGTGCAGAGACTGCCAGCTAAATGTCTGTGGATATCTGTCCATAGATGAAAGCAACTGAAGGTGGGCTTTGAACTACACGATAATATATAGAGTCTTGCATCTGGCCGATGGGCCATGTCTAGAATGCAGTCTTTAATTAGGGGCGGGCGTGGGGCCCATGAAAGTTACACTGGCCTCTTGTACAAATAAACAGACAATCTTTGATTACAATCGGAAATTGAAAAAGAATTCTTGAAGTTTTTAATAGCCAAGCGGGCAGCCAAAGTAAAACTACATAAACATAATTTTCTCTTGACTCTTCCCTACTTTTCTCTGCTTTATTTTATCGTTGCGCCCCGTCGGCCTTTAATAATTTTTTCCGAGACGCCATCGTTGTAACCATGTCTTGACGAATGCTATTAAAATTGCAATAGAAAGTCACGCATGTCGAATCCCAGATGGGAACAAAAAGGGGACGTTTTGTATATAGATACATAATATTCAACTAAAGGTGAAGCTAAAAGTGGTTGCTTAATGTTTTGACACTTCGCCCGGTATGCGTTGCATAACAAATTGAAGAGAGCTGCTTATCGGGTATACGACTATACTACGTGGGCTGTCAATAATCGTAGCCACCATATGCTTAAAGTCAAATCCAAGGTTATATATAGTACTTGCGAGTACGTTTCTGGCACATGCAAACCTCGTTAAGCTTAACACTTCTTCGGGGGCATGCAATCTTATCAGGACAAGTGGAGACGCCGCTATTTACCCTATAAATGTTTGTTCAAATGAAAACAAAAAGAACAAATTATAGCAAAAGCAAATTTAGCGATAACCACCAAATTATTATAAACAGGCTGCAACTCAGATAAGATTATGTCGCACCCAGACATGGTTACATTTTAAATTCTTTTATATGAGTGGGGAAAACGAAATTATATTTTAAAATCGAGGGGAAACTCATAAAAGTGTCACCCATAAATGGGATCATAAAATTTGACACAGTTAATGATTAGAGTAAAAAAATAAAATGAAGTAACACACATTAAATGCTAAAATACTGGTGTGGAATACTAAAGACTCACCTTGAGCTGGCCAAAAATCCAAATAATAATGAAAATAAAATTAAAAGAAAAATATAAAAAATGTCAAAGTATTTGACATGCAGTTTGATGGGGCTTTGGCCCGTTTGCATTGAAACTAAAAATTCAAACGATGACTCACGACTTGGCTGACATGAAACTACAAATATTCCAATTACAAAATAAACCTTTGTTGTTGTGGCGAATTTTGGGCAACCGATAAGACTGTCGAGTGGACTGATAGTAAAAGGCAGGAATATATTTGCAGTGTCTGCTCGACAGTTCGCAAGAAGCAAGAACTGTAGCCACAGCTACAGTTATTGAAAATAACTGCAAAATCAGGTGCGAAACTCATGAACTGGAACACGGGCGAGTTCAACGGCAGTTCAAGGAAAAACGCAGTTGGGCAAATAAACAGGCAGCAATAGATAGGTAGATTAATGCTACGCCATATATGCTTTCCAGCTACCGAACAAACAACAACAACAACAACAAAACAACACACAAAATGTAGGCCAAATAAATGAGAGGCGGCGCATAAACAAAAGGCAGCTCGAAAATTCAAAGTAAACTTATCAGCGCTTTGTAATATATACACATAGAAATGCACTCGGTACTCCATAAAGTTAGTTGCAGTTGTTGTTGTTGTTGTTGTTATTGGAAATAGTGCAATCAATCAGTGCAAGTACTTTAATAGATACTTCTCCTCGGCCCTACATGGGGCTACTACGCAGCGGAGAGCCATCCACGCAGGACACTTGACTTAATGGATCGTAAAATTTTGGCGATTCGTAGAAAACACACAAAAGTTAAGTTAACTTTGGGCAGCCGATGATTTAATACCCTTGCAGACATAGAGCAGATGTGAGATAGACTAGACTAACAAAATGTTTAAATCTTAAAATGTTGGCTTTGGAAGCTATATTTTATAATAATAGAATATATCAGAAAATCCCTTTAAGAACAGCTACACCTTGTGGCCTGTGCTCTGAACTTGAGGAAATATCCACAAAGCCAAATCTTGTTTAGAAAAAGAAACTTGTTTTGTTATTTTTTTTTCCAATTTTTTTCTCAGTTTTTCTGTTGTTTTTTTTTTTGGGTTTCATTGGGCTTGCAAACTGACGCCATCAACCGGTTTGTGTGCCTGCTTTTTTTCGGCATGCCATGGCATTTCTACACGTATATTTTGTGTGCGAGCGCCAAAGTATCTTCAAGATACACTGCGTGACTCACAATCCTCGTATGCGTAGTGCAGCAGAAGCGACGCAGGCTTTCCATTTCATTTTCGAGATACATTTTTGAAAATACATATTTCAATAAAGCGCACACATTTCTGTACAAAGATACAAATATATATATGTATATACAGGGAGATGTATAAGAATTTAATTTTGTGCGCATCGTGCAGCTATTTCGGGATTGCTTTTATATATGTATCTGTGTGGGCTGTATTTGATGCCTTGCAGCGGCAGAACATTCACATGTGTACTATATATATTCACTTATGACAGTGCCAAAATAAAAAGCACATTGTATACATAGCTTGACTTTTACTGTGTCCATGTCAACTTTTAAAGGTACTTTGCAGCGCATTGTAAAGTTCCTTTGAACTGAATGCTAGTTTGTCATTTGAGAGCAATATCAGAAAGTAAAATATTATCGTATACTCGCATATGTTGGCAAATAAAATTATATTAAAATTTAAGAAAATATATATTTGTTCAATTCATACTATATTCATTGAGACAGAAAAAAAATCGTATTATCTATATAGATAAATATCTGAATTTTCAGAATAGAAAAACTTGTTTTCCAACAATCATTTAACATTGTAAATCGAATAGAAATGTTTAGTCTCTGAGCTCACGTAAGTGTAAACAAAGTTCGACTTGGCCAAACAGAAATTTACATATTCTTTATCGTTGTTTGCAATTTGTTTCAATATTTCTGCTATTACACAGCCCCCGGCCAAGTACGCGGCACATGATGTCATACCGCACATATTTAGGATAAGAGAGTGCAAAAACAAAAGCAAGAGAAATAAAAAACGAATTAAATAAAACTCATGTCTGGTCGTAAAATAATATGCAGTTTCTGCCATTTCTCAGTTTTCAATTTCAATTTCATTTCGTTTTGTTTTTCGCGCACGGTTTTGTTTTGTTCGCCGCGTTGTCTGGCCAAAAACGAAAGTGAGCTATTTATTTGTTGGCTTTATTTCTGTCCGTGTTTTTTATTGTCTTTGTCTTTCATCATTTTCCATTACAATGCGCAACTTTTTGGCTCGTTTTCATACTGTGTTTTGGCGCTTTTCTGACCCTTAACCGATTTGCTCAATGGGTTTTTCCTCAAAATCTATATGTATATGATACATATGAAGTGTATATATATATATATATATATATATATATTTTGGTTGATTTTCCGGGTTTGCTTTTGCAATTTCAGTTTTATAATTTTACTACAAATTGATTTGTGTTATGTTACGCGTATGTTATGATTACATATCTGAGTGCGAGTACGTGTTATTATCGCTTTGTTGACTGCATTGCCGGTGGGGTGGTGGGGTAGATGTGGAGCCAGTGTAATTAACAGTTTATAGAGCAATTTTAGATGTAAGCGTGACTATTGATAAGTCTCTTCAAATGTCGAATTAAGTGCCACTTATGTAACTTAGGCTCTGACTTTAATGTTTTGCTAGTTAAAGTGTCGCATTGCTCTTAAAGCACAGTTATATAATCATTTATACGCTTTCGTTCAAAGGGATTGGCTATTAGCTTTTTTTTACAAATGTTTTACCTAGGGTATTATTAATGTATGTGAGACAACAGTCTTATTTAGCTAAACAAATTACATTTTCAATGTAACAATACATGTTCTTTGTATTTGTGTTGCATTGGAGTATTCTCTAGCTTGTCATTCATTGTTGCCTCCAACAACGGCCTGAACTACTTTATTACACCTCGGCTCTATTTAACTGGCCAGCAACGTATTTCGGTGCCATTGTTGTCATTGTTGCTGCTGCCGGCCAGTTCCTTGGCCCACGTTTAGTTAGTTACGTGTAGTTGGACGTATTTCATTTCATGCAGCGTGTGTCAACAACTTGTTGCATGCTGCCGGCATTGTCAACTTCTGTAGCTGCCACCGAACGGCGGTCTCCGGGCTCCGGTCTCTGGGCATGGGTCGTTGCGTTGCATGCCTCGCTGGGCTGTTTTGTGTTTGTGGTTCGTTGGCTTGACGCTGATGATCATCATGCTTATTATCATTATCATTCTCATGCCCATTATCATCATCATAGTTGGGCAAACAACGCGAGTTCTTGTTGTTATTGTTCTTGCTGTTGATTTAGTTTGTTATCAGTGCGTCACGAAATAGTTTTCGCTTTTGCCACATTATGCGGCACTTTAGGCAGCGTCGCTGTAAATGATAATGATTAATGGTAATGATAACGATAAAGAGCTCTTTACTTAGCACATGCAAATTGATTCATTTGAAATGCTCTTCGAGACGAGTCTGGCATTGATTACTCAGATTGGTTTACCTTACAAATTATTGCATAAAAGTGAATCATTTCTCAATTTTGACTGCAGTTAGAAGTGAATCCAAGCTGAGCTGATTCATTGGCCCGTTGTATTGTCAATAATTACTAGGTAAGCCAAATTGAAACAATTAATTCAAATTGTCTTTTACTTGAATTCAATTTAAAAATCTTTTATCAAATTCGTTTAAATGCCTTGCATTATTTTGGCAAATATACTATGAAAAGTCGGTTTTAAAGTATTTTATTCAGTTCTTTGTTTATTGAATTCATTTGTTTAGATACTCTTAGGTATATTCCATTTTAAAAGAGAAGTGTTTCATAGTATTTGTCAATCCAGTTTGGAATTAATGTCAAGCTTAATTCCGGTCTTGAGCCATTAAATATGTTATTCAAATGAAGCATTTTTAACGAATTAGATTAAAAAAGCGAATGTTTAAAATTATCTTGAAAACATGACAGAAAAAATGTATTTAAAAATTACGCTTCCTGTCTGATTATAAGTTTATATTTACGTATAACTCAATCAAAAAAATTTTAAATTAAAATAGTTATATTTATTTATTTCTAATTCATTTAAATTTGTCCATCATCAAGCGAAGCAATTACATAATTTCAAAACTAATTAAAGTCTTGTAAATTAATAAATTTATAAGTGTTTCGATTTGATCACGAAATTGTAATTTTTTTTACCCTTATTGACAGTTAATAAATGGGGTTTGTTTTGCTGACGTCAAATTAAATATAAATCTACGATACTGCGGTTTCTCAATCAAAATACAAGTTCCAAATAATGATCATCACCGAGCTTAAATATTTCAACACTTCAGCCAACACTTCGTTTGGCCAATTTCCCACTGATCTTAATTGGATCGTTTCGTTACGGTTCGGGCAACCAAGTGAAACTGACACAATGGGCAGCCCATAAATGTCAGTGGGTCAGGGGAGTCTAACACCTTGGTGGGGATGGGGCCCGCAGATGGCTCCATTGAGCACGCTCCCAACTAGAACTGATGGACAAGACGCTGCTGCCGGGCTTTTTGAGCGTTTAGGCTAATTGAAAAGCCGATGGCAATCAAGTCAAGAGGCGCAACCAGTTCGCCAAACTTGAATGGGGCACAAGGCTGTTGCAGTTGTTGCCGCACAATGTGGCGAGGCGAATTTGTACTTACCGCTTGCGCAAGTTGTCCATGAACTTCTCCATGTTCACCTGGTCCAAAAGGACAAAGTCCTGTACGCCCGTCTCCCGTTGCATGGCCATGTTTGTGTGTTTTTTTGTTTTGCTCACGAAACGTAGAGAGAGGGAGGGATAGAGAGTCTGTGGTGGGAAGAGAGAGAGAGATCCGCCGAAAAACGTAAGGCCACAAATAATTGCCGGCTGTGCGCAGAACTCAGGTAACGAAACAGTTGCCAAAGAGGATGATGACGATCACGTTGAAGACGAATATGCACAAAACGAACACGAAGAAGAATTCACTTAGCCTTTTTATATATTTTTTGTTATTGTTTTGTTTTATTTTGTGTTTTTTTTTGTGTTTTTTTTTTGTTTGCGGTTGCGTCTTGTTTCGAATTGTAATTATAATTTTGTTGGTGCTTGCCTTTTGCGATTTATGCTTTACGACTGTTTTCAGCTGATATTGCCAAACAGAAAACAAATATATGCAAACTGAAGAGTTGTTGAAATATTTATTTTAATAAAACCAATAAATTGTTGTGCCAATTGGATGGAATAGGAATTTCACACACGAGAACAGAGAGCGGAGAACACGCGGCAGAGGCAAATCACATCAAACACAACTGAAAAACCGCGAAATGCGCGTCGCCTTCGGGAAACATTTAATGAACGATTCGATTTGCCGATCGTAAGAACTTGTTCAGGCCGCGCGCCAGTGCCAGAGTCAAAGCCAGAGCCAGTAAATAAAATTGTGCCCCTAGCCACAGCCACAGCCAGCGCCAGCTGGTTTCTTATTTATCGTTTCGGAGACAGCCGCACCACACAGAGCCAACCAACCACTCGGCAGCGCGTTCGAAGAGAAACTGTTCGGACTGACGCAACTTTACACCACGCACAGCTACCACGGCGCTCAGCTGGCGCCGCGCAAGTGGTTGCACTGAGAAAAAACAACCACCAAGTGGCGCAAAATCAATAAAAACTTATCGCTGTTAAGAACTGTGCAAACTGTAATAAATAGTTTCATATAAGCTTAATTGCTTAAAATAGATGTACTGAGATTATATGTATTGTATTGTATATAAAGGTAAAATTAATATATTTAGAGAATTTATATTTAGAAAATATTCAAGCTTAAACTAAGATATTTGCTTAAGTTGTTTTAACTAAAATAAGTTAATAAATAAATATAAATATAAATATAATCAATTATGGTACATAGCAAAAAAAAATATATATATTTTCAAATAACTAAAGTAAAAAATATAATAATAATAATATTAATTATAATAAAAATTTTAGCTACTTTTGAACTAAAATTGACACTTTTAATGGGCACAACTCCAAAAAAACACTAATCCGATTTAATTGCCAGTAAATTGTAAATTTTGTTCAGTGCCCTTAGTTCGTTCGTCAAAAAAAGCAAGGTGTACGTATTGGAAAAAAAGGTTTGCGTCCAGGCTAACTAGTGGGTATGGAACGCGAGTGTTCGACATGTGGGTGTAATTCCAAGTGAGTCACGACAATTGTTTGTCATAGCACATGCCGCGTATATCCTACACCACAAACTATGTGCATGTGGAACATGCTGTGTTGCTGTAAATTAAATGAAATGCAAATTAAGATGATGACACCGAAACAATTAGGCTGGAAAGTATAACTTAATTAGAGCTTAAGTCATTAAATAATGCAAACATACATTGCATACTCTTAGGATGAAAATAAATGTTTTATTAAATTGGATTTAGAGCTGGGTTTTTATTTATTTTCAGAGTTAAAATAAATTAAATGTGAAACTGATTTAAATAATCTGATATTCAATTAAGGAATTGATAGGGGTATTATTAATGTACACACATCTTTTGGTAAAGAAATTCCAATTAGCGACTTATCACTACATTTTGGAAATCCATTTAACAAAAGTTGATTTATTTATCCCTATAAAATTTTAAATTAAATTGTCTGTTTAAATATTGGAATTTATTGCATACTTCTGTGTACTGCAACAAGGAATTCATATTTTTTTAAAATATTTCTGGTAAATTAGTACGACATTTACCGGCGCATAATATAAAGAATTATATTTGTTTTTTCAGGAAAATAAACAAAATTTCAGTAAAAACCCATTAATTTTATTTTGGTGTATTTTACACTAATTGAACGGTTTATTTATATTATTTTTTTTGTTGTCAAGTTTTACAGCATCTGCAGAAATTGTACGTTTTCTGTTATCTGTTTGTTATCTTCTGTGTGCGACTGTTTTTAAAACTTGAACACTTTGAAAATATTTGAAATTTTTTTTTTGGGTAATATTAATCATGGAATCGTTGAAGCATATAATAACACAACTTCTTGTCTAAAGCCAACCCGTATTCTTCTTGGACAGCACCACCTTCTGCATGTGCTCGTCGGCGGTGTGGATGGTGTGCAGGCCACCAGCGTGACGCGGTACGCATTTGTTGACGGGCACTGTGCCGCTGAGGCCTTGGGTCCACGCGTTTGTGGAGTGCGGAAACTCGTCCTTGCGATAGTAGCCCATGATGCCCGATTTGCGAATCTGGCCCAGCTCGTAGGTGACCAGAGGACCCATGCTCGTCGAGGCCTTGGCCGAGGCCGGCCTGGGCAGCTTGGAGCGCTCCATGGTGCGCATCACGCAGGGCGTGTCGCAGGAGAGGCAGGCCAGTTCCTGCATGACCTTGACCCGGCCGGCAGCGGCGGCGCAGTCGTCGTTGGTCATTTCCATGTACTTGTGGAGGGCCTCGGCGATGAGCACCACACGCTTCTCAATGATGTCACGGAAATCCTTGAGGCTCAGCTCGAGCGAATCAATGCCCAGCGTCATGCGGAGGCCGTCAATGATTTGGAGAATGTTCTTCTCGTTAACGTTGATGATCTGACGCACCTCGCAGAACTGCTTCTCCAGGCGCTCCTTGTACTCCTCCAGCTGCTCGAGCGACACCTTTGTGGCCAGCTGGGGAAAGTCCACCTTCTCGGCGAGCAGCAGCTCGACATCCGCCTTGTCGATCTTGATCTCGTCCAGATGCGCCAGCGAATTCTTCAGTGTCTGTATCTGGGTTGTGGCCGTGTTTAGCTTGGACATCATGCCCTGGTTCGCCTCCAGATTGCCGGCCGAGGACAGCTTGATATCGCGTACGGCCATTTGCATTTCCAGCATCATTTCCATCAGACGCTTGGCATCCTGCTTCATCAGCTCGGCGGCCAGTTCGTTGACCTTGTTGGTGAGCGCACAGAACTCCGACTTGAGATCCAGCAGCTCGGTGAGCATACGCTCGGGCGCATAGCAGAGCAGCTGATCCAGTTCCACTTCCTCCTCTGGCTTGGCCAGTTCGGTGGGCGCACTGGACTCCTCCAGGGCCATTTCCTCCTCCTCCATGACGGCCTCCTCCTCAACGACAGCCTCGCCGCTGCTCCAGCTGACGGACACCTCGTCATCCGCCACGCGCATCAGCACGCGCAGCTGGCGCGCAATGTGCCGCAGCAGCTTCATGCGATTGGGATTGGGCTTGCGGTCGAGCATCAGGTGGGTCACGTTGTTCAGCTGCTCCATGGTCAGCTTCAGCTGACCGGTGAGGAGGCCAGCAAAGTTCTGGAACTCCACCTCCTTCTGCTCCTTCTGCAGCTCGACCTTGGAGAGGCGTCTCTCCAGCTTGGCCAGCGAACCGATTACGGAGCCCGCACGCACCTGCGACTTGTCCAGCTTCGAGGTGCGCGAGGAGACGCGTGAGGCCAAGGGCGACGACTGAGCCAGTTGCACTTCGGCTTCCATTACCGGCTCTGGCTCCGACGGCGGCTGCGGCTGCGGCTGCGGCTGCGGCACTGGCTCCGGCTCCGGCTCCGGCTCAGCTGCCTCGGGTGCGGGAGTCGGCGCTGGCTCCGGTGCCGGTGTTGGCGCCGCAGCTGGTTCGGGCTCGACCTCCGTCTCGGCTGGCGCGGCCTCTGCGGGCGCTGCGTCTGCGGCAGCTGGCTCCGCGGGTGCCGGCTCGCTGGCCGCCTCGGCGGGTGCCTCTTCGTCGTCAGCGCCGGCTTGCAGACGGTACTTGGAGGACTTGCCGACTGCGAGCAGCGATAGCTACTATTTAGCTGCGAAAGAGACAGAGAACAGCGACTCGGGCTACTTACTCAGGCTGCTTTGTAGCCGCATGTTGGCCAGCAGATAATCGTCCTGGTCCACCACCTCGTCGAGGCACTCGAGCTTGTGGGCAAAGTTCGAGAGCAGCACGTGGAGTGCATAGAAATTGACGTGACCCGACTCCGGTGAGCCGATGGCCACGTCTATAAGATCCTTGTACGTAAAGTTCATCATTATACAATCCTCAACGCAATTATGTGTTTTCTATTGTTTCTTGGAATTTAGTAGCAGCTAGCAGTCTACCAAATTAATTACTACTCTAACCTATTGTTGTTTTTTCAGAACTACTGTTTTGGTACCAAAATCTAGAATGAAATGTGAACTGAATAGTTGCTTCGGCGTGAAAGATATTTATATATTATGAAGGATATTTCCAGGCACCTCAATATTAACAGATTTGACAAGAACCAAAGGTTTTTGAAAAGTTTGCTTAAATTGAATTTTTGATTTACTTTGATGATCAATGGATTTTAATTAAATTAAAATACCTAATACTTTGATATACATTTAGTCAATTAAAAGTTAGTTTAAATTAAATTTAGAAAGATTTTTTACAATCAATTAATCAATTTCTCAGTATATAAAAAGTTTCACTTTTGGAATTGAATCATAAAATCTGTTGCTAAAATAAAGTATTTAAAAAATTTTTCTCTAGGCTCAGATTTGTTTACTTCGCAGAAACATGGTAGCTAAATCGGGAAAATTTACACTAGATAGTGGAACTTATGGCCAACTATTTGTTGCTTTCGACCAATTCAAAAGCCAGAAAAGACCACGAAGGCTTAGCTGACCTTTGTTCATGACTCATGACTTTTATTTAATGTCCGTTTAGTTAGAATCTACTGTACCGGTAATGGAGGCACGCACACAGACACGCGGATATATCACAAAAATGCGTGAGTAAAAGCTGTCGCCAAAGCTTTTCTAGAGGCCAGCACTTATGAGAACGCAAACATAAACAACTTTTCGTTATTTCGGGCCAAACGCTTGTTGCATCAACAACATCGCGCAAAACGGCTTCAGCGAAACACAATTCCATTTGCAAATTTTATTTTATCAGCAGTTGTTGCCCGACTTTAACCGGGTCAAGTATTTTTCCATACAATCAACAGCCTAAGGATGGAGGAGCAAAAAATGCTGTTTCCTACGTCCTACGGCTACTTACTTATTTATTTGACCGTTTTTTTGAAGTAGAAGCTTTCGTCAAAGCTTTGACGACTGTCAAGCACTTGAAAGAACGTAAACATGAACAACCTGTTGCACACGCCTTTTATTTAACTAGCAGTTGTTACCTACTTTTAACCAAGTACTCATTCTAGAAACAAAAATTAAATTTAGCCAAACAACCTTGAAGCGCATTTCAAGCTAGCCAAGATGCAATTGATGTAATCTGCTTAAATGCAATTTTTTTCTGAATTTTTAAATGAATTTTAGTTACAATTAACAGGTTTTTATAAGCACTCGGCAGAAATTTTTCCAAGGGTTCCCACAGTAAAAATATCTGTTTGCCACTTATTAAGTTTAGGGTGTTGATTTGATGTCTTATATATAAGTATATGATATATTTAGTATTTAACCTCAATTGGCAAACAGCGCGGTTAGTGAGAGTTCACTGTACTATCAATTAAGGCAAGCACACACAAACACACACGCACGCTGGCTGTGTTATCACATCACAATTATGCGTAAGTCGAAAGCTTTCGCTTAAGCTTTTACTACTGCCAAACACTTGGGCAAACTTAAACGTTAACAACTTTTATCATTTCGGCACAGACGCTTGTTGCATCAACGTGGGCGCCCAAGGCGGTAGCGGCAAACATACCGTTAGTCAGTGATATTTTGTGAATCGAAGCTGGCGCGCGTAACGAATTTGAAAAGTGAAATTGTAATCAAAAATTGATTTAAGAATAGCACAAGTGCTGTGAATGGAAAAGCGGAAGAAAATGCGCGTGTGAAGTCAACTATGATGAGTGAAATTTCCATAAATTTGTATGTGCGTATGGCATAATTGAAAGGCTTTTGCGTATACGATCCAAGGAGATTAAATGTTATGCAAATTTGAAAAAATTCTGAAGCATCGGAAATTTGGGCGTATAATACGAGAGCAGGCAAGGAAAATGAGCGTGCTGGGAAACTAGAAAAGTTAAAATAAATAAACAAGAATTGATTTAAATTTGTAAATATTTGAATTTATGTGAAAACCTTTAAAAAGCGCACATTCTTCTGTGCTCAAGCTCGCAAGCAAAGTGTTTAATATTTGTGTTTGCGAGCACAACAGTTAAATGGACAAGTGTTGTGAAACGACAACAAACACAAATACGCCAAGTTTGAATACAGTGCCAACAAAATCGTTTGCCCAATTCTGGTAACTTGGCGGAGCAGTTTGCCAAAACCACAGAAAAGTAAAAATAAAAAGTAAACAAGAAAACGAAAAAAAAACACAAACTATTAAAAGAGTAAATTAACACAGCACTGTTGAGGACATTTCTGGAAATATTTGATGTGGTAAGCGCCTAAATATATTTTAAGTGAAATTAATTTTTACAATGCATTTGCTTGACAATTTCCTGAACATTAATTGAGAATTCAATGGAACTATCAATTGGAAGTAATAAATTATTATGCAGTTCCTTTAAACTGTAGGAATTTCGCTAAATCTATGATCGGATCTATATTTATATATATATATATATATATATATATTTATAAATCATAACACTTGAGTGCACAGTTTTTGGTTTTGAATTGGTAAGTGAAATCATGGAAGGCAGCAGACATTTGGCCTTGATTAGATAGCAATAGCAAAGTACAAAAGACGAAAAATTGTTTTGCTTCGACATGACGATGTTTAAATGCTGCTACTTTTGTAGTTAATATGGTATCACAGTCTTAACCAAAGTCGGTTTAATGGTTATCAACTTTACATACATACATACATAAATATACATATGTATATAGAATTGGTTTTTCTTGGGTAATTTAAAAATAGAACGGGGATCCAGGCTCGAATTCCAGGCTAGTGAATTGTTGTAGTGTTGGTCTTAGCCGAAGGCCATAGCAGCCAGTGCTATCTAAAAAAAGTTGGGTTCATAGTTTATAACTATATATAATATATATACTTTAAATAATAATAATAAGGCAGTTAAAATAAAATTTTAGAATAATTACAAAATGTCCATTTATTAACATAAAACTAACAATAAATTTTCTCCTCGATCATTTCTAAGTCAATTTCATAATCCTGTGATTAAGTGATTTATTAGATAAAGTATCTGTACTAGACTTCATCAATAAAGCGTATGAAAAAACTTAGACCCTGTGAATATTCGCTTGCCAAAAATTAGATCACGAAACAAACATAAAATATTATCAGCCATGATTTCTGTTGCTAACCTGCTCTCGAGCTGCTGCAATAGGATAATTAATTCGCACTACTTTTCTGTGTCGTCGGGTCAGTCAGTCATCAATCTGTGATTCATGATTTAAATTGCTTCGACAGCTCAATAAACTTTGAGTTGACTCTGAATTGAATTCAATCGACAGTGAGGGTGGTGGGGGGCAGGGAGGGTGTGTGCCTATATCGTGTCTATGTTCAGGTACAACTATTTGTTATTTGACCGGAGTCTTGAACTGTGTCGGCCGAGGGCATTTGAGCACTTGGCCCCTGCCCAAATCGCCGCCACTGGCTTTGAGCATAGTCCCCTTCCTTGTAGGTTTAGTGGCGTCTTTAAAACTATTATTTTCGTCTTTATGGCATTTTTTCGACTACTGCGTGCGTTATTCATTTCTTTTTATTTTATTTTATTAGATTGTGGGGCGCTGTGGGTTTTTTATATTTAGTTCTTTTTGCGGACAAATTAAGCAACGACCACTTCAAGTGATAAGCAAAGCGACGCCATTTTTAAGTGTGTGCGTGTGTGTGAGTGTGTCCGTGAATTCGATTAATTATCAAATTGGCAGCTACCTTAAATACAACACTTGGGACAGGTTTCGCTCTCTGTGTTGTTGCTGCTTCTATTAGCACTGCTTAAAAACATATTATTTATTATTATAGAACGCCTGGCCTGGCCGCAATAACAAACTAAATCAATACCTACGCATACAAACTTACCAAGGCACATATATATTATATATATACTTTATAAGAAGGCACATTTAATCTAAATAAACACGCGCTACAATAGCTGAAATAATGATCGAATCAGTGTTTGGTTTTTTGCTTGAACTTCAGTCTAAAAATTCGGGTTATGCATTTGTCTTAACAGGGATCTTTATGATTTTTAGCTAAAGAATTCCCCACTGAGTAAAATATTTGTCTTCAGTCGTATTCCATTAACGCGCGTCAAACTTTATTTAATGAATTCACGCCCACATGTATATTTGTACGTATGTATACGGAAATGTGTGTTAAAAGGCAATATAAACAAAGCCTGGAATAAAATAAAAAATAAAACAATAAATAACAACAAATCCAAATGTATACAAAATCGCATATTTCGGTTTTCTATGAATGAACACAGTGCGCGCAATTTACTCACTTGCCCTCTACTCAGTCGAAAACATTTGTTTTTCGATTTCCCTCCCTTTCACTGATATCCTTAAAATCAGCTCTTAAAAAGCCTTTTCCTTTATATGTGAGTATACTGTTTTATATTTATACATACACACATCTACCCGATAAAATTAATTTAATAAAAAATGATTGGAAACATATTTTAAATTTAAATATATTTATTTGTTGTATACCCTGTATCCAGGGGTAGCGGGTAAATGAATGCAAGTTGTGCAAATGTTTATAATGGCCAGAAGAAGGCAACTTTTAAGAATTTCAATCACATTGAAAACACTTCACCAAATAAATCAGGACACGTACTTCTTTAATTCGGGGTATATTATTTATTGAGGGATCTTACGAACTAGGTACAGGGCATCGCTTAATCGGGCTCCCTCGACTAGAGTACTTTCACTGCTTTTAATCAGGGCATAAATTGTTTTGTTTGAGTTTCATTTGAAATATTTTTAACCAATCGATTGCAAGGCGATTAACACTGAAAACATATGAACAAACAATTCAATTTTTTTTTTGGTATGCTCCAAAAGGACGCTTATTTATTATATGAAAAATGCGGAAGCTTTTCGCTATAAAAACGGATTTCGATTGCTGTTTTTCCGCTATGAGATTGATTGGAATGGAAGTACATTTTAATTGTTGACCACTCGAGTTTTGGTTTTATTTGTTGTAAATATTCGTTGGTTTAAAGAAGCTGCAACCAAAAAACAGTTTCTTCAGAATTTTCTGCATTTTTAACAAATCAACAAACGGCGAATAATTATTATGTTCACAATAAAACATGCATACTAGACTCTGCTATGTTCATCAACTAGCAGCAATATTTTTCCAATAATTTATAAAAATTATCAATGTTATTATTATTATCATCAATAAAAATTCACATTTTTTTTTCGTATTTTTTTTATAATTTATACAGATTCATTTTATAAGCCAAAATAACGTATTAGAGAAAAATTTGTTTTGGGTGTGTCGAAGATTAAATGTGCTTCCAAACGATATTGTTATTGTTAGAAGCATAGTATAGCTGGTAACTGGTGAAAATTGTTCAGATAGCAGACGCATAGTTAAGATCTGAATTAATTTATAATAGATAATTAATTTATAATATATTTATATAGAAATCCGATAGGCCGTTGAAATGCTATATGTGCTATATGAAACTGAATTGCAAAGTGTTACACACTTCATGACAAAGTTATGTAGCTTTTTGCAATCAATTACGAAAAATTATTATATTGCGTATACGCAATGTATACCGAAAGTTAATAATGCCAAAAATCCAATTAAAATTGTTGGTTTTATTTGAATTTAATAATATTGGAAATGCCAAAAGCTTGAGTTCGGCGGTATTTTAGTGAATAAATTAATGTATACATATATATTTGTGGAACAGAAACGTGCTGCGTTCAACATTTGTTTTTGCTTCCTCTCTATTTTTGCAATTGTTTATATTTTGTTTTCTGTTTACTGCACTTTTAAGCGATGCGCTTATAAAAGTAGTTCCCCGCGTCGAACGTTTAAAGTTCGATAGTGCAAAGCAAGCGACACAATGCCAAATTATTGGCTTATTAATACTTGTTTGGCACAAGACTTATCGCTCGCCGAAGCGTGTCTGTGTGTTGAACAGGTTAACACCCAGTCGCGTGACAGACCCCGCAGTCCATGGCACACGGCCCACAATTGCCAGCCGGGCCAATGCCTGGCCGATCATTCGATTTGGCCAACTGTGAAAGACGTAAATGGGTTTCTGCGTGGCCGAAATAAAAACCAATTGAAAGCATAGCACGGCACATATTTGTGCACATCTGTATCGCCCACATTGGGCCATTGTATTTTTTATGTTGTTTATTTCTAGTTTACCCAATGAAAAAACCAAAGCGTAAAAACAACAAACAACAAAAAAGCAACAAATTTGTTCAAGTTGGCATAAAATAGAATACAAATTGAACTTATCAACGCATCGAATGCGTCCACGATAACGATTAGACTCGAAAAAAAAATAAAAAAAAAATATCACACTTATCGCTAAACAAAGTTCTATACATATCATAAAATTGGCGACATTGAACTGGCGATAACTGTTTAAAGTCAATTCATTTTTCGCCTGTTCTTCTCTTGTATGGAGTACAGAACAAGTATGAAACGCAGTTTCCTCACGACGAACTTTTAACACGCTTTCATAACCAAAGTCCTCATCATATATATCTCAAAATTTGATTGAAGTCCAAGATAATATCAATATTTTCTATCCACAAAAAATTAGTTGGTCTCATTTTATTTTTGTGTTGATTTTCGATGCGATTATTAAATTTTAAATTGAAATCAAATCCAGTTTGTGTATAGCTCTTAAATTCTCTAAAATCGATAAGCTAATTTAGTTGGATATTTTTAAATTTGCATGACTTTATTATACCAAACCCATTGAAAATGGGTAAACAGGGTATAATGATTTTGAGCAAATGTATGTAACAGGCAGAAGGAAGCATCTAGCTAGAAGCTAGATACCTAAACTAAACGACTATAGATTCTCCCAATCCATACGCAGTACAAAATAATCTTTTTTTTTCGATATCTTGCTCCGTTTCATTATTATCGATAAAAATAGATTTTAAGATTTTTTTTTTCAGTTTTGTGTGTGTGTGTATGTGTGACTCTGTGAATATGTGTATGAATGCAAAGAGCTTTAAATGTATATAACGACAGCTCGCCGTTGGGTTCAGGGTATCTCCTAGTCGGGGATACCCGACTAGAGCCATCTTACTTATTTTAAAATATTATTCTCCTTTATAGTTTCTATTTTGTAGATATTTTCAAAATAATGGAAATATACATTTAATAATAAAATAATAATTTCTAAATGAGAATAAAACAAAGAACATTCTGAAGTCAGAAAACTGTGAGAACTTTAAATGCATTTTGTATTAACACATTTCTTTTTTTTTAGCTATAAACAGATTTTCTATATTTCGATAGTATACATCGAATTTATTACAAAATCAAACTGCCTGAATAGCCGTGAACCTTATCAGATGATTAAAAATGCAAGATAGATAGATGCAAACAGCCAGAATAATAAATTTATGTTTATATATTTACATACATATGTATATGCGGCTAATTGGGAATCTCGTCCTTTGTGCGCCGTCTAATTTCAAGAGCTGACATTGTGTCATTTACCGCAGACAGAGAGAAATTGCATTGAAAATCACCGCAAATTGCTTTATTGAGCGTAACAATCGGAATAAACAAACATTTTACGTTTACATTGATTTTAATGGTCTTTGAAGTTGTGGGAAACTCGCGCTTAAGGTTGTCAGCCTCATCGGGAGGAGGGCGAGGACGACGGGCTGCAAAAACACAATTTCCTATCGACATTCAGGAGCTTGTTATGTCCTTGCCAATTGTATCGAACAGAAATCGAAACCAGCATCATTATAGGATTCAACTTCTTCACAAGACACAAAGGAAATCCGATTTTTCAGTTTTATTGCTTGTATATTTCTAAATAAAAAATATTTATGATAAAAGATTGCGCCAGCAGCACAATTTACTCATAATTTAATCATACTCTTTAATGGACACATTAAACATGTAAAAAAACGGACATAAAAGGAATGTGAGTGTTTTTCTGTCTGTTACTTCTGAGTAACTATAAGCGTGAGCTTATATTGGCATTATATTTGGGGCAATATCTTCAATTTTGTATTTTGTAGGCACAATCACTTAGTCGGGTAAGCACTTAACTGGTTTGAGCATCTTTTATGGTTCCAATTGACAATATTCATTATTGGCATTTAAGCATTTTTCAACCAAACCTTTATGTTGGAACAATCATGTTTTATTTTTTTGTGTCTGTCCAAGCCAGAATAAGTTTGCTTTCAATTTTGTATAAGTCCCATCACAGCATTTTAATGACAAGCTATTTCTCACCTGAAATTGTGAAAATTACACTCATCTGTTTAAACATTTCGAAAGTTTCACCCGATTTATTTCTCCATCGCACTTTATAGAAGGTTTATTATATTTTCCAGAATTATAGCGTTCGTACATTTCGATACTCACTTTTTGAGCAAATGCATTAAAGATAAAATTCATCAATTTACGTAGGTCAAGAAACTTGATGACTAGACCAACGTCACGGGAAAAAATACAACTATAACAAAAGAAAAAAAAAAAGGAAAAAAAAAAATTCGTAAGATAGGCGACAGTTTCGGAGAGTGTTTATTTGATAGCCAAATTACGTAGAGCCCACTAGCTTAAGATTTATGCCTCTATAAAGATTACCAGACTGCGAAAGCTGCGGAAGCTTCAGGCGTCGCAACTCCCACCATAGCCATGCACATGTAACTTTTTAGCTAATTTTCTTATATAAACAAAGATTTAGATACGTTTTGTGATATCAGAATTTGCGCTGTAGATATAAATGGGGCTCGCGATGCCTATTTCACAAGTTATTCTCAACAAATTGTCGGCGGAGTTCCTCATGAGGAGAGGGCGCGATCTTTGCTCGTTTAACTGGTGCAAACAGCTCAAGTGAATAGCATGGACAGAGCATATCAGAACAATATATTTTCAAGAAAAAGTTTCAAAGGACATTCGAATTTAGTCCAAGAACTGTTTGAAGCCTGCAACTAAGACTGTGATATCGAAATCAAAGAACAAATAGCATAAGAATTAAATACACATTAGGCAAATATTTTTTTCAATTAGAAAATTTACAAAAAAAATTCTACAAAATGTTTTTCAACTTATTAAAGTCGGGCATATTTAAAAAGGACTTTCGTCGCCAGCTGCTGGTTACATTGAGTGGTATGATTTTGAGATTTTGCAAATTATCATCACTGATGATGAAAAATGAAACTATTGAGCATATTCAGAGTTTTGAGGTTTTAAGAAAGAAAATGCTAAATTTAATAGAAAAAGTTTTTTTTTTTTTGCTAGTGTATAAGTGTAAAAGTGAGCAGAATTTAATAATATTTGAGTGCAAAGAGAATTTTTTTTTTATAATATAAGAGTTAGAATTTATATTGGATCTAAAAACAGCTTAAAAATCGGGCTACATAAGATCTAGAAACTTGATCATTGGATCAAAAAAAAATATTACTGGAAACTTAATCATTATTGAAACTGAATACTTTAAAGTATAATTAGGTATAAGCTACACTCAGAGATAAGATAGTATTTTATAGTCACGTACAAACGTTGTCAAAATCGAGTCAAGGTCAACATTTCTCGAAAGCCAGTGAACATTACAAAATTTCTTATTTCAAGCACGAGTCATTTTTACAAAAAATTAAGTGAGAAATCAGTTGAAATTTTCCTTACGCAAATTATGGCTTATAGTACAGGATTACAAGATTCCTATGAGGTTTTCTATAGAATTTCAGTCAGCTACATGATGAAACCTAAAGCCAAAAGTCATCGTTCAATCGAAACAATTGCTGACGATTCGATTTGAGTAGTTCTCGGTGCACTTTGTGTTTGATGGTTTCAGTTGAATTGCGATTGAGCTGAATAGCGAATTTGGTAAAGAGATTAACGGAAAACTAAAAGTGAAAACCGCTTTCCTACGTATCCTATAGCTATAGTTATTACTCTCTGTCATGGCATTGGTCTGGGCTGGCTGTCGCCCATGCTGCCCAAGCTGCAGTCGGCGTTGGAGTCGCCGCTGACCTTTTTTATCGATGTGAACGAGGCCTCCTGGCTCGGTGCACTGATCAGTCTGGGCGGCGTTACGGGCAACTTTTTCTTCTCCTACGTGATGAATCGATTCGGTCGCAAGGTGGCGCTCTACGGCCTCGCACTGCCCAACACGGTTAGTTTTACACCAAACAGCAGGCGTAGAAAATAAT
The DNA here is from genome assembly GCA_035041545.1 of Drosophila colorata. NCBI lineage: Eukaryota > Metazoa > Arthropoda > Insecta > Diptera > Drosophilidae > Drosophila > Drosophila colorata. The sequence continues at coordinate 3,491,461 of JAWNLD010000320.1, read as the reverse complement.
TGCCATGTTCGCCCCGCAGTGCATTTGGTTTCTGTTCTATTTCGCCGAGTCCATTGAGTGGCTGTATGTGGCCAGAGTTTGTGCCGGAATAACGGGCGGCGGCATGTTCGTGGTGCTGCCCATTTTCATTGGCGAAATTGCAGACAATAGGTGAGTGATTATGCACCACAAATTGGCCTCTTTATACCCTGTACCTATTAAAAAGCGGAATGTTGAGGGTAAATTGTAGTTGTGCAATTGCATGTGAAGCATTAAGCATATATTCTTGATCTGCATAAACAAGAAAAGCTACTTCAAATTTGAAGCTATTTTAAATTATCGACTCGTTTACCCGAAATCGATAAATATCGATTTGTAGTATGTTTCTTGACTGCTTTGTGCAGTCGTGTATACAAATTTTGGACAATTCCCACCATTCCGTACAAAAATTGGTGCTGGGTACAGGGTATCTCCTAGTCGGTCAATCTTGAAAAACAACACTTTCGTATGCTAATGAGTGCTTTTACAGCATACGCGGCCGGCTGTGCTCCTTTTTCAACCTGGCCATCAACGTGGGCATATTTGTGGGCTTTATAATATCCTCGCATGTGCCGTACCATGTGATACCCTGTGTGGTTGTCTTTTTGCCGCTGTTGTATCTGCTGCTGACCACACGATTTCCGGAAACACCGCAACAGCTGCTGCGCTGGGGACGGGAGGAGGCGGCGCAGCGTTCACTGAAATTCTATTGCAACTGCGATGGCCCCTCGCCCAGCAAGGAGTCCGAGAGCGCCTACCAGAAGCAGTACGAGGAAATGCGACAGGCCATTCAGCAGCAGTCCAAAAATGACAACAACGAGGGCCTGACCCTGGCGGACTTCTGTAAGCCCCCATCCCACTTCGAATGGCACGCTGTTCAATCGACCTTTAATTATGATTTTTGCAATTTGGTTTCTCTTTCCGGAATTGCCATTGGTTGTGGAGGCAGGCAATAAGCGCGCTTTAAAGGCCATATGCACTGGAATGATGCTGATGATAGGCAACACCTTCACGGGCACCTTTGCCTTCATTAACTACATGTCGAACATATTCGAGCGGGTGCACACCCAACTGGAGCCGAACACAAACACAATTATTATTGGGGCCGTGCAGGTTGTGGGCACCGTAGCATCCATCTATCTGGTGGACCGTTATGGACGCAAGATCCTGCTTGTGATTTCGTGTGTGGGCAGCGCACTGGGCACCACCGCCTTTGGCATTTATGCTTTCTACGCCGATGAAACCGAGGCGGATCTAAGCGCATATTCGGCTTGGCTCCCCGTTACACTTATGGCCTTCATTATCTTTGTGGCCAATGTGGGCATCATCTCGGTCACAATGGTGGTGCTGGTGGAAGTGTTGCCACAGAAGATCCGTGCGGTCGCCAGCAGCGCCTGCCTGGGCTGCCTCAGCTTCTTCGCGTTCACGTCCCTGAAAATCTTTCCGCTGATGATGGAGTACCTCGGATTGGCCGCCACCATGTGGGGCTGTGCAGCGGTCAGCTCCCTATGCGTCTTCTACGTGGTTGTCTTTTTGGAGGAGACTAAGGGCAGATCTATGTATGATTAAGGCAGCTCAGTATGAAGTGGAATAGGGCATTTCAACTTTTCAATTTCACTCCCTTAACAATTATGTTCATAACATCATGTATACTAATATTGTGTCATATTAATTGTCGCTGATCTGTACTTTTCATACAAGAATTAAAAATTGTTTTACACAAAATAAACTCTATTTCTTTTACTTTACTGCTTTAAGAAGTGTTTAAAGGCTCAATAAAATACATTATCAAAAGATTGGGAAGCAAAAAAGTCAAAAGTATTTAAACTAAACATCTTTCAACAAAAATTTAACTCAACCTAGTGCCGAAAGTGGGAAAAAAAGATAAATTAACTTTTGAATTTTTTTTTTTCTTTAAAACATGACAATACTCAAATTCTGCCACCCATAGAGAGAATTGTATTTTCGGGAAATATCTTTTAAGCAGAAAAGGTGGCAAATGTAATTCGAATATTAAATGAATCATCACGCTAGAAAAGACACAAGCTGCAATAACAATGCAGCTGTTGTTAAGGTCACAATTATTATGAAAAAAAATATATATAAAAACGAATCACGCCAGTGACAAAATTGATAAATATGAATATGTTAATAATTATGATATTTTTTGCAGAATGTTATAATTAGACAACAGCTACTAGCAAAGAAAAACCATGTTTACCAGTACATCAAAAAAAAAACAGTTTTCATTTATGGCGTATGTCGGGAGTGCAAGGTGGGCGAAGGAGGGGGAGAGGGGTTGGCATGCGGCTAGTCGATGGGCGTTAAACCAAAACAAACGAACGCCAAGCAGGCTATAAAAACGTTGTGACATGGCTTAATTTATGACCTGGCTACCGCTTGTTGTCTTCGTGCCTGGCCCCGCCCCCAGCCCCATTCCCGCTGGTGTTAATGTCGTATCAACAATTAGCTTTGTTAGCATTATTATATATAAATACGCGCATTAATCCCGCCCGACTCAAGCGACGTCCCTGCGTTTAGCAAGTGCCGAGCGTTGACAGTGCGCCAGAAGCGTGAGTCCACAGCGGCGCCAAACACAACTACACACACACAAATACACACAACACACACACACATGCTGCTGGGGAAACACTTAGTGTTCGACTTCGAACTGCGCATTGTAAATGGCGTCGTGTTAAACTCAAATGTCAAACAAAATGTGCAAACAGCAAAATGGCGATAGAAAAATATATGAAAATGCGAAAGTGGAACTCTAATGGAATTGCATAATTCAAATTCAATGGGCATATTTTAGTTTTGTTGTTGTCGCAATGACCTGAGGAATTATCACTATCGCAGCCAGAACATATTTTATTCTTTAGAGCTCTTATACTATTGCTGAATCATTCTGATTACGACTGCCGATGGCCATACTACGTTTTTACTGTTATTACTGTACGGACCTTCTAGTATATAGTACAATGCAGCAACAGTAACAGATGGCCACAAATCTTTTGTGCTTCAAATGAATTCTGTTTTATCAATAGGTAATGATTTTCATCTATATGTATAAATAGTATATATATAATATGGGGCCGACAAAAGTCTTGCAGTAATCTCAACGTAAATAGATTTAAAAACTGAAAAAATTCACATGAAAGCATAAACGAAAGTTATTATTTTACCAATAGACTAAAATCATTTGAAAGCTGAGACTTTATAAATTTCATTTTTATCAAATTTTAAAAGTTTTAAATTTTAAAGCTTAAATCAGATATTATCAGGAAAACTGTCCATCCATGAAAATTTAACTAAATATATATGTACACGAACTTTGTTTGTGGTGATGTTTTTCTCATTCAAACATATTTCATTGCAATTGTTTTGTTTTCTCAGTTGAGCACGCTTTTTTTTTAGTAAAAGAAAAGGAGGAAAAGCAGCTAACGGTGTAACGAAAATTAAATTCCTTGCTGTGTGACATTCTTGCCAATTTTAAATGAAACAAATTACTTTAAAACTCAACACTTTTTTTTCATTCAATTAAAAGTTGAGAATTCTTTTAGCAAAAGATTTTATAATAGTGATAAGTTCTTTGAAAAACAATGTTGGATATGTGACGAAATTTTACGCATATCTGCAACGGTATTTAATCTTCGGCAACCCGAAATTAGCTAGTCTTACTGGCCTTTCTATTCTAATATGATAATTAAAATATTATAAATATATTTTTGTAGCTTCACGGGCAGCTCTGGCTCTTAAGATGATTGCATTATTTAACATTCATACGCCATGTAGTCCTCTGGCACCGCAAAGCCCCTCGCTTAGAAGCGCGCACTTGATTCGTTTAAGTGAATTGTCAAACGGCATTGCACCTTTTGTCTACTAGACAATAGGTACGACACACTCACACATAAAGCAAAACACACGCGCACACACACACACACACACACACTATAGACAGCTGACAAATGCAAAAGCAGCTTTCAAGTTCATTAGTTGCTGTTCTCGTGTTTTTGCTTATTTCACCAACAATGAAAGCTGAGTGCAAAAAGAGTTTATTTGTTTTTTCCTGCAAGTCTCTAACTTGAATGCAATGCTGATCAACTTGCAAGGTATTTATTATGCAGCTAATTGCCTTGCCAACAAAATTAAAGAATACCTGAAAAACATAACAAGGAACATTTTAAGGAAACTGATTTAAAATTAAACGAAGAATTACATTTTCGCACAAAACCAAGTAAACACCACGACTAGTAATTAATGCATACAAAAAATTAATTTTTTAAAAATTATACATACTCTTCTCTTACTGTGCCTTCCATTCCAGTAATAGGAAATATTATTTAGCGAAGGTCAAGCTTCTTATAAAATGCAGCTAATTAATTTGTACTGTTTGTCAGGCTTTTGTTGGTCATATATCTATTTTCGCTCGTATCAAATTGCACATATTTTGTGCGCACTGGCAAAATGTTTCGAAGGTGCGGCTTATGTTTTATATCAAAGAAGAAGAGTATGTCTATTGTTTAAAAAAATTTAAATTGTATGTAACTGACTCTGAAATACCCTGCTTATATATATATTGCTATATATACCTTCTCATTATTGGGTTGGTGACTTCAAGGCAGACAAGCAGACACTTTATAAATAACGCAAAACAACAATTTTGATTTCGCATTATTTATAATTTTGACATGGATAGTTTGAATGTGTTCTCCAATAAATATGCTATCAGATACAACGCAATGTTATAATTGGGAAAAATATAGGAGAGTATTTAATTTATAATTTTTCTTTTTTTGTATTTGTTCCTCTTTAATTCTTCTTATTTATATTTTTTTAAAATTTATTTAACACTTGCTCCAAACAAATTTGTTTAAATACATATAATTAAATATTATAACAAAATTGTTAATGTATTATTGTACACATCAATTAGAATTCAGTGTATTTTTTCATTGCAGTAAACGTCGTTTTCACAACTTTAACTATGAGCAAAGGAATTTTCAACGATGCTGTGGCTAAAGCACTTTAATATCCTCTTATTGTACGCCGTGTTCGTCTTGTTGCCAGGCAATGCGGCTAAAATGGTGGCCAGGAGGAATGCAAATAACCTCTTTTCAACACCAGCGTTGCCAACCCTATTTACAACCATTGCCGACAGTCAACTCAAAGGGTCAACTAAAGAAACTATTTCACACAACACAGCAGAAATCAACAGCAACATCAACTCGGATAGCATCAGTACTGAAAGTGGAAATAAAACAGAGTTCGGTTCGGCACTGGCCGTACAGAAGGACAACCTAACTGTAAGATTTAATAATAAAATGTACAAAAATAACATTTTGTGTGACAGCATGTAAGAACGTTGCAGTCGGGCGTAACCGACCGCATAATACTCTGTTACATTAGAATAGCTTGAATACAGAAAAATTTGGGCCACGCCCACTCCTGCCCCTCACATTACTAAAATCAATATTTTCCAAAATAACAATGTTTTAAGAACGAGTATTGCGAGGTCGAGTATGGCGAGGACTGCAACATTCTCACTTGTTTTTTGTATTCGTTTACGTTCTCGCGCAGATAAAACCAGCTAAACGGGAAATCACGGAGCTGACCACAAATGTAACGTTGTATATGCAAAAAATACCCCGGCTGCAGGTGCGTTGGCAGGACAACCTGCCCAATGGTGAGTGACAACTGTAACAAAAGCAATAGCAAAAGCTTACGAACCTTCCCCAAACGCTTTTACTTACAGGCACCAAATACAATATTCTGGTGAGTGCCGTGAATAGCACACGCTGCCCGGACGCGCCCTGCAGTGAGTATTCCATTAAGCAGAGGCCAAGCGGCTACATTTACCTGCCGCACAGTCCCAATCCGAATGTCGAATCTTCTGATTGCAACTACATGTTTGGCTGTCAGTACAACGTCACCGTGGAAACGTCAAATCTGCTCGTGCGTCGCTCCATGCGCGTTTTCATACCACGTAGGTGGGGTTTTCCACTGTGGCGCCATCATTTTCATAATTTTCGCATCTCATCTCTACTGCAGATTGCGTTGACGGCAAGTGCTCCTGCCAGGTGTCGCCGCTGCCACCCAAAGCTCTGGTCATGGCCAAAATGCAATCCAACGACACCATCAACATCAACTTCACAATACTGGCAAGTGAGCCGCTGCGCAGAGAGCACGGCAATCATCTGCACGAGGCTCTCCAATCCTACAAAATGCAATTAAAGTGAGTTTCCCCGAAGCACCTACACAAGTGCAATGCCAAATGCAAGTTAATTTCTATAAATACATTACTGAGAACAGTTGTCTGGAAAATTTCTTGAGGTGGTAATCTTAGCTCAACAGAATTTACTTAACATCAAGACTAGAAGATACTCTGTAATTAGTTAGGAGCTGCCGTAAAATACATTCTATACATACATCCAACTCATAAAATAATAAAAAAAAAAGCAAATAAATTGATTTCTGTTCGATATTACGGAAATGAGCAAAGTTATTTATAAATTTTAATTTTTTTAATTTGTTGATAAACGACCAAGAGTACACATATGTACATACTTTATAAAGTCGGAAGAGCTTGTTAATAAAAAACATTTTTTTCCATGAACAAACTCACTTTGTATTTTGTGACCATTTTTTTATTTTTTTTTGTCACAGAATCAACGAGGAGAGCAATCCCTCGCTGCCTTGGGGCGGTGTTCTAAAGAATCTGTTCAGTCGGATTTACAATATCAGCGACCTGCCCTTTCGGCCCACAGCCAATGGCTACGACGGCAACATGGTCGTCCATATTGGCAAGCAGCTGAAGGAGAAGGCCTCTCTCAATCTGCAGGCCATGATTATAGACCCCGCCGGGTGCGAGGGACAGCGCAGCGTTAGCAAAGTTCCGGGTAAGTGAAGAGAACATTGTTTACCAAATACTCCTTCATTGCTAATTTCACAAACGGTTCTCGAACAGTGCCCGCCGGTTTCCTGCTAAAGGGCCACAATCCCAATTTGGTGCGTATTTGTGCTAAGCCGATTTAACGAATTTCCCCACCCAGCAAACAGATCGTAATCTCAGAATTCGAAATGCTTTATTGCAGAGTAATACCCTCATTGTTATGACCACATTGCTTATAACCGTAATTCTTGGTGGCCTATTAGCACTGCTGCTGCGTCGCCGTCGGGCCAAGGCCAAGGAGCTGATTCACAAGAATCAAATTTACCTGGAGTCCTTGGCGGCAGCCCCCCTCGAGTGAGTTTTTGCCCCCAATCGAAAAGCTACTGCTGCAGTCAAGTTAAAGTAAACTTACAAAGTTGCAACTTTTTTTTATATTTTTCCAGTATGGAGGATAACATCAACTATGTGGACAAGTATGTCGAGGTAAGCCAACAAATTCGCATCAATTTATTTAACCTAAAATGGGAAAATGGAAATATAAGCTTAATCCTTTAAGCCGAGGGTAAGCGTAGGGTGAACAAACGCGCTTAAGAAAATTGAAGGTGGAAGCTCCCGACTCTCAGAAAAGACAGTTTAGGTATAAAGCCATATTTATAACGGATGTGGTATTCCCTGTAAGTCCTTAATGTAGGATTTAGTAAATAGTTTTAAAAACCATTGAGTTTTTTTAGAATAAGTTTTAGTCTAAACAAAGTTAGGTTTAAAAATCCAGCCTTCTTTCAAAATCTATTCTAAACATGCTAAATTAACTTTTACAGATCTTTGAAAATGCGTTTAAAAATAATCAAATAAAAAAAAAATAAAAATTCTGTACAACATTTATCCGCGCATTTTCCGACTTAACGAGTGGTTTTATCCAAAATCCATAAACTTCTTTCTTATTTAATTCAAATCGGAAGAAAATCAAAATTTTGTAAAATTTTTAATTTTTGTTTGATTCTCATTTATCCACGCAATCCCAAAAACCACCTCTCCCACAGCAGTCGCAAGCTCTGGGCCTGGCGGACATATTCGAGGTGCCGCACTCGGCGATCCAGATTGGCCGAATGCTGGGCGAGGGCGCCTTCGGATATGTGCACGAGGCAACTGCCAGCAATTTGCGACGCATGCGCGGCTCGACGCTTGTGGCCGTCAAACAGCTGAAGGGTAAGTTAATTAATTAGCTGTTCGGGCAAATTATAGTTATTAAATTGATGAAATTTTTGGTCGGCAAATAGCCAATCCGTCGGCAGATGAGGTGGCCGAGTTTCTGTCCGAAATTGAAATGCTCAAAGGCGTGGGCACACACCACAATGTGGTTTGCTTTCTGGGCTGTTGCACGATTCGAGCGCCGTATTTAATGATTATGGAGTATGTGGGACGCGGTAATCTGGTAGGTAAACTGCAATATTGCAATTACACGACTCAACCAACTGTTATGTGGCGGTTTAGCTGAACTATTTGCGTATGGTGCGTCAGGAGGTCGGGCAGCCAAAGAAGAGCCATGCCGGGCTGATTAGGACCAACGCGGGCATTGGCTCGCTGGCAATGGCAACGCCTAAACCACAAAGTGTCAACTACATTGAATTGAAAGCATCCAGCCAGACCGCCGAGCTAGAGGACTTGCCAGCGCCCTCGTCCCTCTACCCATTAAATGGCAAGCTGCCAAAGACGTCTTTCGCAGAAAGTAAGCATGTTTGAGACAAAAAAAAAAAAAAAAACGTAAATGTGAACATATTTAATAATTATGTCATGCGTAACGTGCACTGCAGCCACGTACAGCACTGTGGAAGACGACGAACAGTTCGAGTACATACTCGACAACAAGGAGCTGCATAACTTTGCTCTGCAAATCGCAAATGGCATGCGTTTTCTGGAGGAGCAGGAAATTACTCATCGGTAAGGCATTTGAATAAGATTGCTTGCACTTGAAGGTATTCAGGTATTCACATATGCACATGTGCGTGCAAAAGATGCCAGAATATATAATTCAATGTAATTTCTAGAATTTAAGTGTAGCATGCAATCCGAGTAAATTAATTTATTTACTTGATTTACATTGAAGTTCCAAAGAATTTTCCTAAGCTGCAGATGTGTGCAAGTGTGTGTGTGTGTGTGTGTGTGTGCCTTGTCTTGTCTTGCACATTCTGGGCTATGGTGCCTTATTAATTGCTCCTTCAACCACTTATAATTTTCCTGGAAAATAGGAACTGCACAATTTTGGTTGGCTGGGGTTAAAAAAAACAAAGGCCTCCTTTTTATAATTCTATCAAGAGTCAGCTATGAGCTACCTTGAGCTCCGCAAGATAATATCTGAGAACATATACATATAACTTACGAACTGACTGATTAATAATATTTTCTAATTCCACCCGAAAGTGTGAAAAATGAGTGGAACACGGTTGCATTAAACTTCTTTCTTTTTTTCCGATCGGCTTCAAACATACTTACAAAGATCTTTGTAAAAACTTATTGGAAACTAATTTCTCGCTCAACGAAAAATTAGTTAATTAATCAAGGTTGTCCTGTTTTTTTTTCAAGGAACTGCATTGAGACTTGTTTTCAAAATTTTGGGTGTAAAATCCATTTCTATTGGTGGAAAAAATTGGAGACTTTTTTTAAATGACTGATTGGTTTCAAACTTGGTGAAAATGGGAAAATATATATAACTGTTTTGTCTTTCATGCGATATCCATCAAACTTATTTGCACAGAGCTAAGTTAAAACGACCTCATTTGATTTATTAGTAAAAATAAATGCATTTACCATTTTACTTTGCTTTCTCAGAGATAAAAAAAAAATATATATATATATTATAATATACACGATAAAACATAAATTGATTCTGTCCCACAGCGATTTGGCAGCGCGCAATGTGCTCATCGACAACAACAAGACATTGAAAATTTCCGACTTTGGTCTGTCCAGATATGGCATCTACACCAACACCAAAACACGCAAAGTGGGTCAATCTAACAAATCCGTATCGCTTTGCTTTTAATTTAATTCTGTTTAAATGTGTTTTCGTGCAGTTACCCTTGCGCTGGCTCTCGATTGAGGCCATCAGGGACAATGTGTACTCGAGCAAGAGCGACGTTTGGGCGTACGGCGTGGTGCTCTGGGAGATTGGCACGCTGGGCGCCTCGCCATATCCCACCATTAGCAACAGCGAGCTGATACCATTTATATTGGCGGGCAAACGGCTGGAGCGACCCGAGATTTGTACACCGCAGGTATACACCATAATGCTCCAGTGCTGGCTGGAGGAGCCCGAGCAGCGGCCCACATTCGATGCGCTTTACAAGGTATTAAGCCCGAAGACCACCTATGTGGACATCAACAGTCTGAGTGATGATTACGTATTTCCACCGATTAAAGAGTAAAAATTAGAAATTCTATATAATTAGAGTAGTTGCTATTTTAGAAATATCTAAGTGTACATTTAATACATATTTACAACCGTCTGTTATGCTTTTATAAAGCATTCTCGAGGCAGCTTGAACAAAGCGCTCTAAAACCTAGTCGCAATCTAAATGTTATTTAATTCTGATGTATACGGATAGAAATATTGATGTGCTGTGAGTTAAAAACCACAAAAATTGTACATTTACAAAAATGTTTAAATACCCTGCAAGAGCTAACATACATTTGTGTGTAAAAGGGCAGAGTATGTCGTAGCATTCCACCGTGCAATATTTGTATAGCTTGATATGACAACCACGACATTAATACATGTGATAAGTCTAAGTAGAAGTAAAGAAACGTAAGGAAACTGAAGTACAAGCAAACTTACAGGGTATCACTCTGTCGACATATTGTAAGCGCCAGTATTGTTAAGATGATTTCAATAAAAGCGCCAAATTAAGCACATCATTGTTGAAATTATTTAATGCTTAATGCCATAAATTTCATTCCAGGCCACGTATCGCTCCACATCCTCCCTTGAAACGCTCTTCGAGACGTGCTGCAGCGCAGACATAAAGTCAAGCATGGTTACGGCTGGCAGCTGTACATATAGAAAAGTAAATATGAGTTTTCGCATACGTAAAGAAAACACTTTACATCATAATTGACTGCCTGCTTATACCTGCTGTGCATCAATTACGTCAATTTCTGTGCTGCTTAAAGACCGCAGCGGCTGCATTGCCGCATAACGGCACAGGCTGTCCATATCGGCACCCGAATATCCTTCAGTCAGCTCCGCTAAGCCTTGTATCTGTGCTTCGTTAAGGTCGTTATGCACCTGCCTGACGAGTCCTTCGATAATCTGGTGACGTGCCTGCGTCGCCGGCAGCGGAACGTATATACGTCGCACAAAACGACGACGCACGGCTTCGTCCAGCTCCTGGGGACGATTGGTGGCGCCAATAATAACAATGTGATCTTCCTCGTTCGTAGCGGCCCCATCTAATTGTATGAAAAACTCATTTTTCAATCGCCTTGAGCTTTCGTGCTCGTTTTCCGAGCGTTGCGATAGCAACGAATCCACCTCGTCCATAAATATTATCTGCCAAAATGCAAAGTTTATAATATTGTTATGACGACTTGGGCTAGTCAGAGGCACCTACAGCTGGCTGATGTGCGGCGGCCACGGCAAACAGCGTCTTGACCAGCTTCTCCCCCTCGCCCACCCATTTGGAGGTAAGTGAAGACGGATTAATGCTGAAAAACGTTGCTCTTGACTGCGAAGCTATGCACTTGGCTATAAGAGTTTTGCCAGTGCCAGGTGGGCCAAACAAAAGAACGCCCCGTGGTGGGCGGCGCACACCCTTAAACAAATCCGGACGCTGCAGGGGATGTATAATGGTCTCCATAAATGTGGATTTAGCATACTCCAAGCCGGCTATATCGTCCCATGCTGTTAGTTGAACAAATAAACTCAGATATATTCAATTTATTGTTTATGACAACACCCACCTATTGGCTTGTATTTATGCATGCTTTCTCGCATAATCTGGTCTACCATTAATTGATCTAAGTGCGCCAGAGTGGGTGCCACCGTCGTGGTGGGCGTCGTTAAAGCAATTTCTTTTGCAGGAGCCGCAGCCACATTGCTTTATTAACGAACGAAAAATTCAATTTATTACAAATATGGTTTTATAGAGCACTGCAGCATATACTCACCTATCGTGCTGTCCAATGGGTTGCACAAATTTCGCATTTACCGCACGCCCCCGTCCGCCAAGCGATTTTTTTTTATAGTTCATTATATCGCTGGGACCACAAGCGGCACCAGCTGCAGATCCAACGTTTTGTTTGCTTTTCTAAAAAAAATAAAAAAGTTATCTATATTAATACCACTCATGCTACATGATATATATACTTGTATATAAATAATATATATATGTATATATATGTGCCACGCAATGATATAGCAGTCCGAGTCCGGGCAGAGCGCGATGGAGTGAGTTTGTAGTACCCAATCCCGGACCGACTATTTTTTAATTGTAAATCGAAAAAAAACAGAAAAGAGGCTGCATAAATGAGAATTCACTAACAGATATTCTACCTCTTAATTAAAATTAAACAAAGAAAAAAATCACTAAAATATAAATATAAACATAAAAATATATATATATATAAATAATATAAAAATATATATATATAAATTTCTTTGTAATTTAAAATGAAATGAGGAACCAAGGTTCGAACCAAAAACTGGTTTAGTGATTTTTTTTTTGAGTTGGATGCTAAGACACATAGAAGCCAATAACAATTGTTAAAAAATTTGTTTAAAAATAAACCATTCGTCATATAAAAAGTCGAATTAATAGTAAGCAACAGTTCTTATGGCAACTTTATGAAAAACATATGTACTAGCAGATCTAGTACCCTAGCCAAAGTTCAATCAGGAGACTTTCAAGTCTTGAAAACAGACAGACCGACGGACATGGCTACGTAAAGTTTAATTTGGTGGGTTCGGATTTGCCTTCTACACACATTTCGTGACAGAATTCGGCATTGCCTGCCCGGGCGTAATGAATATGCTCAAGCAACTTGTTTACATTCGTGTCCTGCAGCATTAGGTGCTCCCTTGCTGTGCGAAATCCATCAAAAGCTGGCGGTGCGGCTGAGGTGGACGCTGGCGGGATGCTGAGGGGCGGATTGCTTCGATTGCTTGCCGGCCGTTGTAGTTCGCTTGTTGACATTTCGTCATGTCTGCAGCTCTCATATTTGCCGCGACACACGCGCTCGAATGCACTTTCCAGTGGCGCTGACCAAGCCGCGGGCATTCCGTGGGCGGGGCGGCGACGACGACTCTGCTCCAGCAGCTGTTTGCATGCGGATAAACGCTCCTGCATGTATGTCCCCTGGCTGCTGGCGTTTTCCAATCTATCGTGATGCTCGTTAAGCACATCGAAGTGGGTGGCTTCACGGCAGCTTCTAAAAAGTTGACACATCCTGATGCTGATAAAAAAAAACTTCGAATTCCATTTTCACTTACCGCGACGCGTGGGCCAATAACAATTTTTGCGCGCGCCATGCATTTTGTTTGTCGCTGGCGCTAGCATCGCTGGCCAACCAAACTGCTTCATTGGCTGCATAAGCCGCAGTCCATGAATTCTCTGTCATGTTGCTTAAGGTAACAAACGAAATAGGCAAAATTAAAAATTTCCCGGCACTCAGATTGATCAAATGCCAACTGTGGCGGTTGGTCGATAGCTGAATTTTCAACAACAGCTGACCGTTGTAGCAGGCAGCTTCTGTCGCGCTAATGGTATATCGATACAAACGATAAATTTTCAAGCAGCATTTTATTTAAATCAAAATTCAAATCTCTTAAGCCAAGACCAATTTTAATGGATATTTAATGCAATATCAGGCAATAGACACTAGACTACACGTTCGCTTAGTTATGTGTAGTATGTGGCGTAGCTAATTAAAGAAGCATACATTTGATATGCCAACAATTGACTTTAATTGAAATTAATTGATGTTTCAATGCGAAGAATAAGTTTGCGTACTGCATTCAATTAAGTTGAATTTCAGTGCTCAACAGATGCTCGGATACCCCTTGCGTCAAGACATACGTACGTGCCCAGTTGGTAGCCCAGGTAGGTTATCTGCTGTAGGCCAAAACAGATTTCTTCATCGGTAGCTAAAAATGTAGTCAGACAGACGCATTTTATCGCGGCATCATTTGTGGACTCACGTTGTGCAAACATACAACTGTATACAGAACTGCCACATCTAACGATCTGGACGCAGTTACGGCCACGGTGACTCGTTACTGGCAACGGTCGGCGGCTGGGTTCAAATAATGTTGCGCACAGCGGCAGATCGCCTTGCAAGCCCCCTTATCGCTCACGGCGTTTAGATAACGAGCAACTGGAGATAAATCTACCATAAAAGGCGCACGGCGTGCATTAAGCACTTCTCAGTTTACATGCAGTTCCGCACGCAGCTAACGGCTCGACAATTGGATTCCACGTGAACAGTTAAGCAACACAGGACAGCATTATGTGCCTGCCGAAGCGAGTTAGCGGCCCCGCCATTCAGAGCGTGACAACGGCTATTGGTGGGTTCATTCGCTTAGCCATTGGATACTGGCACTTGCCATCGACAATTGACGCTCATTGGCAATCTTTCAGGCAATCTGCTTTGCTTCAACTTTGGCATAATGTTTGGCATAACACCGGCGCACATGACTCTCTATGAGTCGGATACACAGACGCCGCTCAACACGGTCACAGATCCGGCGGGCACTGCCTGGTTAACGGGCTATCTCTTTCTAAGCGCTGCCCTGGGCGCCGCCTTCTCCGGCTGCCTGGCGCTACGCATCGGCCCCAAGGCCGTGCTACTCTGCTGTGGACTGCTTCAGATTGTAAGTTATGCCTGCATTTATTTTATTTTATTTTTTTATTTATTTTTAAGTTCGCTGTAAAACTGTATTTATGGCTTCCCCTTTCGCTTTCTCTACTTTAGTTGACCTTATTAAATTATGGGTATTTTCTTGGTGGCTTTAGGCCCTAAGCTGTGTACTTGCTGCCCTTTCTTAACTGAATTGTGGCTTGTATACCCTGTAGAATACAAGCATCAGTAGTCCAGTAGTAGACCATCCGTATGTCTGTCTGTCCATTCGCTGCCATAGACAATAATAGCTGAAAAATTTAATTCGATTTATCTCTTTCTTTCCTAATATATATAGGAATTAACTTCGTAATTTTATAGATTAAATTTTGCATTTACGTACACTCACATTCTAGCATATTATCTATAAATCCCATTGCCATCTCCCAGTCGAGCACTCTTAACAATTATTATTATTTCCAATTATATCAACTAAGTCGGGATAAAGATTTTCTTAAAGTTCAGTTCTTTGCATCAGTTTGCTTTCCAAAAAATCAAAACAAAAATTTCTTTCGCTAAATATTTTCTTGATAGTAAGTTTATGTGTTTTGAGCATAACACATTCCCTTATCTCTACTTTAAATGTACATTTACTTGAAAAAATTACACAATTGGAAAACAAAATTCTTACTTCAAGAACATTTAATTTGTGTAAGCACAAAATTACCCAAAAAAAAAACTCAAATATATTAGTACAAAGCAATTATCCAATTAGAACGTTTAAGCTTGTTTTTGGTACAAAATTAATGCGTATTTTGTGCTTCATTCAAGTAGTTTGTTTTTGTTTATACTTTATCATGAAGTATTTAAGAACGAGAAGCTTTTGCAATTTTAAGTATAATTCTTTGTCGGCTATTTTTAAATTTAAAAGTCCGACTTTCTTTGGGTGAAGTAAACTCATCCTAATCGCATTATTTCTTTTTGTTTGCCTATTTTGTATTTTTGCTTTCAGTTCGGCTGGTTCTGCATTCACTTCGGCTTTGATATTGTGCACATCTACGCCTCGCGCATGTTTGGGGGCGTGGCCGGTGGTGCCGCATTCGTAGTGCTGCCCATTTTCATCAACGAAATTGCGGGAACACGGGAAAAGGCCGCCCGTCTGACCTTCACAATTGAACTGTGGCGGACGTTGGGCATACTTTTTGGCTTTTTGCTGGGCTTCTATGTGTCCTACGACTATGTGAACGTTGTGGGCTGCATTCTGTCCTCTTTGTTTTCCCTGTGCTTCCCCTTCGTGCAGGAGAGCCCGCACTATTATCTGCGCAAGGGCAATTTAGCCTGTCTGGAGAAGTCCCTGCGCTGGTATCGCGGCATACGCGACCTGGACGACCGCGACCAGCCCGAATACCTGCACGAGCTGGCCGAGTTCAAGGCGGAACTGAAGGGTCAGAGCAAGGGCATTGGCTCCGCGCCCTTCTCCCACGGCTATGTGGTGCGTTTAATCTGCGTCAGTTTTCTACTCACAATTTGCGCCAAATTGAGCGGTGTCTTTGTGGAGCTGAACTATGCCGCCGACTTCCTGGGCCGCACCGGCTACTCCACGGAGCTGAACTATGTTGTGCTCGCCATGGCACAGTGCCTGGGCGCCCTATTCGCCCGCCTAATCGGACCACAGCTGCCGCGCAAGGTAATCATCGACTCCTGTTTGTTCTGTTTGAAGTCCAAATATTTCCTCTTTTACAGCTGCTGCTCTGCCTCTCCTCGCTGCTGGCCGCTGTGTCCGTTATCGCGTTGGCCTTTTTCAAGCAGTTTGGCCATAGCTGGTCTCTGGGCGTCTGGTGGGATCGCTATCTGCCCATTATCCTCCTCGCCGCTCAGTTGCTCTTCGTTAGCTTTGGGCTGTATCCATTGGCCGCTGTCGTCAGCAGTGAAGTGCTGCCAACAAAGGTAAGCAATTAAGGCTAATTAGGTTAATTGTCCGTCTTCCTGTCCGTCCGTCTGTTCGTATGAACGCAAATTTTATCGCAACTATTAAGGCTACAGACTTGAAACTTGGAATATATATTCGTGTAGACAAGCGTCAGATAAAGTGTTAAGATTTTTTAGGTATGACCATTGGGGGCGTGGCAATTCGATTAAATCTATATAACTCCCTCGGCCTTAGAGCTAAATACATAAAATTACTAATGATCTCGAAAAATCGCCAAAAGGAAATCGAAGCATTTCCGATCCCATTATTATTTGAACTCATCGATTTACCGCCTAGCAAAATATTTGCTGGGTGCAGGGCATCTCCCGACTAGAGCACCCTTACTTGTTTTAAGTGCTTTTGTGCACCAAAGACTCACATTATATGAAATGTCAAGGTCTTTAATAAAAGTTCTAATTTTACTTACTAATTATCTGCTTTAAGGATTGAACTATAATTCTGACTAGAAGCCCAGTTCCAAATTTTTTAGTTGCATAACTTTTATTCCATGAATTCTTTAGAAAAATTCCAAAATTGCTTGTGTATATATCAATGCGTATATATGTGTAGCATAATTTTCAGCGCAGTGGCATAGTTTTCATTTGTAAATTGCTGCTGGAATTTCCTAGAAAACCAGTTGTATATAAATGCCAAAAATGAAAATGAAATTTGTTTATTAAGTATTTCAGACGCACAATTTAAATGTGCTAATGAACTTTAATAATTCAATATTTCAATTATTTGGGACTCTAGGAGCTGTTAAAAATTAAAACTTATGTGCTTAACCTCATTAAAACTCGAAATCAAATTTAAACATAAAGCAATTTGACAGCTACACGACCTGCTTTACTCATTGGCCTCCTGTGTCGCCTGGCTGCTGCTGTTCGGCATGATTGAGGTGAGCAAAACGAAGCTGAACACCGTGCCGTAATTAATTACAGCGGAATTCACATGCAAATCCTCTTTCAGGCATTCAATGCAGTGAAGTCATCGCTGGGACCGGGACTGGTGCTTTATTTGTGGGTCTTTGCGGCCGCCTCCATATTTGTTGGCCTGATATCGTTGCCGTTGTTACCCGAAACACGAAATCGCCGTCCATCGGCGGTGCAACGCGCTTTGGGGTATGTGGGACAGGAGGGCGTTGCCAAGATGGCCAGCGCAATTAATGGACACATCTCAACGCACATTTGACCAATTATGGCCAACAGCAATTAGTGTTTAAGCTTTCGGAACATTGTATACATACCTAAAGCACAAATTAATTTAAATGCACGAAATAAGTAGAAAACGTTTTTCATTTGCAGCCTCTCATTATGGGTAGATACGGTGCGTGTTTTTGGCCAATTCGCATGGCAACTGGTGCGATTTGATGCCAGCTATGATGAAATTCCCTTTCTATGCGGCACAACAGGCCATGATCGTAGCCTATCTTATCTGGCCACCAATGTACTTTATTACAGCGAGCATTCTGGGGAAATGGGTTGGAAGATTCAGATAGTCAAGCAAAAAGTAAAATTATCAACCGTAGAACAGCTCAATTATGTCCAATCAATTGATTCAATTAAAGACCATTTAAAAAGTCGTCTTAATGTTTTAAGTGATCAGAAAACATATAAAAGGAAAATAGATAAAAGAGATAAAAAAAACTGGTGTCATTATAAACTATAACGTGCTTTACATGTAACTGCGTAATATTATATTTACAATTAATTATTCTTAATGTTTTTATTATTTGTATTATTATTATTGTGATTAAATTTTTTTTATTATTATTATCTTCATTTGTACTATTATGAGCACTATTTAAATTTAAGATAACTAATTTACACTCTCTTCAAATGAGAATATCAGCCACACGTAACACTTTCCCTTTTCCATGCCATGGCAACAACAGCGTAATTATGGCGAACGATTACAGTTTCACACACTAATCCAAATATAATTTAATTTTAATTTAAATCAAATAATTGTGCTTTTCCTAATTGTACTCATATTTGCTCAGCGAACTCGTATCTTTCGCAAATACGCGCATCTGATTAAGTAGTTTAGAATATTCGTAGCAGTGTTTAATCATTGGGCTACTGATATGAGAGCGCCATGAAAACGTGATTAATGCGCACTGGCACCTAACACCCGGCACCTAACACACGGCACCTAACACCCGGCACCTGGCGCCCAGTCTCCGCCAAATAGTGCCATGACAATGACGCTCCTCTATTGGATCATTTGCTATTTCAAACACATACAACAGGAAACATAGTGAATATTATATAAAAGACAATAAAAATAGCAAATATATTTGATGTGCTGAAGTTTTAATGCCCTGCCTAATATTATTTGCTGTTAATGATCATATCAGCAGTATTTTAACTTTACAATATAATACTCTCATTGAATTTAAAATCTGTTAAACTTATTCAATTAATAATTAAATATAATTATACTACACGTACAAAATTTTATATATATATTATGAGCAAATTTCTTTTCAAAACTTGGCGCGCATTTTAAAAATAAAAATTGATAATAAAAATCAAAAACGACCAGAAATCACAAAAGCCCGAAAAACATGAATCACAAATTTTACCACCACAGGTAGAATTTTTCAAAATCTTTTCTTAGCTTCCGCCTAGGTTAGTTAGTATTGCAGAATCATCTGGGCATAGATTATAAGCGATTGTTACCCGGCGTTGGCCGGCTGGGGCTTCGGTTTTGTTCTGCACTAAAAAAAAACACAATTCAAAATAAAGAGACGTAAGCTAAATACATAGAGAAAAGTCTGCCTTGTTGCCAGAGAACCGATACATGCGACATATTTTGTGACTATGATTAGAGTACCCTTGGTAAGGGTAAGAACTAAATAAAATAGATAGTGCAACACTAATCACAGTAGTCGCCTCTAAAGCCAAACAAAGCGCATCGACAGTCTAGTCGGGGGGGGCAATTACAAAATTAGTTTTCGTTATTGTTGTTGTTGTTGTTGTTCAAGTTGCAGCTTTACTTAGCTCATGGTGCTGAGAGCTGAGCATAATGACAGAGTGATAACAACAATCCGGCCAGTCTGTTCTCCCATATGTACGCGTCTCTGTATCTGGGCGACTTTACAATCTCTGCTTGTTTCGTGCGATTTTAATACCATATATAAAAGTTATCATGCGACAATTGCGCTTGGTTAGTTCGCCACGAGCGCTAACCGAGGCACCTGCGGCAGGAGTCCGAAGCACTGAACCCAAACTCAAGCCGGAAAATTTGTGCAGTTACCAACAAATAAATGGAGAAATTCAACGGCAAAATGGCTGCGACAGGCGATGTGAAATTTCAATATCTGGCTGCAATATTCGGTTTGTCACTTGTTACTGACTTTAGTAAGCCGAATTAATTGACACGTGTAAAGGATTTGACTTTGCCAATAATTATGAAAGCATTCGAGTGTGCGTGTGTGTGTGTGTGTGTGTGTGTATGAGTGCCTTGATTTCGGATTTCACATTCGGCAAACTATAAAATGGTTATAACAATAAATAAACAGGAAATGAATTAAAAAATATAAACCCATTAAAGGACAGCTGGTTGAACATTATTGAAAATGTTTTATCCTGTCAAGATAAAATCAAATGAAAATAACTGATAATAAATAATAAAGGTCATAAATGTCGTTAAAAAAAATAATAACAAATAATAATAAAAAAAAAGCCACAATTTGTGCTGCAAACATTTAAATGTCGTTTAACTGCTTGGCTTGTCTTTTTTAAGCCGCTTACAAATTCGCTCTGATTAAAAAATTCAGAATAAATAATTCAGAGGCAAAGAAATCTAAAATGTTAAATAAATCGGGTGCATACATGGTTTAAATGAGGAGATTATCAGAAAATTGCGTGACAAATTTGTTGACTCTTGCTGTAAAATTGTAGGAGATATGGATTTTCGAAGTTGTTCCGATCCCAAGTGAGCGTGCCAAATGCAATTTTTGTTGATCTTTAGAGTGAGCTCTAAAACTGGTTAAAATCGATTTTTCACGCCCCCAATGGGCGTAGCCAAAAAACCTTAACACTTTAGCTGACACGGGTATAATCGAGTATATGTTCAAAATTTCAAGCTTGTAGCTTCAAAAGCGGCGAATAATTTTGCGTTCATACGGAAGGGCAGCACGACGGTCATTGCAGAAGCCCAATATACTTTTTCCAGTTCGTGAACGCGTATAAAAATAATCATTAAATAGCAAATGCGTACATAATGTATAAAACTATTAGGCTTAGTAGCTCCAGATCTGAATAATATACAAAAATCAACATATCGAATATTTGGTTGCCAAAATAGAATAAATAACAAAATTAAAAGTGTTTTTTCACTTATCTATATTACCAGAAAAATATTATAAAATTGTTAAATTGCATTAATAAATAAAAGAAAATTAAAATATTTATTTATAAAACACAAATTCCACTCAAAGCATTTACATCAATCAATCAGCAGTCGCTTCAATCAACCCTCTTTTAACCGTTCGTCCTTTTTACATTGCAGTAAATATTGCGTCCATATCCTTTGGCGCGTATTGCGGCTGGCCTTCCGCCAGTTTCCTGGAGCTAAGCAGCAACGAGAGTCCGCTGGAGACGGGACCGCTGACCAAACAGGATCAGGGCAATGTGGCATCGGTTCTGTGCCTCGGCGGACTCGTGGGCAATGTGCTGTTCGTCTGGCTGGCCGAGAAAATTGGCAGACGGCGTTCGATGCTTTGGGTAGCGCTGCCCTCGCTGGTAAGTCCAAAGCGCCGATCCAAAATGGCAGCTGCCTAACGAGCGTTATCCTCGATCTAGCTGGGCTGGATTGGCATACCCTACGCACGCAATCCCACGCATCTGATAGCCGCACGATTTCTGGGCGGCGTCGCGGGTGGCGGTGTCTTCGGTGTGATACCCATGTACACGGCGGAGCTGGCCGAGGACAGGTGAGCCTCTACAGCTAGTCACGATTATTTGTATACCCTCCACCCGCTGAAAATGGATAGAAAGTGTATAATGATTTTGTGCAAATGTATGTAACAGGCAGCAGGAAGCATGTCCGAACCCAAAAATAGATATATTCTCGATCAGAACGGCGAGCTGAGTCGAGCTGTCCTTCCGTCTGTCCGTCTGTATGAACGCAGCGATTTCGGACAAAAGTTAGACTCTTCAAATTTTCGATAATCTTTTTCCTTGCTTTTCGATATCTTGCTTTGTTTAATTATTATCGATAAAAATCGATTTTACGACTTGCTTTTCTTAGCATATCTCTGAAACTATAAGAGCTAGAACCACCAAATTTAGTTTCTCGTAAAGCAGACGCAGAGCAGGAATTTTCGAATTTTGGATACCTTCACACATTCGCCCCCATATAAAAAAAAAAAATCCCAAATCAAATACTACAGACTTGCGCTTTTGTTTTTATATACTTCATACTTCGATCATATTTAGTTTAGAATAATTCAGTAATTAATTTTCCATAGTGGGCGTAAAGAACGGCGTGTGTTTGTGTGTGGGTATGTGTGATTTGGTGTATGTGTATATGCAAAGAGGTTTCAATTTATGTAACGACAGATCGCCGCTGGGTTCAGGGTATCTCATATCTAATTATATCATCATCTTGCTTGTTCCATATATTTCTGGTCCACAGCGTGCGCGGCATTTTGGGCACGCTGCTGGTGCTGACCTGCAATCTGGGCGTGATCCTGGCCTTTGTGCTGGGCTACTACTTCAACTACGTGACGGTGGCCTGGCTTGTGTCCGTGCTGACGCTTTTGTTTTTGGCCTGCTTCTGGTTTATGCCGGAGACGCCGCAGCATTTGGCGCAGCAGCACAAGCTGCAGGAGGCGGAGCAGGCGCTGCGCTATTATCGCAACATTCGCGCCCGCCCCTCCAAGGAGCTGACCGAGCAGCTGCAGCTGGAGCTGCACAAGCTGCGCGCGCCCGAAAAGGCCGACGAGTCAGGCACCGATGCGGACGACAACGCTGTCACCTGGTCGGACTTCGGTAAGCCAATGCAGCCGGTTCTATTCCAATTCTCAACTAATCCCGTATCGCAGCTGAGCGCAGGGCGCGCAAGGCGTGCCTCATTGGCCTCGGCCTGTTGATGGCCAATCAGGGCTGCGGCTGCTTTGCCATGCTCAACTACACGGCGATGATATTCGAAGAGTCCGGCTCCAGTCTGCCGCCCACCGTCGCCGCCATCGTCGTCGGCTTCATACAGCTGGTGGGCTCCTATGTGGCCACTTTGCTGGTGGAGCGGGCGGGTCGCAAGGTCCTGCTGCTCATCTCAGCGGTGGGCACGTGCTGCAGCCAATTGGTGATGGCCAGCCACAGCTATCTGAAGGTGCTCGGCCACGATACGACGGGCTTCGATTGGGTGCCCGTTGCGGCCTTCTCCTTAATGCTGTTCATCGCCTCGTGGGGCTTGTTGACGCTGCCCTTTCTGGTCATATCGGAGATAATGCCACCGAAGATACGCAGCAGGGCCATTATGCTGCTCATGTCCGTACTCTGGCTGCTCTCCATGTTAACTATTAAAGTAAGTAAAAAAAAAAAAAATAAATAAAAAAAAAATATTTGTTAACTGTTTTGCTTCTTAACTTGGCTTACAGCTCATACCACTGCTGACTGCTGCGTGGGGCATGCACGGCACTGTGCTGCTCTTCGCCTGCTTCTCGCTTTGCGGCGCTCTGTTTATTGCCATCTTCTTGCCGGAGACGCGGGGCAAGACGATTGAAACTATTTTGGCCAGCTTATAGTGCTTAAGCAACTGTTAATTGTTTTTTACTGTTACTATTATTAAACTACTAAGTTTATTAAGCACGTTAGCTGTTCGCTTTTCATTACAAAACCACGTCGAAATATCTTTCAGACAAGTCGCATCTCTGTCATAAATTTACTTGAGCGTAACAAACTGGCTAATTGTCCGCCTGGCGGCCAACAGCCTCCCCTTGAACTTAGCCCACAAACACAGTTGGCGCCCCATAAAAGCCTTCTTTGATTAGATTAAAGAGCTCTCTGCTGATAAGCACATTTTTACGACCCGATAGTGCAGCTTCTGGCTCTTCAACCGTGCCATGGAATTCGAGTACATCGTCTTATGCTAAAAGATTTTTTTACAGAAATCACAAATACAGAAATTATGGGTTAATCTACAAAATCGAGCTAAATCACAACAGTTAGCTTATTGATTTTAATTTGAAGCTGGCTTTATTTAAATAAATAAATTATCTACAAAATACCCATTAACGGCTTTCTTCTCAAGCGCATTAATTGGCCTATTGTTGAGCTGCAAAAAGCTCTCCATGTTTGCTCTGGCAAGCACATGACTAAGCAGAAAATAATCATATTTTAGCGGCTTTTCCCATTTTACAGATGCAGGGTATGCCAAATGGGAACTGACTAAGCAGTATCTTAAGCCCAGATTATTTATATTATTTATTATTATTTTTATTTTGTTTTTGAAAATGAATAAAAAAAAAAGGGTGGCATATGGTTGGGCAATATATATATGTATATATGTAACAAAGCAAAAATTGGCATTTCGACGGATTTAAAGTATATATATTCTAGATCTACAGCTAAGTCGATATAGTCATGTCAAATTTAAATTATAAACTCGCGTTTACTAAAAAACAGGAATTTATTTGTTTAATTTAAAATAATTAATAATTGCAGATACTGAAGTTTTTTATTTAATTTATCGAAAGCTTGCCCTGTGTTTACGAAATCGATATGTATCGATTTACAGCCATGGTTTTTTAAGCATATTTTTTTGACTTTTGTGTTAAATACTTAGATTAAGATTATTTCACACTTTAAACCTGGAAGTGATTCCGGAAATCCGGCATTAAGTACAGGGTATCTGTTCGCCAGGCACTCTTGGCTAAAGCACTCGCTGCTTTTACAAATTTTTGTGCCAGAAATTAATGGAATATCTGTTAAAGCTATCCAGTATAGCTTACAGCACAATTATTATATTCATAATTTAGGAATTTAAATAAAGTTTTTGTAATAAAATAAAAGCAACATTTTGTAGATGGATTGTGGTTTTAGATTCGAGAACTTGACTAAAAGTTACTAATAATAGGTGCTCACCTAAAATCAGATCAGATTTGAAAGTCTACTTATAGGAGAAGTCGAAATTGCGTTTGTAAGTATTCTTTGCAATTAAAACCAGATGCTGCAGATAAGGATATACGAATTTGGCTCATTCTAGAATGTCCAATGACTAGACACAAACTGACCTGTCCCAACGTCAGCCGGCCTTTAAAATGATTTGCCAAAACTGAGCCATAAGGGGAGTGAAATAAATTGTTTGTCTGACGAAATTCCAAACAATCTTGACAAAAATCATAAACCGAAATTGCCTAATCGGGCGTATCTGACAATGTCTGATCCCTTTGGAACTAGTGTTTGTTTAGCAAACTGACGCCCGCGTTGCGAATATAATATAGATACAACACTCGCTGAATGCTACAAATACCTGTCATAGGTTTCTAGACCCCCATTGCCAACCAACTCAGCGACATGGGAAAGTTCCTCGAAAACTCCTTGCTTCAGCCCAAGACGCGCTACCAGCTATTGGCAACTATTTTGGGTAAGACCCTTGGATAAAGGATTCTTGCTGATTGATTTTTATTGAATTTCTACGTAGTTAACATCATAACATTTGGCCATGGCGTTGGCGTTGGCTGGCTGTCGCCTACCCTGACGAAAATCCAATCCGCCGACACGCCCCTCGACTTCCAAGTGGGCATCGATGAGATCTCCTGGCTGGGCTCCATGTTGGGCCTGGGCAGTCTCTGCGGCAATTTGACCATCGCCCTTCTGCTTGAACGCATGGGTCGAAAGTTTTGCATCTATTTGCTGGCAGGACCTTATGCCGTATGTCATGAAAAATACCTACCCGAAAGTTGACTTTATTAAAGTTTCTCGTTTAGTGTCTGTGGATTCTGATCTATTGTGCCTCGAGTGTGGGATACTTGTACGTGGCCCGCTTTCTGTGTGGATTTACGGGCGGTGCGGGCTACCTAGTAATTCCGATATATATCAGTGAAATAGCCGACAGCAGGTGAGTACAAGATATATTGGTGATCAACCCATAGCCCATCTCCTACTCTCTCTCCTCTTTTTCTTAGCATACGCGGCACGTTGACCTCTATGGTGATGCTATCGGTGAATTTCGGAATACTCGCTGGCTATATACTGAGCAGCCAACTCGAGTATCACATCGTGCCGTATATAGCTATAGTACTGCCCATAATCTACCTTCTGGCTAACCTTTTGCTGCCCGAAACTGCGCCGTATCTGCTAAAGTGTCGCAAACTCGCCGCAGCTGAGAATTCCTACAAGTATTATAAAAATCTGAGGCACTCCACCGATCAGAGATTTAAAGCTGATTTTGAAGAGCTGCGCACAGCGATAGGCGCCCAACAAGCGCTGAGCACCTCAGCCGTAGGCTACAGGGATTTGCGTAAGTCTGAAACGTATTAAGTTCGACTATGTTAGATTGGGTTAGACAAAAAGTTCTCAAGGAAATGTTTTTGGATGAGGGAAAGTGGTTTGAAAGTTGGACGACCCATGTTCTGTTTCTCTTTCTAAAGAATTAATTAGTTCTAGTAGAATCATAAGTTAAATTAAACAACACCCTTTGATAAAGGACGGATACGGATCTTTTCATTTCCGAGTTTCCGAGTTATAAAGAGAAAAACTTAGAAGCCTAAAGGAATGGGTAATTGGTCTTGGGTGAAGGATGGTGGTTTGAAAGTTGGAGTATCCAATGTCCAAGGAGGTCAGGAAGGAACTGATTTTGAAAGAAAGAGGGTCCATATAATTAGTTCCAGTAGAATCATTAGTTGAATAAAATAGAACCCTTTGATCAACGACGAATGCAGCTCTATTCATTTGCTCATCAGAAGCTCAAAGTTATAAGTACTTAATTGGTATCACTAGTCAATCTTATATCTTAAAAAACAAGCCTGAAATGTCGCAAGCTTTAAAACAGACCTATGCAACTTCGCCCAAAACCAACTTTAACTGCTTTCCATCTACAGTTACCAAACCAGCTCTCAAGGGTTTCGGCGCAGCTTTCGTGCTCTCAATGGGTCATCAACTCAGCGGCATCTTCAGTTTTATCAACTATATGTCGACCATATTTGAGGCGTCCGGTTCCCTTTTGGATGTCAACACCTGCACCATAATCATAGGCGTGGTGCAAATTGTGGGCGTTTACACCTCGACCATATTTGTGGACATTATTGGACGTCGTATACTCATGCTGATCTCCACCCTGGGCATCTCCTTGGGCTGCATTGCCTTTGGTTGCTTCACGTATTATGCCCAGATCTACGATCTGAGCGAGTTTAGCTGGCTGCCTTTGGTGCTGATGATGTTGCTTATATACTTGGGTAATGTGGGTCTAAACGGACTCTTTTTCCTGGTACTCGTAGAGGTCTTTCCCGCAAAGGTATGTTGCTTGGAGCACAGCAAGCTGTGGAAGCATATCGCCAATAAAGTTGCTTTTATTTCAGATACGCTCTTTGGCCACTTCCATATCGGTGGTGTTCTTAAGTGCCTTGGTCTTCTGCACTTTGAAGCTCTTTCCGTTGCAGCTACACTACTTGGGCATCTCGACAACAATGTGTGTTTCAGCTGGCGCCAGCTTTTTAACTTTCCTGTACTTTATGTTCTTTTTACCGGAAACTAAGGGCAAATCCATGATCCAAGATTAAAGAAACTCAAGTGTATCAAACTATTTGATGCTTCAAATAAAAGAGATTTATTTAAATTAAGTTTTTGTATAACCCCATCAAAAGAGGCAGACGAGCCTTCTTTTTTAGAACGCCATTCCAGATGGCATAAAGCAACAGGTTCATGGGGCCATATAAAACAGCTCTTATCTGTGTCATTCTTTACTTTCCTTAGGTAATTCTAGCTCGCTTCAGACCGCAATCTTTATACCCAGCACATCTAAGCCATTAAGTGCTGTCTGCCTTGTGCAAATATTGATCTTACGGGCTGCCATTTGTGACGTCTCTAAAAGTGTGTAATTCGAGCGCCATAATAGGCCGCTAACTAAGTCCTCGCAATAGCGACTTTATGGTTTGTTAGCCATCAATGCGACTTTCATAGATGTCAACATCTACAAATGCCGACACTCGCATTCGTGTTCCGGCAATGCATCCAGCAAGACGTCTCTGAAGATCACCCAGAATGACGAGGTTTCTGCAGAACTCGCTGTTGAATCAGAAGACGCGCTACCAACTTTTGGCAACGGTCATAGGTAAGTCGAAGCCCTGACTACCCAATATGCTAAATCTTCTTGATCACAATAGTAAACATCATAACATTTGGCCATGGCGTTGGCGTTGGCTGGCTGTCGCCTACCCTGACGAAAATCCAATCCGCCGACACGCCCCTCGACTTCCAAGTGGGCATCGATGAGATCTCCTGGCTGGGCTCCATGTTGGGCCTGGGCAGTCTCTGCGGCAATTTGACTGTCGCCCTTCTGCTGGAACGCATGGGTCGAAAGTTTTGCATCTATTTGCTGGCAGGACCTTATGCCGTACGTCAGGAATATCCTTTGGAATATATTATACAATTTTCATTATTGAAGTTCGTCTTTTAGTGCCTGTGGTTTCTCATCTATTTCGCATCGAATGTGTACTTTTTATATGTGGCCCGGTTTTTGTGTGGATTTACGGGCGGTGCAGGATATTTGGTCGTACCGATCTATATCAGCGAAGTCGCCGACAGTAGGTGAGTATCTTTATATATATTTATCCAGATATATATCTTTATATTTCGTTGTATCTTTATAATTACACAATTATTATTTACACAATTATCTGTATCTATTTCTATGACTATATCCACATCTGATTCTATGTCCAATTCTTGATCCCTTTCCAGCATTCGCGGCTCTTTGACATCGATGGTAATGCTGTCTGTCAACTTGGGCATACTGGTTGGCTATATACTCAGCACATATCTGGCTTATCACATCGTGCCTTTTCTAGCCATAATATTGCCCATAGCGTACTTCACAGCAAATCTCTTACTGCCCGAAACGGCGCCGTATCTTTTGAGGCAACGGCAACTGAATGCGGCTGAGACATCTTTTAGATACTATCAAAATCAGCGCATTGGCACGGAGCAGCTGACCAAAGCGAACTTCGAGGAGCTGCGATTGGCCATCGACGTTCAACAGGCACAGAATAGGACAGCTTTAACTTATAAGGATTTAAGTACGCAGCTCGTAAAGTTGCCTCCCATCGAGCTCTTAACCAGGAATCAATTTCCTTTACAGTTACCAAGCCTGCACTGAAGGCTTTTGCAGCGTCCCTTGTGCTCTCCCTGGGCTATCAGTTCAGCGGCATCTTCAGTTTTATCAACTATATGTCGACCATATTTGAGGCCTCCGGTTCCCTTTTGGATGTCAACACCTGCACCATTATCATAGGCGTGGTGCAAATTGTGGGCGTTTACACCTCGACCATATTTGTGGACATTATTGGACGTCGTATACTCATGCTGATCTCCACCCTGGGCGTCGCTTTGGGCTGCATTGCCTTTGGTTGCTTTACTTTCTACGCCGGACTGTACGATCTGAGCGATTTGAACTGGCTGCCTTTTGTGCTAATGATACTCATCATCTATTTGGGAAACATTGGACTTATCGGACTGTTTTTCGTGGTATTGGTAGAGCTTTTTCCAGCCAAGGTGAGGAAATTTAAAGAAACGAAATTTCATAGTTAAATTCTTTATTTTAGTGTCCTTCTTAGTCATGTATTACCATTTTCTCTGTTTTCTCTGTTTAGTTGTAGGTTTCCTTGATCCCATTAGAATTTCACGATTCTGATAGTTTTGATATTTTAATATACTTAATTTATAATATTTTTTACCTCTTTTGTGTTCACTATCCAAAAGTGTGACTATCTTGACATAATCAAATGTTGACTCACCTGTTTACTGTTCTCTTTAGATACGTTCGCTGGCCACATCTATGTCGGTGGTGTTTCTGAGTGTTCTGGTCTTTGGCACTTTGAAGTTGTTTCCGCTACTGCTCCATTATTTTGGCATATCGGTTACCATGTGGTTTTCAGCTGCGTCCAGTCTTTTGACATTTGTGTACTTTTTGTTCTTCTTGCCGGAGACTAAAGGCAAGTCAATGGTGGAGGACTGAGATGTAAGCGTGCATGCATTATAATAAATTAAATTGGAATTAACCTTAACAGACAATATTTACTGGATGTAGTAAAAAGCTTTTGCTAGCTTTATCTTTAGTTGGGTAAACGTTACACACAGCTTTCGAGACTAGCCAAGTCTTTATTTCAGCCCACTCTCAAGCTTTTTATCAGTCAGTCACGACATGAGGTCTACCTGAACACGACACAATGAAGTTGACACTTTTTGAGAACGAGAATTGCCTTCTGAGTCGCAGAAATCGCTACCAGTTTCTGGCAACGTTTCTGGGTGAGTGGGGGCGACAAATATTGCGATGATTCTTGATGGGTTATTTAATTGTTTTTGATCCGTTCAGTGAACATTTCCACCTTTGCGCATGGCATAGGCATTGGCTGGATGTCTCCGGTAATGCGGGACCTGCAGACTCCGTTGTCGCCGCTCAGCTTTAAGGTGCTTGTGGAGGAGCTATCCTGGATTGGTTCGTTGCTGGGCGTAGGCAGTGTCATAGGTAATTTGCTGGCGGGTTTTCTACAGGATCGCATTGGTCGCAAGCCCGTTATGTATGCCCTAACTGTACCATATGTGGTGAGTATCAGGCTTTACTTGTCCCACGTTGGGCGCCACCACGACATAAACTTATCCTTTGGACTTGTAGTGCTTCTGGCTGCTCTCCTACTTCGCACAGAGCGTGGAATATCTGTACGTGGCTCGTCTATTGGCTGGCATTACGGGCGGCGGTGGCTATATTGTCCTGCCCATATTCATCAGCGAAATTGCAGATGCCAAGTGAGTACGCTCAGCAGTCGAACTTCAGTCTTAATTAAATTTAACTTTCAATATCCAACAGAATACGTGGTCGTCTTGGCTCAATGGTCATGTTGTCGGTCAATATAGGCGTGCTGGTGGGCTATATATTATCCACAAATGTCGGCTACTATGCAGCACCCTTCTTTATCATACCCTTGCCCATCTGTTATTTTGTAAGCAATCTTTTCTTGCCCGAAACTCCATTTCATCTCATAAACAAGGGCAAATTCGGTGCTGCAGAAAAGTCCTTCAGATACTACAAAAACATAAAAGAGGACGACAAACGTTCCATGCTGGAATTTGAGGACATAAAGCTGAAGCTGACCAAAGAGAAGGCCTTGCACGTAAATGCCTTTAACTATAAGGATTTTGGTAAGCGCTTAGCTTTCCCTCACTTTCCTATCCATGACCTTTGTTATCTTCCCAGTCACTAGACCTGCTCTCAGGGCCTATGCCACAGCGATCGTGTTTATATTGAGCAACCAATTCACGGGCACCTTCTGCTTTACCACCTACTTGTCGGACACCTTTGCCCTCTCGCACACCACCCTGGACGTGAATATGTGCACCATTGTCATTGGAGTGGTGCAGATTGTGGGCACCTATACGACCATTTTGATCTGTGATAAGTTCGGACGTAAGATTCTGCTATTGATATCCACGCTGGGTGCTGGCATCTGTCTGGCCGCCTTCGGTTGTTTCACCTACTTTGCGGAGTTTTATGACCTATCAGCGGTTGGCTGGCTGCCCTTGTTGCTCCTATCTCTGGACGTGTTCCTCTCCCACATTGGTCTGGTGGGCGTTTTCTTTGTGGTGATCGTGGAGGTGATGCCAGCCAAGGTAAGTCCACTCAACAGGCTATCATAATACGAAATTCTCAAATGACATTATTGTCTGTCTTATTTTAGATCCGCTCGGTGGCCGTTTCCACATCTGTGGTCCTCCTCAGCTGCACTGTTTTTGTGGCACTCAAAATCTTTCCACTCTGCATGCAATATTGGGGCATTTCGATCACCATGTGGAGCTCTAGTCTAATTGCGTTTGTCAGTTTCGTCTATTTCTTGTTGTTTCTGGAAGAGACCAAAGGCAAATCGCTGCTGGATTCGTAGAAGACTTAGTTATAAAATGTGAATCCATATTTTATCTTAGGTATTATTTAATGAAATATTTAGGATTTCGAATTATATTTTGGAAATTTAAATAAACTTTTTTATTATTTAAAAAAAAGGAAAATGTAGTTTAGAACTTTGTTCTCAACTCTGAACTCAAGTCTGAATTTATTCATCGAGAAATAATTTTCATGTGTTATTTACTTGATGGGTTGAATTTTTGTGGGACCAGCACGCAGGCTCCTAAATTTGTATTGCCATCGCCTTCAATGCAAACTTTGTCGCGCATTTTCCACACATGGAGTTCAAATTTCCCAACATCTAAGCAAAGCACAGCAGTGCAAGATTGCACTAATCGGCTTTGTATAGTTTAGTTGGTTTTTGGTAAGACATTAAGTGGCCAGATTACGTTTGCTACCAGAATTTCATCTGCTTGGTTTATGGCCTTGCATGAACAGGCCCAATCTTTATGGCAACAACTGCCTACAGCCGCCTAAACCTATTAAAGTCAATGGGAAACAAGGCACATTTTCAGTATTTAAATGTATACAGCAAATGTGACAGCAAATTTGAATTAGAGCTGAAGAATTTTGAGCACTGAAAATTCGCAACAAAATGTGGGCAAAATGCTTTGAGCAACCAACTTGTCTGCTGAATCGCAGGAATCGCTATCAATTCCTAGCCACAGTGCTGAGTGAGTGTTCAGAGGGATCCATTGAGATCCAAGAGATGATTATTCGAGTTTCCATTTCTAGTCAATCTGATATCCATTTCACATGGCATTGGCGTGGGCTGGCTATCGCCGATATTGCGCAAAATACAATCTCCGGAATCGCCGCTTAACTTTACGTTAAGCATCTCGGAAATCTCGTGGGTTGGCTCCTCCCTGGGCCTGGGCGCTGTGGTCGGCAATGTGCTGATGGGTCTGATACATCCAAGGATCGGCAGTCGCTTCTGCCTGCTCTTCATCGCCCTGCCACACACGGTAAATAAGACTATATTTATATATATATGTGGTATATTTATGCTAAGGTTTACTTTCGGACAGTGCCTGTGGCTTCTAGTCTACTTTGCTGATGGCGCGGAATATCTATTTATTGGACGCTTCCTGGCTGGCATCTCAAGCGGCAGCATGTACATTGTTCATCCCATATTCCTGAGCGAAATTTCAGATGCCAAGTATGTAAATAATACGCTATTGTATATTAAGAGCTTACAGCGTCTGCGGATAAACAAAAATAATATTGACCCCGATTATGGCACTGAATTGCTGCCTACAGCTATTGTCATTCAGCAAGTCACTGAGTAACACTGTGCAACAAGTTTACGACTTTAAATTTTGCCTGAAGCTGTCTTAAATAGATTGTATCCATATAATCTATATCTATCCTATAAATATATACAACTAAATTTTGTTGTCTAGTGTATTCTAACGCTCCTCATTACAGAATTCGAGGGACTTTCGGTTCCATGGTCATGCTGTCTGTGAACATTGGCATACTTCTGGGCTACATATTGGGCACCCATCTGGCCTACCACATAATACCTTTCGTAGTGCTCGTCTTTCCACTCGGCTACTTTATATCCACGTTGTTCTTCATACGCGACTCCCCGATGCATCTCATACGCAAGGGCAGGTTTGCGAATGCCGAACAATCTTTCAGATACTATAAGAACATCAATCAAAAGGATCAGATAAACGCAATGGTGGAGTTTGAGGAAATGAAACAGACGCTCACGCAGAGTGATAAGCACTCGGACAGGGTCACCATTAAGGACTTTTGTAAGCTAATAATCTTTTAATTATTATTCAAAGAATATTATTAGAATGGTTTTCCACAGTAACTCGAGATGCGCTCAAAGCTTACTGTTCGGCTGCAGTGTTGCTTGTTGTGAATCAGTTCAGTGGACTTTTCGCCATGGTCAACTATATGTCGGACATATTCGCGCTATCGGGCGGCAGCATGGATCCGGATACCTGCACAGTTATCATTGGCATTGTGCAGATTCTGGGCACCTATGCGACGACCCTTCTCTGCGATATCTGGGGTCGCAAAATACTATTGGTCGTCTCCTCAGCCGGCGTTGCTGTCAGCCTCACTGGCTTCGGTCTCTTTACGTTCTTCGCGGAGCGTTGCGATCTGAGCAAGTGGAGCTGGGTGCCACTGTTCTTCATGTCGCTGTACATCTTTCTGGGCAACATTGGGCTCATTGGCTGCTTCTTTGTCTTGTTGGTTGAAATGTTTCCGGTGAAGGTGCGTAGCGTTATCCTCGATTTTATGTGCATATTTTATTGATTTCCTTTATTTCTTAGATACGCGCCAGAGCAGCTTCAATTGCAATTGTCGTTTGCAGCTCGTTTGTTTTTGTCATGCTCAACATTTTTCCTCTTTGCATGGATCAATGGGGCATACCGGCCACCATGTGGTCTTGTGCGGCCATTTCAGCATTTGGTTTTGTTTTCTTTGTAATCTTCTTAAAGGAAACCAAGGGCAAGTCCATGCTTGAGGATTGAGACTAGCAAAAATAAATTTACAAATATCTTGTAATGCCTGTATTGTAAGTTTTTTTTTTCAAATTAAATATTGATATTTATGAATTTGTTAAAAATTTTCTAAGAATTTGTAAGTCAGAAATTAAAGGGTTCCTCGAGTTTTTCGCAACAAAAGAATGTTTTCCTTCAATCCTAGCTGAAGTCCCTGCTCGGGCGCCAGTGTGCAATTTTTAATATACTTTTTTAAAATTCAAATTCCGTTTTAAAAAGTCAATTGTTCTTTCTGAGAAAAAAAAATCAAATATGAATGTTTTCCTTCAATCCTAGCTGAAGTCCCTGCTCGGGCGCCAGTGACGGATTTTTTTCAATTGAAATTTCGCATTGAAAAGTCAAATGTTCTTATTAAAAAAAAATGTAAATCAAATATGCCAATGAATCATTATCAACTAAAAGACATCTAAAATGCTTTAGCACACCTTGAGTCCCTGCTCGGGCGCCAATACCAATATCGGTCTAAACTTCTACGCAGTGCCTTTTGTTTGTACAGCTATAAACTTATACTGAGAACGACTATGCGGTACTTTGTCGGATAATATTTTACAGTTTGTCATGAGTGAAGAGTGATTATTTTAGTTATCTTTACGATAGCTTGGACCAAGAAAATGTTATTGTAATGTATTTTAATCAGAAGTGAATTTTCAGTAGCAAATAGAATTTCGCTTGATATAGACAAAGCTCCAGAGCTGGCCAAAAAATTGTGGAAAATGCTGGCGATACTTTTTCAGCGACCGAATTGTCTGCTGAACCGAAGGAATCGCCATCAATTGCTCGCCACTGTGCTCAGTGAGTAATTAAAAACTTCGAAAACTTTGCAAAGAGATCTTAAGTTTTATAAGTTTCTTATAGTTAATATAATATGCATAGCACATGGCATTGGCATTGGTTGGCTATCGCCCACTTTGCGCAAACTGCAATCTTCGGAGTCTCCGCTCAGTTTTCCAATGGGCGTCAATGAGATTTCGTGGGTGGGCTCGGCGCTGGGCTTGGGTTCGATGGTGGGCAATATACTTTCTGGACTTTTCTTAAATCGCATTGGAGGCAAGCTGTGCCTGCTCTTTATAGCCCTGCCACACTCGGTAAGCGATCAGCAATACGATTTGTTTTAGTGCCTTAGTCAAAACTCTCTTTCAGTGCCTTTGGCTTTTGGTCTATTTTGCTAGGAGCGTCGAGTTTCTGATCATTGGACGTTTTTTGGCTGGTATTACAGGCGGTGGCATCTATATAATACATCCGCTATTTCTCAGCGAAATTTCAGATGCAAAGTAAGTAGCTTTCTCATGGCTGATAACCAAGCGAGAAGTGTGAAAGCAGTAAAGATAACTTGCAACTCTTAATCATGCAAATATTATTTGAACTATGAATAATATGAGTAATGTGTATTTTAAAAATACTATTTGTATCTATAATTAACAGCATTCGCGGATCTTTGGCCTCGATGGTGATGCTCTCGGTGAACATTGGCATTCTTATCGGATACATTTTGGGCACACATCTGGCCTATCATATCATTCCGTTCATAGTGCTCATCTGTCCGCTTAGCTATTTCATATGCGTTTTACTCTACATTCAGGACTCTCCCATGCATCTCATACGTAGGGGCAAATTTGTGGCTGCCGAGTACTCCTTTAGACATTATAAAAATATCAGGGATAGCGATAGTTCGATCGATCAGACATGCGCCATGATGGAATTCAATGATATGAAGTTGACGCTGACCAAGGATGATAATACGCCCGAGGGTGACCTTACCCTCAACGACTTTTGTACGTAAACAATTTTAGCTTCCATTTTCGAACTAATTTATATTTGCTTTTAGTCACACGTGCCGCCCTCAAGGGCTATGGCATGGCGGGCGTTATAGTCATTGCGAATCAGTTTAGCGGCATGTTTACCATGGTCAACTATATGTCGGACATATTCGCCCAATCGGGCAGCAGCATGGATCCGGATACCAGCTCGATCATTATTGGAACTGTGCAGATTCTCGGCGCCTATGTGAGCACCCTTCTGTGCGATGTCTTTGGCCGCAAGATTCTCATGTTGGTGTCGTCAGCGGGCGTGGCCCTGAGTCTTACAGCCTTTGGTCTCTTTACGTTCTATGCGGGCATTTTCGATTTGAGCGAGTGGAGCTGGATGCCAGTGGCAATAATATCGCTGGACATTTTTCTGGGCAACATTGGTCTGATTAGCTGCTTATTTGTGCTGATGGTCGAAATGTTTCCGCGCAAGGTTGGCATTTTTATCATACCAAATTTCATTTTAATTTTAATTTAAATTTTACCATATTTTTAGATACGCGCCAGAGCCACATCGATAGCTATTGTTGTATGCAGCTCGCTGGTATTTTTAATGCTCAATATTTTCCCACTGTGCATGGCACATTGGGGTCTGCCGGCCACTATGTGGTCATGTGCGTGCATAACAGCATTTTGTTTTGTTTGCTTTTTGTTATTTTTAAAAGAAACCAAAGGGAAGTCCATGCTTGAGGATTGAGAATAAACGAAACAGCTCTGTTTGAATTTCAGTTTAAAAATAATGTGACAAAAGCTGACTGCTATGCATAATTCAGCAAAATTAGCCCGCGTGCCAGGGCTGCCATAAACATCGATCGTACGCGTTTCGTGCTCACGTATGAAATTGCTAATGGAACTATCGATAATAATACAGCAATCAAATTATCGCAATCGCCAGCGAAGAATTTAAAGCGTTATTTATCGACATATTTTTCATGTATATTATTTTATATAAATTTAATTACATATAATTAGTTAATGTAAACATAATACACCATAATGCATATGCTTAGACAATTTGTTGATTTCTGCTTTACATGGTTTTATGCAGCCAACTTAAAACTAATTAAAAAACTAGCATACTAAATCACAGTGTTTTTTCCCAAGTGAAAAAATTTGCAAAAAATCTACAAAAATTTCTAGAAATTTAAATATGTGCGATATGCGATAATAATAATAATAATAATAATGTATGTATAGAATTATAATATGGGCTGTTAAATTTGCATTCATTTTGGATTTAAAACGTACATTAAAACATAATTTTCGCGTTTGCAAAACAACTATTTTTCTTTAGCAGCAACATTATAATAGTAATAATAATAATAATTGATAATAATAATAATAAGATTTAGGATAAATGGCTAACAATTAAAATGCATAAAACAAAAACAAAAATTGCTGTTCACAAAATGCAACAAACAACAAATTTTGGGTAAAGCGCCTGCCGTTTTGCCATATACATATACATAAGAATATACATAAAAGCATATATATATATATATATATATATATACATATACAGAAATATATATAAACTAGGTGTAGTACATAATAATTAATAATAAATGTGGCTTGAAAATTGCATCACAAAATTGGCGCACGTTTGTAATTTGTTCAACATTAGGTGTAGTGGGAGGATTTAGTATTAGATTTAAACAGATGCTACTAATTACGTATCACTGGTTCGTTGTCAGCTTTATCACGTCTTTTTGGGGCAGCGCAGATAGCGCAGCACCGCATAGCCCAGGCCGCGAAATACCAGAAAGAACATCATCAGTATGAGCGTATTCAGCCAGAGTGGCGATGTGGAGTTTTGTGCTTTGAGTATTTCCTCATATGGAATGAATTCGGTTGTCTGCTGTTTGCATATCTCATAGCTGCTCGGCGATCCACAGCTGTAAATGGATATGGTAATCGAAATGGTAATCGCTGACAATTCAAAAACTTCACAGTACATATGTACATATATTCGGTGTGGCTTACCTAATAGCTGGGCCCTCGCGGAACTCGAGTATTTGCATATTCTGGTATGCATAGTGTATCATCGATGTGTAGCGTATCCAGCTGAGCCCTTCCGGAATGCGTGACGATAGATAACCGCCAAAGAGCTGTGTGGCCAGGGTATAGAGTGCGCTCAGCGTAATGCTCACATTCATGTCCATGCAACATGCTCCAATGAAGAAGCCAACACTTTGCGCCACAATTGTGTTAAGCAGCAGAAATACGAGCATCAGACAGAAAAGCTTTAAGCTGCTCGTGCACGAAAAGAGTCAAGTTAATTAGACAAAAACAGGGTGTATGAGATGGGAAGTGCTTACCTGCTGCAGCCCAGCATGGGATAGCTTATCATGAGGTAGACAGTGGGCAGCGTTATAACCAAGGGCAGCTCTGCGCACATTTTGGCCAGATAGTAGGCGGAAAGGCGATAGGCGCCCGAGCGACGCTCCTTGCTGATGACCTCACGTTCCGAAGGAACTAAAACAAATAAAAGCACATTAATTAAGAGCCTTAAGTTAAATTTATAAATTAAAATTAAAAATTGAAAATATATCGTTAATATATAATTGATTTCTATGAAGTCATGAAGCTTTGAAAGCTCATGTAAGCATTTTAAAATGTCAAAAAAACATTTGAAAGCTGCTTAATAGAAATATTGCAAATGTACGCTTTATATTAAAAAAAAAAATTTTTCAAACAACAAAAAAGCTACCAAGGATATTAGTTACTATGTTACGCTTATGATTAAGACATTTTTAAAAGCACATGAAAGCTCCTAATGAAATATATAAGTGATTTCTACCCATCAGCTTAACAATTAGCATTAAAAAATATGACAGTTTATTTAGTAAAACTTTTGAAAGCACATTGAAACTACCAAGAAGATTAATTGATATGTGAAGCTTTAGCATAAAGCTCAAGCAAATAAGTGTAAAAACGGCCAAAAAGATTAATTAATTGGGCGACCGATTATGTGTTAATAATTGCCGTACTTTTCTTAAATATTAATCCAGCATATAAGCTAGTCTCATTTCATTTAGATCGCACTTACATGAGTTTAGCGCACCGAAGAGCGCAAAGAGCATCCAATAGGTTTGCGAGAAGAACATCCAGCCCTGAAGATCATGAAGGAACTCCTCGGTGCGTGGCAGCTGAAACCAAATGGCGCCCGCCATCAGCGCCAGGCCAATGGTTTGGAACCAATTCAATTTGGACAACATGCGTGGCTTGGCCTCCTTGAAGTTACGGCTGGATAGGACGCTGAACTGTGTGTGGAAGCGCGTTGGATACGAGAGCCAATCCTCATCGCTGGCGGAACTTTTGCCGGCGCGATACGACTGACAGTCACTGGAGGCACAGGAACTGAAATTTGATTGCGAATCGGCGCCGCACCAGACCAAATGCTGAGCAGCCTCCTCATCGGCCTCGCAGCCATTTGCCGTGTGATGCAGATTTTCGTACTGGTGATGGCTGCGATTGTGATTGTGATTCTGATTGTGATGATGATCTCGCTGATTGTAGTAGTTGTTGATGATATCGTTGATCAGAATGGTGTCGTGCTGCTGCTTCGATTTGTCTTGGCTGCTAATGCAATTGCGATTCAAATAGTTCCCATGAGATTCCCTAGCAGCTATGAACAGCTTCTCGCGTATATCCGGATACGACTTTAACTGCTCCACTGCAAATTCAGTGGGGGAAGGGTATTTTAAATATATATTCAGCTCTAGCTTCATTTAGCTATTTTTAACTTACACACAAAGTCAGCGGGATTGTAGTGCGGCTTAATGGTCACCCCAATGTCCTCAAAGTGCCTGTAGATATTGTTCACCTCGCCAAAGTACGCGGTGCGGCCCTGATGCAGCAGCAGCAGCTTATCGAACATGTGAAACATCTGCGACGAAGGCTGATGCACACTTATCACAATTGTCTTCTGCTCCAGCTGCGCGTAGCGCTTCAGAACTTTCATCAGCGAAATGGCCGAGTGGCTGTCCAGGCCAGAGGTGGGTTCCTAGAAACAAAACCATTTTTAAACATGAAAACAAAATGTTATTAACCTAAAGCTAAGAAAAGTACGAAAAAGTTATCCGTTTGAAAAGCTTTCCCTCATTATTTTCCGAGTAAATCTGAGAGTTGCATACACTAGATTTTTAACATTAAACTTTACAGAAAAAA
Source organism: Drosophila colorata (assembly GCA_035041545.1). Taxonomy (NCBI): domain Eukaryota; kingdom Metazoa; phylum Arthropoda; class Insecta; order Diptera; family Drosophilidae; genus Drosophila; species Drosophila colorata. The sequence goes on along the minus strand of JAWNLD010000320.1, from coordinate 3,451,129 downwards.
ACTGACTTTAAATAAGTTTTTGTTTAAATCTTATACTGATTTTCGCAATCATGTAAATTTAAAAAAATTAATATAAGTTTATGAATTTCTAAAAAAAAATTTTGATTCCAAAATAAATAAGTTTTTCCAATACTAAAGCTGAATTGATTTCATATTTATGATATAATAATATTTAGAAGTACTTAATTTCAACTGAATTTTTATGAAAGGAAATTAAAGAAAAAATTAAAGTAAATAATGTTTAGATAAAATAGCCAAAGGCCACTGAAGACAGTGCTATTTAAAAAATAGTTATGTTGATAGTTTATAACTATATCCAATACTTAAAAAAAAATAATAATAATAATGACAAATTAAGCTAAAGATCCAAACCAAACACATGAAAATCGATTGACTTTTTGAAAAGAATTTTGTGTTAACTCAATACAAAAATATTTAAAAATAAAAAAGTTCAAAGTTCAACCAATCTGAACCCAACTAAAGTGTTCAACACTGGTACTTACATCGAGCAGCATGAGCAGCGGATTGGTCAACAGTTCGCAGGCGATGTTGGCGCGCTTCTTCTCGCCGCCGGAGAGGCCGCGATTGAGGTAATCGCCGAACTTGGTCTGCTGGCAGCAGGTGAGCTCCAGCGTGTCCAGTATGTGATCGACGAGGCGCAGCTTCTCGGCGCGCGCCATCGACTCGGGCAGACGCAGCAGCGCCGTGTACATGACCGTCTCGCGCAGCGTCAGCTGCGTGAAGAAGATCTCCTCCTGCAGCACGTAGCCGATTTTGCGGCGCCATCGCTTCGAGAGCGGTTCGCGGTTGAGATAAACGCTGCCGCTATCAAAGTGCCGCTGCCCGCTGAGGCAATCGAGCAGTGTGGTTTTGCCGCTGCCCGAGGGGCCCATGATGGCCAGCACCTCGCCGGGACTGCGGAGAAAGAGGATCAGAAACAGAAAGAGAGAGGAAGAGTTGTGGCTATCGTTAGTTGTCACTGGTTCAGTGGGTTGTGTTGTTGTTTATTATGCCACTGGTTGTTGTTGTTGTTGTTGTTTGCTTGTTTGTTTGTTTGTTTGTTTGCTTGATTGTTGTTGTTTGTTGTTGTTACCTGACTAATCCACTCACATCGGAAAGTATTTTGCGTTCGTTGTGCAACACGTTTAAATTCTGAAATGTCAACTGTATTGCGGGTTGCTGTTGTTGCTGTTGTTGGTGGGGCTGCTGCTGCTGCTGTTGTTGTTGTTGTTGTTGCGTTGCAGTTGGTTGCTGCTGCTGTTGTTGTTGCTTTGCCGCGTTTATAAAGGGAAATGTCAACGAAGGTGTTTGAGCCACACTGAAATTGTAAATCAAAACTTAAATAAACATATGACCTAAAATATACAAATAAATTATGATTTAATACCCTGTAATTGACACTGAACAATTACATTGCCCAAAAGTATGCAGTAAAATAGTTTTTTTAAAAGGAAAATAAGACATTTCGAAAATCTTCAAGTGGCAAGCAAATTAAAGAAGACTCAAAAAATATTATTAGAATGTTTATCGTATAAATGTAATAATATAAAAAAGAACACTTAGTTTTGCTTCTTTACATACATACATTTCATAATTATAATAAGTAAAAATGTTATCGAATTTTTTAATCATATTTAAACCTGATAAGACACGTAAAAATTGCAGAAAACAAAAGAAACTTTATTTGAAATTTTTCCTACTATTATAATTTGCACACAAATGCATAAATTTACCCAATTATACTATTTATTATTCCTAATAGTACATATTTATTTATATAAACATAGTTCAAATGTCATAGTAAAACAAAAGAAATTATTAAAAATAATTATGTTAAATCCTTTCGTATTGTTGCATTTAAAATTAAATATTAAAAACGTAACTTTCAACATCTAAAGTTTCTCAAAAATAAAAAACGGCTTTTGAAGCTATTTATCTTGCTTTATAACAAGAATATATAGCGGCTACGTCCTGCATATGCCTTTATCAACCATGTCTGATGACTTTATTATACCCTTTTCAACCAGTTGATGGCTGTAGGGTATAAAGAAACAAAAGTCAATGCACCTCTTCCCAAGCAAAAGTAAAATCAATGTGTGCTATAAGGCGGACATTCATTTATTCAGCATGTGTGCATGTGTGTGTGTGCGTGTGTGTGTGTGCGTGCATATGTTTGTTTCTTTATGTGAGAGAGGCACAATACAACGGACGGTTCTCCACTGTCAACTGTTATCGCCGATATCACATGTGTGTGACGGACGAGGCGTCGCGTCGCATTATCACACGCGCGTTCTCTCTCTCCCCCTCTCTTTTGCGCTCTCGCCCTCTCACTCTCTCTCTCTCTCTCTCTCGCTGGCATACGCACGCACTGTGCTGCTCTGTTCTCTGTTTTCTTTTGCTCAACTCTCGGTCAATGCTTCTGGTTCGTATTCCTCCTACAACAAGCACAAATATCAACGCAGACCGAACGAGTCAATAGCCTCTGTTCTCGCCCCTTGCTCCCGCTCCTACCCTCTCCTATTGTTGTTGTTTTTTGTTGTGCACCTATCAAATTTATTTAAATATTTTCTTTTCACTGTGCCTGAGCCTCCCGAGCTTACGGCCTGCCTGCCCCGCCTCTAAATGGTGCCATAATATACTGCGCAGCTAGCAGGAAATTCTCTCCAAAAAAAAAAAAAAAAAAAAAGAAAGGGATTCAATATAAAAAAATATATATAAATAATATCATATGCCTACAAAACGCAGCATCCTCAAAAATAAAAACCAAAACACCAAAAAAAAATAGATATAAAAAAAATTCAAAATATACGGAAAGAAATCATAAATGTAAATGTTCGAAATGGGAAGCCAAAGTAAATAGAGAGTGCAATGAACCGCAATGTGCGTGCATATGAGACAGCAACAATAACAAGAGCAGCAGCGACGTCAGGCACAGGCCCCAAGTGGGGGTCAATGCAGTCAGCAAGAGACAACGTCAAACAAAGCATACGCACACACAATCAAACACACGCAAACGCACGCACACACTCACACACACACACACACACACATAGAAACAGCTAAAGATACGTGTTGCATGCTTGTATGCAAAGTATCTGCTGGATACGCAGCTCGTACATTTCGCCTGCCTGCCGGCCAGCGAAAACAATAACAATGTCCGGGTCTGCGTTGCCTGGCCTATTATCAGAAATTTCACAAATATTATGTCAAAGCAATATTAGCTCAAATTGATCGAAGCGTATCAGTGCGTAAATATACACGAAATATGCCTACACAGTAACAAATGTTGGTTTAGATTAAATGCCTTGTGGCATATTTGTGATACTATTCTTGGATTTGGATCCAAAGCGGTTTACATTTGTTACCACGAATAGTTTATTCAATTGCAGGCTGGCGTTAATTTCAAACTAATAAAGGTTTAGGAACTTCCATACAGAACATTTAATTCAATATTCAATATTAAACAAACAAACAAAAAAATAAATAAAAAAGGATTTCTTTAATTATTAAATAAAACCATGAAAGCTATAAAAAATATATTGAAAATTGTCAGGCACTTGGGCAATTGAACAATGAGGGCACAGCCCGAATCCTTGACTAATGTAGGAATGTAGTGTAGTAGCGAATATTATTAAAAAATATTTTATAAAAAATTTTAATGTATATTTGTAATTAGATTTCCAAAAACACACCAAAATCAACTAAATTTATTAATTTAATTTGATTATCAATTATGTATAATTTTAATACCAATTTTGGACCACTTTTAAAACACATTTGGTTTAATTAGATATCCATTTGGAATTCTTATAAATTGTTTAATGTGTAAGCATTTCTAAATAATTTGCTGCCAAGCCAAGAGCAGACATCGTGCACACGTTTATGCAAACAGTGAAAAGTAATACCTGGTATTAGAAAACAAACATCTAACAAATTATATATTCCCTTTGAGGCTTAGGGTGTCCATTTTGTGCATGCTTCTGCATTATTTATTTGCAATCAAATAGCTTATATTTAAAGCCTTAAAGGCTTGTGCAACAATGCAGGATTTCCAAATATAACTATTTAAACATAAACTTGTGTGCCTAGAATGGCAAAACATTCCTTTATAATAAACATAGGCATTTGTATTTGGCAACAAATGATTAAGCAATAGCTTATTCTTGGTTGTGTAAAGCCCAATTAGCAGCACTTTAATGTTAATTAAGTGGAAGTAAAATACTTTTCCTATTAGGTTACAAATCCATTAATAATAATACGTTTTAAATCAAGTACGTTTAATGTGTGCTTAGCTTGAAATTTGCCAAACAGTTAAATGCTTGCGTAAATGGTTAGAACATGGTTAAATTTGAAATACAAGACAAGCTAGCAGCTGTACAATGTAAAGATATCGCCAAATACTTGATATATAAATTGCGGGAAGTTAATTCTGTGCCTACGTGAGCCTGGTCACATCAGCAAAAATAAAAATAAAAAAACTCAAGCACAGCTTAACAATTTTGATGATTGCCGACAAATGCCGATTACAAATTAAAAGAAAGTAAAGGAAAAAAAGAGCTGTTGTTAAAAATACACACAAATTTTCAATGAAATTTCGGGCAAAGTAAAATAACCTGGCAATAAACTTAATTTTATTTTTTTCATGTTTTTTATTTGTTTGTTTTTTTTTTTTACAACAGTTTCTCCCACCAATATTGCTTGCTGTGAAGTTTGTTTTCTTTTTCATTTATTTGTTGTTTTCTTGTTTCTTTCTAAACGTCACGTGTTGTCAGGGCTCTTAACTGATTGTTGTTGTTGTCGTTGTTGAGGTTGGGTCCTAACTGAAGAAAACAAAGCAAAAAACAATAAAAAACTGCATATTTTGCAGTTATTTGGGAAGCGTGCCATCTGAGCTACGTTCAGTTTAATGGGTCAGCCTGAAGAATGAAGAATGCCACGACAATGTCATGACTGTGCCAAATGCTGACACAGCAATTTGGAAGCCCCAACACGACATTTACAAGGTTATCAGAGTTGCAATACAAATAAAAAAAGCATAAAGTGTGCAAATTTTGATTGTGTAGATTAGATATAAAAATTGAATGCTATGGAAAAGTTCGAAAATGATTAACGAAAGAAAGGATACAGTAGGGGCAATAAAATTAATATGGTATATCTTATAGCCATGCCCATTTCGAAAGTAGCTAAGCAAATACATAAGCTTAAAGCTACGAATTTCTATTTGATAGACGTCATTAGTGTGCGGTCCAGCGAAAGTGTCGAAACGCTAGTTCCCAAAACAAAACAAATAAAAATAAAAACAAAAAATAAGCTAAAATAACAAGAGTGCATAATAAACTGAAACTAAAAAACAAAAAGCTTATTTGCAAATCAAAAAATAAATAAACAAGAAAAAACCCAAAGCAATAAAAGTCAAACTAAACCAATCGGATGAGAGATGCTTTTTCGAAGGAAAACAAAGAGAAATGCAATTAATTTCATGACCAAACTAAGTCTTAGAAGTTATTTAAATTCTATGGACTTTAAATATATATAAAAATATATTAATATTTTAAAAGAACAAAATTAAAAATATATTTTTTGAGCGTATTTTAAAACATAATAGCCTAAAAGTGTAGCAAATAGGATACTATATAAAAATAGGAATAAATCATGTTCTTTTGCAATTTTAAAAAAGAGCGAAACTAGTAAGAAATTTAAAGATTGTGTGAATTCAAAATACTAAATACTATATAGTATCAAAAATTAAGGAAAGCTTAAAACATTATTTGATGTAAAAAAAAATTTATTTTGATTTTGTTTTGCTGTCACAAGACAAACAAAAGCGTCACCCTGGGACTGCCCTAATCTTAGTATAATATAGTCTTAATAAAATAAAGTTCTTAAATTTAAAAAACAGAGGCATCAATTTTGAAAATTGCATGGCAGTATGCAAATAGCTACATAATAATACTCGAAAAAAGGTTACGCTTTTTTTTTTGACTATAATTTACGTAATTAACAACAGATGAAGAAAAAACAACAACACTTAACATGAACTAACTGAGTGAGTATGATGCCATTTTGATGTTGATTAAGGCCACTAAGGCAAACAGCTTTCTAGTTGTTGCTTTTAGCTGTTAAAGGGAGCTACTACGATGAATGGGGGCGAGACAAGACGCAGCGATAGAGAAGCAGATAAAAGAGAGTGAGAGGGGGAAGCGTAAGTCTGGCGCTTCTTGTATGCGCAAAAGGTTGTTGACTCTTTACAACAGCAAAACAGACGCGAAAATAATATAATTCGCGCGCACACACACACACTCGCACACACATTAAGAGAAGGTGAGCAAAGACAAAAAACACACGCACAAATTACGTGAAAGTTTGGCATTGCATACAACACCAATACACGCACAAACACACACACACAGCTAAGCAGCGCACGCAATCAAAAGACAAATTTTTGAAATTCTTATCGCGTTTTTTATAATATATGTTTTTTTATTTATTTTTTTTTTTCTTGAATACTTTGACCGATATTAAACAAGTCGCCTTTTTTACGCAAGTTGACCGAGTGTGTGTGTGTTAAGGGCTTGCAGAGTTCGTTGACAGCAGCTTTTGTTTTGTTTTTTTTTTTTTTCTTTATTTATTTTGTCTTTTTTGTTTGAATTTTTAGGCCTTTTTCAATTTTTGGCTGGCACTATTAGTATTTATTTTATATGGTATTACGGGAATTTTAATAATTTCAATAGTTTTGTAGTTTTATAGCTCGAAATGAAAGCAAAAATGTAAATTCATATAGTAAATGACTGACAAAAGAATTGGGTCACCAATTAGTTTTTGTTTTTGTTTTTTTTTTGCCTATCAAAAACTTTGTACAATTTATTTGATGTTTTTTATTTTTAGTCTTTTCAAACTTTTTCGCTCAGCTGCCTTTAATTAATTTTGTTGTGCTGTGAAACTTCCTAAACAAATTGACAAATGCGGAACATGTTGGAATATATTGTTGTGTATATGTGTAGTATATATATTATATTTTGCTGTTTGTCTTTGTTTCGCATGTCAAAGCTATGACCATGCTCAATTGCGTTTTTTTATTCTCTTATTTTTTTTGTCTTTCTTTTTGGCGTGTTACTGACCCAATTCTTTTGTGTTTGCTTTGGTCGCTTTGGTCATTTCTTCTTGATTTGCTATTTATGACCGACTTAATTTGTAGCCTCGACTATGCAAATTTGGTGTCTTCATTTAGGTTCCTTTTCTTGTTCTCTCTATACCCTGTTTTGAAATAGTTCAAGAAAAGGGGTTGAGGTTGTTGAAGACATCAGAGAGCATTTGTTCCTACAAGAAATCAATATGCCTAATCAGCTTTAATTGACAAGCCAATCTAGTCAAGGCCGTCGACATATTTATTTAGAAAAAATAATCTCTTGGAAGTCAGGGAATATAAAAGTCAAGGTCATTTTTTAGATTGTTTTAATATTATTATTGAAATTATATAAATAGCTTTAAATTTATAAATTTTAAAGTATTTATTAGGCGATTTCAAAGAAACCTAAATTTTAAATTAATTGTTTATTTTTTTAATAATGCCGTTTGAAGGTATTTCTTACAGGGTATTTACCAGTTAGGCACTCTATATTCGATTTGAAATTTTAATTATTGCTTTTTCCGTTTTGGTTTGGGGTTTTGCCATGAGAAATGTGCAAGGCTTTTCAAGTCGAAGTCAAAGTCGAGCTGTTGCAGGCGGCTACAGTTAGGGCAAGCGCGTTAACTTGGCCACAAGTCGTATACGTAATTTATGCATGCACATAACCAGCTCACAGACATATACACATATTTATATCAATTCCAGTTCTTGACTGTTCTGAGTGGGTGTTGCTGTATGTGTTTTGTTTTTTATTTATTTTTTTTTTTTTCGCTCTCTAAATTGAATTTGAAAGGTGGCTTAGAAAGCAGGCAGAAATAGAACCCAGAAAAGTCAACCAACTACTTTCAGAGTTGACCAACTTTGGTTAACAGAGCAAAAGATTACACTAGATTACATTATATAAGCACTACGTAATTGAATCGAGTGGGGTTCAGGGGGGGGGGGGGGTTCCGACTTGCTGGAAACACTTGTTGACATTAGCCGAGAGGAAGTTCATAAATATGTAGCGCTTTCTTCTCTTATTTTATTTTTGCCCAGTTTCACGAACTTTCACGTCACATTGTGTGGTAATTAGTTTGCTGGGAATTATGCTTCCTAGTTTTTTTTTTATTCGTACCCCTCTCTCTCTGGTTTTTTATATTTTTTTTTTTTTTTTTTTTTTTTTGCAATTGATTGGCAGCGGCCAAGTGGGCCATCAGTTTGGCGTCTGCGACTTGTATGTGTATAATTTAGCATATTAATTGACACAGTTGCCAACTTTTTTTCTTCTCCTTGCTGGGGTTTTGTTCATATATATATATAATTTTTTATATATATATTTTTTTTTGCTGTTCTACGCACTTTCTCTTCATGAGATCTTTATGAACTATGCAAAAGCAATGCAGAAAATGTCACGTGAAAGCCACAAAATGCATTTAATAGTTAAATATACTTCAATAATCAAGCATTTTATTGCAGCGCCGCATTTGAAAGTGTCATCGCAACTGGGTCAGCTATAAAGCCATGGAAGCTATAGACCTAGCTGCAATTGGAGATTCGCGGCTCGAGACTGGCGTGCAGCGATAAGAGTCAAACATTACATCACAAAGTTAAACAGTTGATATCCATTATGCAAATAAAACAAAAATACTAAGAAAAAACTTGTATGCAAATTAGTTGTACAAATATTGAAAGTGCAGTTGAGTGCATTTCAGTTGAGCGGATGTAAACAGTTGGCCAAAAAACAAAATAACATTAAAGAAACAAAAGATAACAAATCAAATTAAACGCATCTTAAGATGGCAGATAAAACAATATTCAATTTTGAATGGAATTTATTTAATCTTAAAGATGTACAATCTAAATTGAGTTTTATTATTACTTAACTCAAAACTGTTGAAAATTTTGTTTTTCATTAATTATTATTATTCAACGACTCTACATTTAAAATATATACATTATTTAAAATACATTTTTGTTGAATTGTTTGTTAAAATAAATCAAGTACCTTTTATTAAGAGATATTTAAACCTGCCTTACAACAAGTTTAGAAACAGGCATAAAATCGGTTGAAACAATGAAACAAAATAAGTTTAAATTAAAATACGTTTTAATTTATAGCTGAGAAAGTTCTCAAACTATGTCAAAATTTGGTTTGTATTGTAGGTGATGATAAAAGAATAATAATTAGAATAATTTTAAAACAATTTTACTATTCAAAATAGAGTATAATACTATGAAAATTCAATTGAATAAATTTACAGGCCTCAACAGGCCAATTTTCTTATTTGTCAAGGAACAACTAATTATTATATTATGATTGTACTCACATACTTGACATATAATTTAATGCTGCGCACAGTTTAGGTCCTACATTATCTTATCAGCGTTATCAGCAAGAAATGGGAGGAATACTTGCAATTAAAATGAAATTCATTGGCATTTTCACCCACTGTCAAGTGACAGTCGCTCAGTCAGTTGCGTTGATAACAGCAACAACAACAGCTATAACAACGCGAAGTGATAATCACTCTGTTTGTACAGATGCGACCCACACCATGGAGACAACAGCAATAACAACAGCAATCTGAGAAATACTGACGAAAAGAAAACTGAGTGAAACTTGGGGAAAAAAGTCGGTGACGAGCGTCAAAATGTCTTTGACTGCGGAAAAATAAGCAGCAAAATGTCATAAACAATGAAATAGGCGAAAGGTGGAGAAAAGCCCACAGACACAGAGTGGGGGAGACAGGTATAGAGAGAAGGAAGACAGTCATATTTCTGGTTATAATGCAACTATGTATACGTTTTAAATTAGTCACCAATTCGTGTATTTGTGAAATCTTGGCAAACAACAACTGCACGGCACGCGGCCTTGAGACTGTTAAATTTATCTAGTATCTGCATATACCTAAATTGCACAGGAAATGCGTTTTAAAATTAAATAAAGATATATATATATATATATATATATATATATATATATATAAATATATAATACCTAATTTATCTTCCGTATTAGCTTCGCCGAGCTGTCTGCATTTATTTTTAAATTTTAACATCTTAATTTATTCTGGATTTCTTTGTCATATTGCAAAAAGCTAAAAGTAAATTGCTGGAAATTACCACCAAATTGCATACGACATACTTCCTGATTGAGTTAATTTCTATTAAAAGTCGCCCAGAACCAAACAATAAAATAACATGTCAAATGTTGTAAATACTTTTAAAGTACTGTCACGAAATTCGCTCCCCAATTTTGGCAAACTTCTGTGCTTCCGATTTGTGTATATTTTTTTTGGATTTTTCTTTTGTTTAAAGACCTGGCCCAATCATTGCCAATTAGCCAATTAAGCGCAAAACTACTTAAATATAGACTTTAAAGCGCTTGTTCTGTGGGCGTTTTTATGACGTTCCAAATATGTGCTCAATTCGTGTTATTATATCACGTCACTTTTTATTATCAACTAGTTTAATCGAGGGGTTCGGCATCTCCAGTTTTACTGTACGCAGTTTTTGGGCGTACTGGCTCGGCTATTACATAGTTTTATAATTTACGACATGCACGTGGGAACATTTTAAAAGTTTATTTAATCGCTGGTCGCCGAGCTGAAAGTGTTTATTAAGTTTGAGCTCAAACAGTACAAAGGAAAGTACAAAAGGAGTTCATTGAACTGTTCAACTATAATTTTGGCGGGATGGAGCGTTGATCTGGATACTTGAAGTTCGTTATTCAAATTCACTTAAAATTTCCTCCAATAACATTTTTGTTGAAATTGACAAAAATTGAGTGTAAGTATTATTTTCCATGATCACACTTTATACTATTTTGGAATGTACAAATTTCATGTCCTCCATGATGAAATTATCTGCATACAAATATTTTCTTTTCTCTATAGTTAAATTTTTTTCAACGCAAGCTTTTTACCACCTCTACTGCCACATTATGTGCATAAGCTCTCCATAGTTACCTTATAGGCAGAAAATAAAACTTATATATGCATATTTAAATTATTTGTTCATGAATAAATTAAGGTACTGTCCTCCATCGTCAAATTGCTAGCACAAAAGTATTGTTTTATATTCTATAGTTACATTATTTGCTACAAATACTTTTATTATCCTCTATATAAATAAATAAATGTAATCATGGAGTAACATTTATTGCACACAGATTTTAAATAATAACTTTAAGATTTGCTAAGCGCTGTTTCCTGTTCTACAATGTCAATTAATTAAAAAAAAAACTCTTTTACCCTTTTTAAACTTGAGATATTTCTATGCCGATGCGAGAGAAAAGACCAAAGCCCAGAAGCCTAGAAACAAAGCAATAACAACAACAAAATGCACTGGAAAAAGGCAACGCGGAACGCTGAAATGAAACGCATAGCAAACGCTGCAAAAAACAAACAAATAAACAAATGAAATGAACAAATGTGCGAGAGGCGAAGAGTAAAAAAAAAATATATGTATAAAAAGCAACTGCAAACAGGCGTTGAAAACGTGCGAATGGCGCTCGCGGCCAGCGTCGACGCCGGCAGAGCCACACGACGCCGGCTGCTAGCGCAGCGGCCATTGAACCTGCCAAGTGGAGCTCAGAATTGGCGAAAGTGAAGACCCACTGCCGCAAGCCCAGAGACACAGGCACGCACAAAAGGTGGCCAGAGAGCGGGCGAGATGGTGAGATGAAGATAAAGAGAGAGAGAAAGAGAGAGAGAGAGAGAGAAGGTTGGGCAACTGGGAGAGCGATCGGCGAGGCGTCGTGCGGACGCTGATGACGCAGTCGTCAAAAGGCAACAACAATAACAATAAAACACAAAGCTGATGATGGCGCAGAAACACCAAAGTTCGATTAGAAGCACGAAGAGAAGAATGGGGAGCTGGAGTTGGAGTTGGGGAGAGGCAGGAGCAGCAGCAAGAGCAGCTTACGATAAAGAGACGCAGTATTTTCAAAGAGCTGCTATACTGACTGACTGACTGACTGACTGTTGGCTCATCTTAATAATCTTCATCATCATCTTAACAATCGTCATCATCATCATCATCATCATTAGCAGCAGCAGCGCTTGATGCAGTCTGCTGCTTCTTGGAACAAAACCCAACGCAGCCGAATACGAAAACAGCAACAACAACAGCTAAGAGTAAAAGCAACAAAAACAAAACGAACTAAAAAATAAAAAAAATTGTTGATCACATCACAAACACCACACACAACAGACACACAAAAAAAAAACGCAATTTGTTTAAAATGTAGGTCTATAGGTTTCTCGAAACCCCCATGTGAAAGACGGGGCCGGAGCAACCGCAGCAGCTGAGGCAGCAGCAGCAGCAGCAACAGGGGATAGCCATGGCAACAGCAACAACAGCCGGCTAACAGCAGAAGCAACAACAGCAAGCACACACACACACACACTTAAAATGCCTTTTCCCCCATCATTTGGTTACACACACACACACATCAACATCTTGAGGCAGTTAATGTTATACACGCGATCACACAGAGAGAAATTATAAGGTAGCTAAAATCATTATTCGCTTATTTGACCAAATATTTTTATTTTTACAAAAATGTAATTTATTAGTCAATATTTTGATATTATTTATATTTTAATTTAAAATATGAGGTTTCAAAAATTACAATTTTTGTAAATGTTTATCATAACAGAAACGGACAATTTTTTTTTTAAATTTATAAGCCACCAATTTTTTACCAACTAAAACCAAAAAAAACTTGTTTTTATTTGATAAAAAAAATCTCGCTAGCTAAAACTGAATTTTATATATATATACATATTTTAGAAAAAATACGTTAAGTTGCAAAAGTAAATGTTGGTAATTTAAAGAGTTTTTCTACGAAAAAATGTTGATTATTAAATTATCATTTAATCAACCAGTAAGTCAATAATTATCAACTAATATCAATTATACATTTTTAATTTTTGTGCATTATTTGCATATTGAAATACCTCTAGATTTGAAATTATGATTAATATTTATAATCTTTTAATAATATTTGAACATAAGAATTTGATTCACTCCAACCAACTCCTATTTCTCGCTGTGTAAACACACAATTTTTCCGCTTTCAACTCGAACAAAAAAACGGACTGTTGCGCTCTAAGCAAAAGCAACTTAAGGTTATTAGCCGCCTTTTTTTCGGATGATTTTTAGGTTCTTTTGTTTGTTGTTGTCGTTGCTGTTGATCTTAATGTAATAGCTCCAAGTGTGCCTGTGTGTGTGAAACTCTTATTTGTAATGCTATGAGTGCTACAACAACAACGACAAAATCAACAGCTGAATCCATTTGGTTGGTTCAACTTGAGAAGTAAAGGGAAAAAAGTGCAACTCATAAACTTGTCGATTTGGTACTGAGGCGCCTCAAGAGCCCAAATGCCTGCCGCATTTTGTGTACCCCAACTGCTGCTGTTTTATTTATTTATTTTGGCCTAATGTCACACACAACACACACTCACACACACACACAGACACAAAGAGACAAACTGCAAACTAAACCAAAGCAATTTAGCTAAATGTTTTGGCCTGTTTCTTGTGGCTTCCTAAAAATTCATTGGGCATTTTTAGCAGCTGTGCAATTTTTATGATTTAATGAGTCCCAGTTCGGTTTCCAGTTCCAATAGGTTTGTTAGATGTATGTTTTATGCGCCTCTTATGCAATTTGTTGCAGCTATTCGCTCAACAAATTAACCAAATGTCTCGAGTGCTCCCCGCCCCTCTCCCAGGTTAGACGTTTTTTATTATTCGTTTGAATCACATGCATGAAAAAAGAAAAATCGAAATAATAATAACAGAATGACTTTGTCATGTGGTTTGTAATGCCGTAACGGCACATTTACAATCCCTATCCAATTGCAATTAGAGCTAGATCAAATACTATACATAAATCTTTCACCGAATAGATTACCTAACGGTTTTTTAACTCATAGTTAACACTTAATATAGTTTAGGTGCGAAATATTCTAGTGTTTACCATTTCTTTTGACTTGTTGTGAATTTTATGATTCTTTTTTAACTATAATATTCTCACCTCTAATTGGAGATCTCTCTATTTAAATATTTACTTTACTTAGATATATATATTTACAGAGTATACAAATTTAATATACAGCCTAGAGTATATTGTTATTGTATTTCTTCCCTTTCAATTAGGTTTTTAATACTATTTATTTCATTTCACCTATCTATTAATGATCAGATGATTGTAATTACTTTGTTTTATATTATGGCTTCGGCAGTAACTATATTTCTAACTTTCAAAATGTTGAAAAAAGGAAAATTTTTGGTTTATTCTTTCTTAATATACAACAAAAATATTTATTTTTAAAAGAAAGTTTTTCTTAATTATTCTTTAAATTTTGAGCGCTTGTTTCAATAAGTTTATGTATTAATTTTATTATAAATAAATTATATTTAGAAATATAATTTGGTTAAGAATAAAAATACAAATCATTCGAATTTAAACTAAAAATGTACAAATCAATTCAGAATTCACTTTCATACACGCCAAGCCATACACTCTCACACCCTCCCACACCCTATGGGGCGTATGCGCAATGTGCGAAAATGCAATTGCATATCGAGTATACGCCATGTGCTTGTTTTCATTTTATTACTATTTGTGTAAATGTTTTCTATCATTTTGGTACTCGTAAAATTCAAAACTGAACGAACCATTGATGGATGACGCTCGTAATAATGACGATAATAATAATAATGATCATGTTTGGCAGAGTTCAAGAACGTTCATTTGGCATGAACTTGGAAAGGTCACACATTGCAATAGAAGTGAATGCACTCAACAATGGCAACAACAACAACAACAACAACAGCGACAACTATGTCGGCAACAACAATAAAAACTGACAGCTGCTGCCGCTACCGCTGAAACCGCAATTTAAACTAATATAGCTTGCAACAACAACATCAACAGCAACAAAAGCAACAGCAACAATGACAATGACAATAATTTATTTTTGAATTAATTTTTATTCGTTTGCTAAGCAGCAGCCAAACAACAGCAACAACAACAAACACACAACAACAGCAACAAATACACAACAATAGACATGCAACTTTCAACCACAAGCGTCGATTGCAGTGCTGCCAGTTCCGCGTTTTTCCCGTCAAATCTAGCCGGAAAATGTTTAAGCAGCGGGCAGCGCGCTATTTCGTTTTTTTTATATAATTAAAAAAAATGTAATAAAAAAATGTTGCAAGTTTAAGTTTAAATATATATATATATATTTTTTTTTTTTTTGACGTTCTTAAAACTTATTTTTACATGTAGATTCATGCAGCGTTTTCCAACACTAACCGTTGTGTGTTTAATTGGTTTAAAGCAGAGAATTTATAAAGTATAGCATCTCAAAATGTAACGCACTAAATTATAAATTAATTCACACCAATATGAATTACAGTTACAGAAAGGAAACATTGGCTTTAAAGTCGATTTGCTAAAGGAGATATATTCCCAATGCAGCTGTTCGTTAATTGAGTTTTTACTATATTTTAAAGAAAAAATAATTATCTAAAGCAAGAAAACATCACAGGCATTTTTAATAAAATACATAAAATAGTACACAAATATATAATAGAGCTTTTTTAGCACATCTTCTACCTAGATCCACCTTTAACTTTGGGCTTCTTAAAAGTTGGCAGCACTGGTCGACTGTGACATCGATTGCGACGTCGACTGCGACGTCGACTGTGACGTCGACTGTGACAGTGACAGTTGTCGGCGCTTTGCCGTTGGCCTCCATTGCAGCCGAACGTCAGTTTTCATCAACGCCCCCGTGTGTGCGTGTGTGTGTCACAATGCCCTAACACACGCACACACACACACACACACACACACACGCCTACCCCCTCTCCCTTTGCACTGCCCACACGAGCTGCTGCTGCTGTGTTATTGACACTGCCCGGGCCTAACGGTAGATAAAACCCAAACGCGATAACTTACAACAATGTATGCAACAGCAAATGCAGCAGCTGCTGCTGCGTCGCGTCGCGTCGTCTATTTAATTTTCTATTCTAGATTAAATTATAATAAATTGCAATTTCTATACCTCTTCGTTGCCCCGCTGTGCCCCTTGCATTTTGCATTGCGCAATGCGCTTTCCTTGTGCCAAGTCGCGACGGGCCAATTTGTTTTTGTCTTGTGGGATCGCAGCCGCCGCCTTTTCCAGTGCGCATGCTAATGCGCCGGCCCCAAAGATCGCTGGAGCAGCCGGCGGCCCAGACCTCAACGTTGACAACTAGGCGCCCACACACACACACACACACATATATATATAGACAGCAAAAGAGAGAGGGAGGATCACAACAAGGCGAAAATGACAGGCCAAAGCGACACAGAAATTGAAAAAGATTTGTGCGCTCTACGAAAAGTGCATTAAACTCGGACTACACACAGTTTCACGAAGCTTTTATCTATAATAAAAGATAATTTATTAAGAGCAACAATAAGATTTGACTAACTACATCAAGTGAGAAATGTCATCAGATATCTTTTAGATAAGTTATTGCATAAGCTGTAAAATGTTAAGTGCACTCTGTCTAATAAAAGATACCATCAAAAACGAAGCGAGAAGCGATTAGAGAAGTCAAAAGCCACACAAAGAAATGAGGAGGGAAATGAGGTGAGCTGCTAAGCAAAGCGGAAATAGGTAAAATAAGTTACGAGAGTAGCAACAAGCAATATCAAACCACAAATAAAAGAGAAGCGAAAACGACGAGAAAATTTGAGAAGGAATCACAGATGCGCGAAAAGCGATAAGTAAAACATGCTAATAGAAATGAGATCAGCAAGTAACGATTCAAAGCGATCAAATATAGGAAAAAGTATGGAAAAGTCAAAAGTAAAACGAAATTTTCTGAAAAAAAAATTAATAATAAGGTCGGGAGAATTATAAGAAACCAGAAATTAAGCTAAGCGAGAAGCAAAGCATAGTAAGAAGTTATTTCTGATTGAATGCACATGGGATAAAATAAAAAATATAAATAATAAATGGGTCAAAACGGGAGCAGCGTAGAAAAGAGAGAAGCTGTGAAAATTAAAAAAAATAAAATAAGAAAACGCAAAGCAAGGTCAAAAGTAAAACGATACCTAACTAATCACTAGGAGAAGCGAAAGCGAACAATAAGTTTAATTGTATCGGTTGTGTATACAAGTAAGTACAAGCTTTGTTTGTGCTGTCATATGTAATAGGCAGTAATAATAAACATATTTTTAAACATAGGAAAAGCATAAATTCGATATTTTAACGTGGCTAACTTAAATTAGAAAAATGGGCAGCATTGAACATGTGCCGTTTGCTCGATGCCGTTGCCGCATTTGCCACAAATGGCAGACATCAATGATAAATATTTACAAGGATTATGGCCAGCGTTTGCGATTGGCTGAGAAAATGTTGGCAAATGGCTTACAGATAACACCGACCGATCCATTGCCGAAAACGATTTGTGCGACCTGCATCAGTGTGCTCGAGCAAAATTATTATTTTTCAAGCACTCTCAAACTGCTGTCGAGCTGTAGCAAAGCAGCATACTAGCCTATGGGGTATGTAAAGACTTTATAGTTTTAAAGCAGCTGAAAAAAATTTATGAGGTGACATTAATTTTATTTTAATTTTATTTTTTTTTTATTTTCAAGTTTTCATGCAACCCCTCGAAAATGCGGCTGCCTTTAAAGCAATTGAAATTTGACTGAAACAATTTTTTTATCTATTGTCTATTATACGAATAAAAAGCGTATTCAACAATAGTTGGATAGTTTGCATAGCTAAGCAGCTGTACACAGGACTTGTTTGCTTTTGTTGGACGAGGTTTTTTATTTTCTGGCATTTCTAAGAATTCTAATTTCGTTCAGTTTTTACCTGCCTATCTATTATGATGACCTATCCGTGTCACAGCTACCTAGAACTAGTTGAAACTGAACTCCTCAAACAGCTTTGGCAAAAAAAAAAAAAATAGATATATAAATAAAAATTAAAATCTAAGAGCATCTAAACAGAACTAGCTGAATCAAAAACCGAGCCGAACCGAACCCAACTCAAACTCAAAGCAACTGAATTTAAATGCGCCATTTTATGATGCCCCAACGAAGTTTTGTTATTGCTATTGTTGTTGCATTTGACACGCCTGTTGCCTTTATTGTGTGTGTGTGTGTGTGTGCGTGTGTTATCAAAACAAAACTTGACCTACATACAATATTTTCCTAACCGGTTTCTGGCAGAGCATCAACTGCCAGCAAAAAAGGGTTGCGAATATTTGATCAAAATCGTGACTTAAAATACAAAAGAAAAAGTTCTAGGAATAATACTAAAATATTTACAACCAACAAAGTTTCTGAATAAACTTTTAGGAATTTTAAATTTTGTTCAAATTGTTTTATAAAAGTTCTGTAATGAAATCAAGAGTTCTTTATAAATTGTAAGCTCAACTTAAAGTAACTGTGAAACTTGAAAAGCTTTCAAATAGTCAACGGGCTTTCTGAAAGCGGGGGAGTCAGAAAAATATAAATAATTATTGGGATAAGGAAATGAAATTTTTGTTAATAAGCTAAAAAAAAAAAGAGAAAATCTTTAACTTAAAACGATAAAAAATAGTACAATTGTGAGAATAGTAGAAAAGTTAGGTTTTTTACAATTAAAATAACCCCATTAACAATATATATTTTTACTGATCATTGAAAAAAATTTGTATAAGCTATGTTATAAACCCCGACGAAACACTTATCTAAGAAACGAATAAAATATTTGCCTACATATTCTAAATCCCTCTGGAGCTTGCGGCACAGTGTATACCCACTTACGGGGAATCGAATCGAGCATTCGCATCGGTCTGTGAGCCATTAGCCTAGTTAGGCAAATGCGAGTATTGCCCCATTGTGGAGTCGATCCTATTTGATCCGATAGCGGACTTGGATTTCATCTCGGTTGCAATTCGTTTGCTTTCTGCCGGTGCGGGCGGACTGTGTGGGGGCGGAAAGGGGGCGTGGCTGTGTGCCGATAGTGCTTCAATATGAAACAAAAATAAATAAATAAAATGCCGCGCAGGCAGCACAAAATGGGAATGTTTGTGCTTTGCGTTCTGTTTGTGTGCCAAGAATGCGTTTGTCTGCCTCATCATCAGCTTGTTCGTCTTCATCTTCTACTTGCTCATAATATTCTGCTTGTTTGTTGTTGTTGCTGCGTTCTGGGTTCAACGAACTTTAATCGCACATTAACCGCTCGAATTCCAAATTAATCCCAGCCGATTGTATGAAAATTGAAATCAAATCAAGGCACACGCACAAATCGCACTGCCAGAAAAAAAATCCATTTTCGACTTTCTGCTTTCGCTTTAAATGCCCGAAGGAAAAGTTCTATAAACATTGAAAATTTGTGGGTGTGTGTGTATGTGTGTATATGTGTGCATCTTTGTGTGTGTTTGTGCATGTGGGGTTCTTTGATATTTGCTTGACTAGGGAATAAATTGTGGCATCAACTTTTAATGGAATGCAACTGCAGCAAGAACATTAAAAATAACTATAAATTTTTGTACACCCTAGAGGGGACAAGCAGAAATAATTTGAAAATTAATTCAATAAGTTTCACAGAGGTTCGGAAATTAAACTTTTCTACTATTTATTAAAACAGTTATTTGACTTAAATATTCTTCATATATCAATTTTCCAACCGTGAAATGCATTTAGGCAAATTAAAGTCAAAACAATCAAAGAAAAAGAGAGTAAAAGCCAAAAGTGCTTTGAAAGTAGAACGAACTAGTTACAAAAACCAGCTCAGAAGCAATAACAAGAACTGGATTTTATTATACATTTGTTTGATAAAGACAATAAAACTAATCAATCTTAGAAATATGCAACATTCCAAATATGTAGTTAGATTTGGTTGCAAGTGCCTGATAAAACAGGGGGACATGATGTCATAAAATTCATAAAATAAAAGTAATAATAATAACAACAGCTTATATAATTTAAAGCCCAAGTAGACAATTCGAAAAATGCATGCTTTTAATTTTTATAGATGCTATTTGGCCAGTTAAAACTTGTTAGTAAAACAGCCTCGGGTAAAATAGAACTTGTTGGGACTAGACAATGTATTTCAATAATAATTTAGGCAATTGTCAAAATAAGAAAACGAAGATATTTTAGACAATAAATCCGACTTAAATAAATAAAACTTAAAGCTTCAGAATAATGTGTTGACAATCATTGAGCTTTAAATGCTATTAATTAAGATGATGATTTATTAAAAATTGTATCTTCTATAAAAACAATATACGATAATTTCTATTTATATATTAATTATATTTAAAAATACCAAACTTTTTCTAATTAAATAGATCAACTATTCGAAACTCTGCACTCAGGGCAGAGAATACAAATCCCAATATATTTTTGTATATTAAAGAAAACTTTTATTTCAAGTGAATTAAGTTTTAAGCTATAGTTTATCCAAGGTTTTAGTGCCTACATTTTCAAATTAATTTTTATATCTCATTTATGCGCTCAGTGTAATCGTAGCTGGTTTTTTTTTATTTTGGAGCTGTTGCAATTGCAGCTAAAATTACTTCTTTAATTCGTTGTCACTTGGCAGCCGAGAGCCAGCTGACTGACAATCTAACTGCCCAACTGACTGACTGACTGACGTCTATTACCACATTTACACACACATAGGCACACACACAGATACACTAGCTGCGACTCATAAATGGCTTGTGAGTGGATTCAAGTGCATATTTCGGTTAATTTGAATTGTTCAATTATGCGGCCGAGAGAAGGTTGAGAGTCTTATTTTATTTTATTTTTTTTTATTTATATATGTCTTTTTTTTTTTTTAATTTAAAACCACAAGAAGTGGCTTGAGCTGAGCCGCGATTTGGATTGGGTGCAATTTAGTTGCAGAAATTAAATTAAATTCAATTACAATGTGCACAACAATGCTGTTTGTGTATGTGTGCTATGTGCTGAGTGCAACTTCATTATGTGCATTTAACATAAATATTTCAATTACTATGCGATTTAAAGAGCACTCCAGTGCATCCACTTTTGTGGCGCACTGTGCTGCGATTTCAATGCATATTATTTGAAGCAGCATGTTTTTGTTATCTGTTTTTTTTTTTTTGCTTTTGCTTTTGCCTGTTTCTCTGTGCTGTCTTTATTGCAGTTTCTTTTTCCTTATTTTTTTTAGTTTTCGTTTTTTTTTTTATTTTTTTGGAAACCTCGTACATCTGTTGTCGCAACTTTGCAGAAAATTGGTTCACAGTTGACCCAGTTTTTTTTGGTAGTTAAGAGAGAAAGAGACCGAGTGTATAGTAGAGAGGTAGAAAGAGAGAGAGAGCAAAGCTAAAGAATTGATCTGATGCCCGTTTAGCAGCTGCCAGCAAAGACCAAAAAAATAAAAGCTCCAGATTGGCACCAAAAACTGCAACAAGATGTTGGCCGCAAAAGTGGAGCAGTAACTGCAAATGAAGTGCAATTCTTAGGCTAACAAAATTCCAGATTCATGAGTAAATTAATTGAATGAAGTGACAAACAAAATAATAACCAATGATATTTTTAGTTATTTAAAATATAGTTTATTTAAAAATAAATTTCCTATATTTATTTTAAATAAGATTTATTTAATTTAGAGAAAACGATTATGAATGCAGCACAAGGCGAAATTGAAAAAAAAAAAAAAAAAAAAACCTCAAGAAAGTAAAAAATAATGTACTATAATAATAATACAATAGGAATTGTAATAAATGTCACAAAGTTGCAGGTTTGTTAAATTGTAAGCCACTTCCAGTTTTTTATTTGTGTACACATGTAACTATTTTGCACTTAACAAAATCCTACATAAACTAATAAAGGAATATTGTATTTTCTGGTTGCAGCTATTTTGCAGCTGGCTGTGGCCTGTTTCCGTGGCCTTTATGATGCAGCTGGAGCCAATGATATGGAGGCAGACACACTCACTGCTAAAAGTATATACCTTAATACATAAACGGATATAATCCCCCCAGCGGCGACAAAATGCAGCAAAAGCTGCAGCAGTAACAGCAACAACTCAGAAACCTGCTCCTTTCAGAGAATTTTGTAGCTCCTCTTTTATACTCTGTACTCAAAAATAGGTGGAAAACGAGTATATTGATTTAGTCCTATAGTCAGAAGTAACCCAAAACTTTGTCTAGTCTACTACTAGAGTTGCCTAAATAACAGGATTTGAATGCCAGACTAATATCGAGATTTTATTATATCTTAGTCAAAGGCGTTGTAGGAGATTAATTGGTTGATTGAAGCCTATAATATATGTATATAATAATATTCCATATTAATAAAATTTGTATATACATACATACATAAGTGATTTCTATTTTTTTCAAGCTGATATTTAATTATTTTATAGAATTGTTTTCATTTTTATGATATGAAAATTAAATTTGAGATCTTATCTGGGAAATGGTATTTTATTAGGTTGCCTACAGAGTATTGCGGAGTCGTGAACCTTTCGCTGCAATGATTTTACTTGTTTTCCTTTTTCGTATTTTTATATTGTATTTTTTTTTTTTGTTTTTGCATGCATTTTTGCTGTTATTCTTAAGCAGCAGACAGTTGCTGGTGTGCGTGTGTTGTTGTTCTTTTTGTTGTGTGTGTGTCCCAAATTTTGTAGGTGAAATTAAACGCACTGCAGTTTTTGGCCTGTTTTTTTTTTTCTTGTTTTTGGGGCTTTTCCCAGAAGTGAGAGAGAGAGACAGAGAGAGAGAGGAACTGCTAACTGGACTTGTGGTTCTAACTGGAGGGTGCACTCGCGCTCTCTTACTCTCTGGCGGTCTACTCTTTCTTGGTTTGATCAAGTTAAATGAAAATTGGGTCATAAAAGCCCAGACAAAACAGAAACTCACCATTTGGCATCAGGTAAAATGCAAGTTTTGACCAGGTTCGAAGCAGACAGATTATCCGTGCTTGGCAATGTCGTTTGTGATGTGTGCGTGAAGTCCGAGGATGTGGTGGAGGTGCTAGAGGTGCTAGAGGAGGAGGAGGAGGCAGTGGAGGACGCTGTTGACGATGTGCTGCTGCTGCTGCAAGTTGTGGTTGCCGCTGCGGCCGCAACAGTTGTTGCTGCTGCTGCTGATGCTGCTGCTGTTGCTGCTGTTGCAATTGGCTGCACATCGATTTGCAGGCGACAATCGGCCACAATTTTGGCCAGATTGCGTCGGCTGGCAACCAACGGTACCTGCTCCGTGTGGCCCGCTGCCGCTGATGACTCGTTGTCGGAGTCGTTGGCGCTGCTGTTGCTGTTGCCCTCGCTTTTGGCCAGCAAACCCATTGGCATTTTTTCGTAATGCGTCTGTGTCTGGGCCAACAATTCACACTTGGCCAGAGCCTTCGGCTTTGGCTTCTGCTTGGCTTTTAATTCAGCTTCAGCTGCCTGTGGAATTTTCTGAATTTTTGTTAGCAGCAGACTTTTGTTGCTGCTGTTGTTGTTGTTATTGTTGTTGTTGTTGGTGGCAGCAACAACTGCAACTGTTTCCTGTTTAGTTAAAAGCAACAGCGGCAATGTTGCTGATGACGTTTTAGTATTAACTGCTTCTGGCAGTTGTTGTTGTTGTTGTTGTTGTTGTTGTTGTTGTTGCTGTTGTTGTGCCTCTGTTGTTGTTGGTGGCGCAGCAATGGGCAATGTTGCTGCGGCTGCTTTTAATGACGCCTCAACAAGTTGTTCAGCTGCTGTTGGTGTTGCTGTTGTTGTTGTTGTTGCTGCTGTTGTTGTTGTTGTATTTATAATTGCCGGCTGCTGTTGCTGTTGCTGCTGCTGCTGCTGCTGCGTGGCGAGTGCGGCTCCACCTTCTGGTATAATTGTTGCAAAAATTTGTTCGCCAAATATGAAAAGATCCTTGGAAATAATCATTATCACCTTTTTGTGATGTTGTTGTTGCTGTTGCTGCTGCGGCTGTTATATCTTTTTTGTTGTTTCCCTTTGCCTTTATGTGTATGTATATATTTAGTAAATGTAAAACGTTTCTTTATAAAAAAAAAACACGTTTTGCTTACGCATTAAACATATTTTTTCGCTGGGATTATTTTATTTTTTGAATATTTTTCATTTCATAATTTGCGTGCTGTAAAAACGAGTTGCAAGAAAAAAAGATTAACGTTAATGAAATTGAATAAAAAATATTACAATTATAAAAATAATATGTTAGTTATTGCTAAAAGATATTTGCCCTACATGTTGAAAAGAAACGCAATAAAATGAAAATTTTCCTTTTTTTTTTTATAAATAATAAACAGAACACATTCTTTTTTAACTTGATGTGAAAAACCAAGTTCACGAACCGAACAGCTGAGACAATGGGTTCGAACCGTAAATCGAACCAACGATAATTATATACTATATTTAAAATTTATATTTACTATATTTATAATTTTAGATAAGACCGTGAGCAGAAGTGATTAAAACCGATAAACAAATTTTAATATAAGAATTTAGATGAGCTGTCAATACGTTGAAATAAACAAATTTTAGATAAAAACATAAATCTGTTTTTTTCTTTAAATTTGTAAGAATATTATATGAATCACTTTTTTTAATAAAATTATAACACACAGGAACCAATGAAACTGGGTTCCACATTTACGAGGCTCCAATGCATTCTGGACAACATAAAAAGCGCTTTTTAACAAATTAAGTGCAAACAAAAGTCAGATGGATATGTTATTTAAATAAATGAGCAAAAATGATGTTGACAAAAACTTTTTAATTGAAATAAATCAACTTTTTGCAGTAAAATGGTAAAACAAAAACTTAAAAATATAGTATTTTTTATTAGTTTACATATCTCTAAACTGCAGCTGCAACAGTTTTGTTGGATTTTTAAATTACTTTATGTGGTTTTTCTTTTTTTTTTTTTTGCTATTTTCCACTTGTATTTGCGACAAACGAAAAATATACACAAAACTCTTTGTATTTGATGGTGGGAGTGAAAACAAATGTCTATAAAATTGCGTTCAATAAATTTTTGTTTATTCTTTGTTCACAATTTTTGATATATTTATTTTTAGCACTCGCAATAATCACACACAAAAAACTTCAGGCGAAAATTGCTGCACAAAATAAAAGACAATAAAATAAAATATTTCGCCGCGTCTAGCGAAGAGATTGAGAGAGAGAGAGACAGTTGCAGCGGCGTCTCGGGCTTTACACTTCAGTTATAATTTGTCAATAAGCCCGCGCGAAACAAAGCGCCAGAGCAAAATGTCAGTTTACATTATATTTATATGTATGCATTGTGTGTGTTTGTGTGTGTGTGTATGTGTTTGAAACAAAAATGTAAACATAGCAAAAACAACAAGCGAGAACAGAATACAAAAAAAACACGCACCCAAAAGCAGCAAAACGGCAAAATTGACGCTGAATCACGTTTACTTTAAAGGGGGGTTTTCGGAGCGTTTTGGGCGGCAAATTTCGTATTTAAAAATCAGCTGCGCTTTACACACACAAACACACACACGCGAGAGGACCTCTTTTTTTTTTGTTTGCTTCACCTTTTCTCTTTATCTACTTGATGCATTTGTTTGCTTTGAACATTTTGAGCGGAAAACAAACTCTGGGCACACGCACAGGAACACAGAACACACGAGAAACCGAAACAGAAACAGAAACCGAAACGAAACGTAATGAAAAAGATGTAAAACAGAATTTTAGTGCATGTTGTTATTGGTACTGCTGCTGCTGCTGCGGCGACGACGATCGACTAACTGAATTGGAATTGAAAGCTGAACGGCGACTGCGGCGACGGCAACGACAACTTTCTGACAACGGGCAACGGGCGACGCGCGCTTCGTACAACCAACGGCGGCCGATTTCGATCTCATACTGATCACCGTTAAACGTTGACTCGACTGCTGCTGCTGCTGCGACTGTTGCTAAACGCGTCGCAGTCGGCTTCGAAGAGCGCGCGCATGAATGACAATTTTAACAGCGTGTTGCGGCGCACATTCTCTCTCTCGCTCTCCCCAATCACACAAGCAGCGCTGCTGCGTCTCCAGCAGCACTGCACGTGCGTGTGGAGCCTAAGTTCTCTCTTTGCTGTAAACTTACAAGCGCTAGAAGAGCGCACAGTCGCCATGTTCTCTTTGCTCAGTTACAATACAATGTAAAGTGTTGTCTGCTAAACGGGCTCTTTAATCAGATTGTGAACCGTGCACAGCTCGTAAACTCTTAACCGATAAAAGCAACAAAAGCTTTTATGAGGCTTAAACAAGAAAAGCAAAAAAAAAATTAAAAAAAACTGTGCCTTGGTGATAGAAATTTGCTTAAGATTACACTGAGCGCAAAATTATTGACAGAAAGAGAGAAATTTTAATACATTTGTTAACAGAATAAAGTATGCATAGTTATGTTAAGAAAAAGTTGTTAGTTAATTATTGCAATTATTTAAACATTAACTAAATTTCAATTTGGCCCTCTGTACTTTCTTACAGTGTTTAATGGAATATGTTAAAATTTGACAAGTTTGTTGCTTGACATGTTTCAAGACTGGTAACGTTTTTTTTTTTTTTTTTTTAAGAATTATAACATTTCCGGCAGGCGTTGCCAAAATCCAGTAGTTAAGGAATTATGGAATATGTATAAATTTATGTATGTAGATATATACATATATACTTGCATATACAAATATAAAAATATGTGCTTTATTATTAATCCAAAAAGTGTTTTGCATAGAAAACTGACAAAACATGTCGCCTATTAGGCAATTATATATACATATGTACATTTGCATATGTACATGTATGTGTGCATGTGCGTGTGTTAAGCTTTGCTCATATTGCGGCTGTTAAAGCTTATCAGTCATTAAACTTGACAATAGAAAACAATAGCAACAACAACAGCAGCAGCAGCAGCAAAGAGAGCACGCGGCGTATACGCAATTTCTTGTGTGCGTGAGCCGTTATACCAGGAAGAGACCTAGGTTGAGAAAAAAACAAGCAAGAGTGCCCGACTAGGGACTACCCTGTACCCAGCTCCGATACATTTATAACACTCACACGAAGGGCCAAACTGAGTGACATCAATGTTTATTGTCCGATCTTTTTTGTAACTTTTTGAGTTTAATTATGGCTTCTAGATGTTTATATGCAAAGTCGATACCTATAAAAATTAATTATTTTTAATGTATGTGTACTATTCGTGAACTTATTGCGATATGCTCAAAAAATCGATTTTAGCAAAATGTGATTTATTGAAAAGAAAAAAAAAAGGGATAAAGAAGCACAATATTGCGTTCAAGGATTACTAAAAAATCGCAATCCTAAAGAGTGCAATAATTTGGTAAAAAGTATGCAGCAACGTTTGCAAGACGTTATTAAAAAAGTATTAAAAATAAAATAATTAATATATATATATATATATTTATATATGTATGCATACATTATGGAAAGGGGATACCTCCTTCTGCTTGTTACATAAATTTGAAAAAAAAAAAATCGTTATACCTTTTTTTTTAAACTATTTTCAAGGTTCAGGGCATAAAAACTAGACGCATATAAAATATGTCAGCTGTTTTGAAGCTTTCAGACGAACAACAAAAAATGGCGTAAAGCATGTGGCCGCCAGATAAAGCCCATAGGCCTATAACAGATCTGCGATAATCATGATGATTTTTAGTTTGATAAACGGCGCTCTTCAGCTCTCATATACATGCACACACATGTATGTATGTGCTGTATATGTGTGCGAAAGGAGTGGGCTATTCATTTTATGGCATGTGCCATAAACATTTGCTATACGCTTAACATTTTTCCTTCTTTTTATTTCGTTCTAATTATGTATGTGCGTAGCTTGGGGCTATTTGTGCCTGCTGTTGTTGTTGCTTTTTTATACGCACTGTGCAAATGTGCGCGCGACGCTGGCAACAAGGCACCAATACAAGCGCACACGCACTAACGCACACACACACACGCACGCAAGCTGGGCACACTCAAAAGCACACGCACTTGCTCTTAACCTTGAAAACTTGAAGCTTAACGAAACGCACGCAGTTTTTCGATGTGTTTTATTTTTTGCCTCTCCTTTTTCTGCGTGCGTTTGTGTATGTCGTACAGCTCTTTTCGGCTGCGCTGATAACATATTGTTGTTGCTTTCTTTTCTTTCTTTTTTGCGCGTTCATTGCTCTGCACACACACTCACAAACACACACAGACAATTCTTAGTTATTTGCGCACTTTCGTTGAATTTTCTATAGTTTTATTATGCGTATATCTTGCATATTGTCTTGCTATAATTTTTTTTTTGATTTTGAAAAAAAAAATTGTTTTCTGCCCTGCCGCTTGCGAAATTACTTTTTTTTTGGCACCATCTGCGTATTTATTTTATTATTATTTTGACGTTTAACGAACTCTTATCAGTCAATTTCTTTTCCATTTGTTTACTCTCGCAGCTGTAATGCATGGCAAATAAAGCACACACTCAAAGTACAAGAATTCTTAGTCACAGTCGAAGCAATCACTAAAAAGAGGCCACTTTTTTGACCATAGTCGATGTGCCTTAATTGACACAAAGAGCTTTTGGTTTGTGGCGAGACCTTGAACTTAACCCATATATTGGTTGCAAATTGAGGTCAACGACTTTAACAAGTCAAACGATTTACAAAGCGGACGCAAAAACCGAAAGCAGAGCAAATTATGATCGTGACAAAAAGTTTGCGACATTTTCACAGAATTTTGTATTTATTTTGTTGTCTTTTTACGGTTTGAAAATATTTGTTTAAACCAAAAACCTTTCTGTGTCCGCCTCAGAGTATGCTATGTTGTTTGGGGAAAGTGTGGTGCACCAAAGGTTTCAAAAATCGGCACACAAAATATAAAAATAAGACAAAATAAAAAAAAATCATATTTTTTCTTTTTAGCTATATGCGTTTTCAGAAAGTATATATATTCCTTTTTTATACTTAATTCAATAAAACTTATCACATATCAACCGAAATTAAAAATGGAAACAAACAAACAATCCAGAGCCACGGAATTTATTAATTTTATACAAACTATTATGTTGATAAATTGTTTACGAAATTTCTAAAATAATAAAAAAAAAATCTACGTATAACTTTTTTTATTGTTATATAAAATCTAAACAAAAAATCCGATTTGCAGTTTTAAAAAATTAAAAATATTATATATATATTTTAAAAATATATTTTGAAAAATTTTAATTTAATTTTTAAAGCATATTCCATTATGATATGCGGAAATGGGTTATTTTAGATTTGAATCAAGTTGTATATTTTTCAGAATATTCCTTTCCTATTACTTTAAATGCACGAGAAAAACTTTAAAAAAAAATTCAGTATCCTCTTATTGTTTTATTTGCTTGTTTTATGTTATTTTAAACAAAGTAGATATATTTTTTTTTGTATCAACTATGTTTATACTCAAACTTCAATATACGAAACTCGTTCTACATCTGCTTTTGCTGTCTGATTTTTCAGTGCTTTGGGAAAGGCGGAAAACTATTCACTTGACTCTCATTTCGGGCAAACAGGAAACGTTTGAACTTTTACACTGTTTCCAATCATTTTATTACTTTAAAAAAAAAACTTGAAATGGAAGAACCCATTATATCCATATACGATTTGTTGATGAAGCGTTATCGACAGCAGCGAAAGGATGACCTCCAGCAGCAAAAGGATCTATTACAGAACAGACATCAAAGTCGCGAGGAGCTGCCCAATTCGGTCACAGAGCTTAAGAAGCCCCGATCTCGAGCCAATCACCCCAAGGGCCCTGTCGCAACGAAGGCGAGCCTCAAAGTGGCCACCAATGTGGTGACCGCCACGCATCTAACGCAGAAACAGGCGGGCATTGTCATCCCACCGCCCACCAACAAGGAGGTGCTCAATCAGCTGGTGGAGAAAATGACCGGCTCCAACAATCAAAAACGCCCCATCAAGATGCCGGTCGAATCGCCAATTTTGCGCCAAGAGCCCATCGAGAATCCCAACCAGTGCAGAGCTAGTTCATCCAAGAAGAGAGTCGCCGCACGGGCCAAGGCAAAGACCATCAAATCAGCACGCGGCAGCGATTCCAGTAATTCACGTCCGCGTCTCGTGCTGTCGCCACGCGTCACAAATCGCTTGGCCAAGCCGACAGTTAAGCAGGCCAAGTGGGCCAAGAACAAGTCAACAGCGGACCCAAAGACACGGTCTAGACCCACGACTCCAGACGCTGTGCGGACGAAGGTGCGCGTAAGGACACGCAAATCCAAGGCTGCCATCCAGTGGGTGGGCACAGAGCGCAAATCGTCGCCGATCGAGAACGCCGTACGATATCGCCTCTAAGAGGCGGCCTTTTTTTTTTTTTCTTGTTTTCATTGAATTCCACAAATTGCAAGTGTTGCGTAAAAAGTTACCGAGTTCGTTTTGGAATGCCTCCATTTGGCAATCAGTAGGATTCATTGCAGTTCCTTGAAACAGGTGGAGCCTATTGGTTTACATCTGGACGAGCGTTGCAAAATTTTTAGTTTTGGCTTAAACATACAAAAGCATTAGCAATCATAAAAACTAAATAAATTGTGCTAAGCAAGCAAATAAGTACATTTTTTCTTCTTTTTTTTCTATTTTAAAATATATTTGCACATTCTTTTTCCCTATGCTCTACTCTAAATTGTGGATGTGGTTATATCAAGCCTGCAAATGGGTTTAAATTCAGGCATTGATCTAGATAGTTCTATTTTTTTTTACTATAAACCAAACCTGCAAACAACATTTTTTGAAACAATCGATCCACAATTTATTTGTTAAATTTTTTTTTATTATTTCAGTACAATTCAGGCAATTCTGACTACATTCCAAAAAAGAATGCGAATTATGAATTAATCATAATTGTTTTAATTTAAAATGAAAAAAAGACAAACAGATTGAAATATAAAGCGTTATCCTTATTTATATTTTTATCAGAGAAGCCTTTTAGATTCAATTATTCATATAAATAAATTATATATAAACTACTGTTTTTACCATGGCATTTGATAACTGTGAATATGCCCGCTAGTAACGTCGCATCCGTAAGCTACTTATGCTATCCACGTTAAGCACCACTCGTAACCGCTGAATGACCGCCCACCAGTCACTATCCATTTCACCATCCACCAGTGGCCGATTGTCGAAGGCAGAGTAATATTGTTAAGTATTAGGGATATCTCGAGGTATTATTGTGTTGGTCTCTTCTGCTGATAAATAAATATAGATAATATACACAAATAAAATTCTTGTAAATTTTAAATAATTACTACACACTTGAATTATATAATCATTCTTTTTTTATTCATATTTTTTTGATTTTATAATAAATTAAAATTTCTTTAAGACAGCAGCTTAACAATTTTTTTACCACAATCAATTAGTGACAGCATTTTTTGTAAACCAATTGCAACGGCTCAAATATTTTACGTTTGGTTTTTGCATTTTATATATTTGTTTTTTATATTTTATACGTAGGTGTTCTGTGTCAACATTTGATTGGAAATGCTTAGCACTAATGTTGCTTTATATTGTTTTGTTTGTTTTTTGTTTTTTTAACATTTTACACACAATTCGCACAAAGTGGCGGCGACAAGTTTCGACATTAAAATGCAACAGCTACAAACTAAGAATACTTGGATCTATAAGTAGTACTCGTATATATAGAACAAGCCATTGGGTTTTTCTATGATATTATCAATTATGCTTAGCATTTACATTTAATAGCTTCAATAGTTTTATTTGTTTCGACTGTAAACGGGGCGCCAAAATCGATTTAAGAGGTGTTACAAAAAAAACCGAAGAAAAATATATATCATTATAAAAAAGATTGCTCACATTTTGTGTGGATTGGTATTACAAAAATATTGTACAGAATTTTTTTTTGTATATTTGTTTCTTTATGGTATAATTTATATCAAAATTACAAAAAATTTAGGTTTTTAGATTTTGCGAACATTTGCGCTTATCAGACATGGAAAATTTATTTCATACATATTTTAAATGAATTTTTTAAAACAAAAATTCAAGGCGCCGTTTTGTTAATCTTCTTTATCATCTTCTAGTTGTTGCTGGTATGTGTGTGTATGTGTCTGTGTATGTGTGTGTTTGTGATGTGTTTGAAATACTTTGAGAAGTTGTCCTAAAGCGTTAACCCAACAACAACATAAACATAAATGCAGCGACTAAAATAATTTAAGATCTATACTAAAATATATATGTATATCAAATTTAAATTCATTATTTTAAATACATAGATTAACTGAAAGACGAAACTAAAAGCAAAACTACTTATATGCAGAGACTAATCAATAACACATTTTTTTTTTCTGTTTGTGACTGCATTTTTGAAATTCAATTTCAATTATTTGGTGGCTGTGTTTTAAACTCAAATTGTTTTTCTTTTCTGTAGCCAAAACCAAAAGGAACTAAGTGATTGTATTAACTAGGCCTTTTGTTGGTTTTTTTATTTTCTGGGGTGTGTGGGGATTCTGAGTTTTGGGGCTTGTGCTGAAAGAGCTGCTAAGGTATCATGACTTCAGCCAAAGTCTTTTCAGTCTGAAATAAAAACGAAAATAATTTATTATTAAATAAAAAAAAAAAAACAGAAAAATAAGAAAATGTACGAGCTTAATAAGGGTTTTAAGGTATTTTTGTGTGACACTATTTAAAAATTTATCTGAACTATTTAAATAATATATATTTAAAATTTATGACTGAAAACACGATTGATTTTCTAAATTTTTACTTTAAAAATAAAAACTTAAATACCTAACAGAAACATAATAAAGTTACAAGCTTGAAAAAGTATTTGGTAAATATAAATTGAAAAAATGTTGTTATTATTTATAAGAACTGAAATTCACTAATGTAATAAAAATATATTTAAATAAATTGAATTTAAACTAATATTTATTTTAGGAGCGTTTGAAGTATTTTGAGTACGCAATCAGCGCCGAAAAACGTATGTTTGACTGATCTTAAGCTTAACTACTTTGCAGAACATATAAATTTAAAGTCTAAGGGGAAGGATGAACTGATTCGTACAATATAAAACCTTAAGCTAGGAAACATGCAACAAGTTCTTTGGTTTTTGCTTTGCTTTTTGGTTGATAGCCGAGAGATCATATAATGAATATGAATTACAGTTAATTTTTGCCTTGCTTTGCTTAGCTTGTGACGAATTGTTTTTTGTTTTTGTTTAAATGTTTGTTTAAAATTCCGTATGCATTGACTCAATGCTCTGACGCAGTTGCCCATCGTTGTAGATCTTTTCACAAACGATGCTCACCTTTTTCAGCAGCTCAATGGCCGTTTGGAGCACCTGATGCCATTTGCGTAGCTCCGTTTCGTGCGACAGCTCCTGCTGACGCAACAATTCCAGCCAATCTTGATTCGTATTGGGTAGTTCCCTGTTAAACAAATGAATTTATGTCAGTTCAGCATTTATGTTTTTGCTGCTATTGAGCTCACTTGAGGGCTGCCAAACTGGGCATGCGCGCACGCCGGCTGAGATCGACGTCAATGTGTTCCTCCAGCTTCCAGAGCTTAAGTAATAATATCACATTTAGGGCCAGCAGCAAGCACATTAACAATATAACAAACAATGACAAGCCCTTGTGTCTGAATCTATCTTGGCCATCGGCCAGGCCCAATTGATGGCCGCCAGCCAGCAACTGTTGCTGCTGCTGGGCGGCCAACTGCTGCTGCCGACTGCCGGCGCCAATGCCGCCGCCAGCCGCTCCATGCGAGTGGCCAGCGGCTGCGCCAGCGCCGACAACGCCGCCAGCGGCCAGCATTTTTGGGTCCCAATTGTCCAGTGTCTCGGGCATGCAAGCCTGGGACGCGGCGCCGCTTGCCTCCTCCGAGGGTCGCACTTGTGTGGCGGTACCTGTAAATGGACGAGCGCAGCAAATGGCAAATAACGACAAATCATTAAATAAACAAAATTCAAATAAAATTTGGGATATGCAGCTAAAGCAACAGAAACACAACGTTCGAATGCAACGAAAAATCAAAAATATATTGGGTATATGTGTAAACATGCAAATTGTTCAAGAATTTAAAAATTAGAATAACAAAATGAAGCATCTGAAGCAAAACCATGAGCGGGGCGATTGCCACAGGCAAGGTTATGTACTCTTGCGAATTGCAGAAGTAAAATGGAAACTTAATGGTAGAATTGATATGGCAAATATAGTATATACTTGATTAGAAAGATATAATAAATGGCATCGCAAAGCCATAAGCTCTGTAAGCTTACAATAGTCAAAAGTATTTAAAGGTGTTACGAAAAGCAAATAGCTTGCAAAGCCTATTGCCATTAAATATGGTATGATGCAGCAATATGTCCTAGTTTTAAGCTATTTATTTGTATTTCTTAACTCTTTTCCATATGTTAATTGTAATTTTTTTGTATAAAGCCGTAATGAAAAATAAAGCTTATAATTCTAGCTATACCGAACAAGGTCAGATAATGTCATTTATAAATATAATATCCCTCTTGATATATAAATTTGTTAGCTCTTTTTACACAGAGAAAAATTAGCTCTTTTTTTTAGTTTATATCTTTTAAATATTGTTGTCAATACTTTTAATATATTTGTGATACGCACAACTTTACATATGAGTTTTCTGATTGAAATCGCGTATGAGGATAGTACGCATAAGCCTTTATATATATGTACTAGCTGATATTACCCGGCTAAGCTAAGGATGCTTTTTGTTTTATATTAAATTTTTCATCGTTGGGTTGATTTTACCAAAATCGCAAAACTTTTAAGATTATTGTATGAGAGAAATAAATCAAATGTAGATCACATTTTCAAACCCATTTATACAAGCTTTCAATCCATAATTCTTAAACAAGAACCATAACGCTAAGGACCATAATTTATAATTCAACTATCTTTTTACTATAGCTGTCATTTTATAGATAATTGTGAAATTTGCCATAGATACACTATATACCTTGACATGTGTGTAATTTGGCAACTTTGTTGCTGCGGATGAATTTGCAATAGTTGCAGATGCGGCGGCTGCAACAGTTGCTGCTGCGGCTGTTAGCTATAATGAAGCTGTTGCTGTTGATGATGATGATGATGATGATGATGGTGCAAGTGCTGGTGCTGTGAATAATAATGATGATGATGATGATGATCTTGCTGTGCATGATGGCTTGGCGAGCGTTTGCTGTCATTGTCCGTGCTGCTTGCTGTTGTTGCTGTTGTTGCCGCTGCGACCAATTGCTGTTGCTTGTCGCCTGTGTGTTGTTGTTTTGCTGTAGCTAGTTTGCGGCTGAGCTTGGTAATTGTTCTAGTTGTTGTTGTGGTTGTGCGTGCATTTTGTGTGATTAGAAAAAGCAATAGCAATGGCAATTGGCATGGTTGTCGTTTTTTGTGTTGTTGTGTTTGTTGCATTGCTGTTTGTTGCTATTGTTGTTGTTGCTGTTGTCGTTGCTTAAGCTTAACGCTAAATGCTTACCACGTCTTGGCCGCCTTCCCTTGCTCTTGGCCGGCGGTATACAGGTCTCGCTCTGCAGCGCATGCAGCTGCGCCCCAAAGAAATCCTCCAGGCCCGCCCACGTGTTCTTCTCAATGAAGCCCTTGACCACGCCCCAAATCGACTTTTTGTATTTGATTTGCGCATGCACCGACAACATCGTATGATCGTCCACAGTGCTGCAAGACAATCAAGATGATGAGATTACTTTTTGGAAGCGTTTAAATACCCTTTCCACTCACCGCGCCAGACAAAAGTGTATGAGCACACTGAAGCTATCCGCATAGGGTATGCCCGCGTTGACGCTGTTCACATCTATCGAATAGAGTTCGCCCGGTTTGCTGCACTCGCGCATCGTTTGATATTCGGTCACCTGTAGCAATACACAATTAATAAATTGCAACAACTTTTTCGTCGTCATTTTTTGTGATTACCTTGGAGGTCTTTGGGCCCACAGAGGCGGCCAATTGCACGGTCACATTGACCAGCCGCACATTTTGACCCTCCTCGTTTGTGTGCCACTCGCCCATGGTCAGATCGGTCGATTTGCGCAGCTCGTGGAAGTCCGTCAAGAATTTCGATTTCGAGAAAAGAAAATTGAACAGCGTATCCACGCGTATGGGCAGAATCGTGTGCACTATTTGGCGGCCCTCGTGCGTCGATGTGCACTCTGTACTGGGCACAAAGCTGCAATAAACAACAAATAATAATTCGATTAATATATAAAATTATGGAAAAATTGTCTTAAATATATTTGTCCAATTTTCAAAATTTGCCGTTATTTTAGGCACCAACTTATTAAGTTTATTTTATATTTAAGTATATATATATATTTATTTTAAGATTCTTTCGGAAAAAAAGTATATATATTTTTTTAATTTTTAATCCTTATCCTTTCAATAATTCAAATTAATTATGATTGATACAATTTTGTTTATGATTAGGGTTATATAGTAATTCTGCATCTAAGTTTTTTTCATATTTTTTCAATTTTATCAATTAAAAAAAAATTTCTTTATTCGGAAAAATTTTAAATTCGGAATAAATTTAGATTCGGAATTTTAAATATATAACAATATAATTAGTGTAAAAAGCAACACGAAATGTGACTTTGGTCAAATTGTTTGCCAAAAAATCATGTTAAATACATTTTTGATTACAAGATTAACTCCACATCTGACTTTAAGGAACTCGGGTTAGATGCTACTTACGGCACATTGTTCTCCTCGGAATCTGAGGAGTCGGAGACGTCTGTGGGTCCGGCATCGGCATTTTTGACCGCCAATTCGACGTCGCGTTGTCGCTGATTTTTGGCCACTTTTCGTTTGGCATCAGTGCTATGAATCTGGGTTTCGGGCGCCGATGCCGTTCCTGGATTGCAGCTGATCTTTTCGGCTTTTTTATCGCCAGCACCGCCACCACTGGCTGTGGTGGTTGCTGTCACTGTGGTGGCTGTCGTTGAGCTGTTGCTAGCGGTGCCGTGGCTGCTGGTGGTGCCGCCGCTGTTGGTGCTGGGCACGCTGAGAGTGACGACCACCGTTTGCTCCGTTGCCTTGACGGAGCTGAGCGTCAGCTCTTTGGCATTGGCCTTCATTTTCTTATTGGACTTTCGGGTGTTGTCGCTGGTCTTATTGTCGGAGCCACTGGCCGAGGCGTTGGCCGATGAATTCAGATTCGACGATTTGCTTGAGTTGAAAAAATATTTCGTTTTCGATTTGCGTGTTGCGGCGCTGCCGCCGCCGCTGCTGGCGCTGCTGTTGCCGCTCTGCTGCTGCTGTTGTTGCGGCTGCTGCGTTGAGCTGTTAATGCTCTGACTGGAATTGCACTGCTCGGCACCGAGATCGTCAATGGCCGTTTGGAAATCTACATCGGTTTCGGCATCTGCATCCAGTGTGGGATCTATATAGTCCTCATCGTCCGTGGTCAGGCCCAGCTCCTCGCCATAGCAATTGTGCACATAGCGCCAAATCTCCTGCGGCGAAAACTGTTTGTTCAACAATGTGTTCTGCCAGACACGGAAGAGCATCAAAAATGACTTGTCACGCGACGCGAATGTCGCAAAGAAGAACTTCTCCTTGGCGGTGGATATCGAAATGGCATTCGGTATAACCAGGGCGGTTTTCTCCTTCGTTATAGCCGTCACATCCTTCCATTTGATGCTCACATATGTCTCCCAGCTAAAGATGTTCGCATGGAAGCAAACGTAGTTCTGCGAGACGTACAAACGACCCTGCACCAATATATCCCGTTGTAGCGCACACGAGTAGTCTGCAAAAATTGACAATTTTTAGTTGGGTTTATTGAAGTATGTATTAAAAGTTTATACTGAAGCTAGAAAGTTGACTGTCAAATATGATACCTATTAAAGTTTAATTTTTGTTGAGCCCAACTTTCATATTTAAATTCATATAATAATTAATAAATTACTTTCAGTGTTTTTTATGATCTACAAATTAAATTCCATATAAATATATTTGATATTGAGACCACGGAGCTAATATGGAATTCATGTTTATAGATTTTAGTGAGTAGAATTTTATCTGTAACCTTTTCTAATATTAATTTCTTGCAACTGATCAACTATCGTGATACATTTAGTCAAATATGTGTATCGAAATCAGTGATCAATCAGCTGGTAAATCAGGTGTGAAGCGTCAATTCATATATCACAATTCTCTATTGAGTGGCACCACTAAAAATTCGGAAACACCTGGCTTTTCAAATTG
The DNA here is from genome assembly GCA_035041545.1 of Drosophila colorata. Taxonomy (NCBI): domain Eukaryota; kingdom Metazoa; phylum Arthropoda; class Insecta; order Diptera; family Drosophilidae; genus Drosophila; species Drosophila colorata. The sequence continues at coordinate 3,412,780 of JAWNLD010000320.1, read as the reverse complement.
TTTGATAATATTGCTGCACAGATCGCTTATCTAGGCCAACAAAAGCGAGCTCTAAAATAGAGCAGGTGTTAAAATAACCTTGACATAAAATAACTAATACTGCAAACATCAAATTAAAAGAATTAAATAAATGAAAATTTGTTAACTAACTTCGAATTGTATTTTAAAACTCTTGAAACTACCAACGTATAAATAAAAGATACATTTTACAATATATAGGAAAAAACTTGTAATTAAAATAAATGGGAAAATTTGTAACAAAATACGAAGATGATCTGCTTCAACTGAACTCTTAGACTCTTAAGGATAGTCGAACATGACTTAAATTTGCACAGCTGATATTATAAGCCAAATTCATATTAATTTCACTATACTCACCAACAATTAGGCGCTCTTCGTTGGGTACCTCTTTGAAGAGTTTCTTAAAGTCCTCGGCGCGTGATTTATAGTTGGGATAGATGACGTTGTACCAAGATTTCTTTTTGGCGCGCTCCGAGAGACGAGATGTGCTCTTGGCAGGCTTCTCATTGGATGTGGAGCTGCTGCCCACCAATTGTCCGCTGCTGTTGTTGTTGTTCTGGGACTCTCCACGCAAAATAACGCTCTCAGTGCTAGCCGATTCGCTTAGTTTGCTTTGTGCATCCTGCAAAATGTTTGGTTAGGTATTTAGTTTCATTTATTAGTCATTGCGGCTGAATCATAAATATTTTGGGGGAACTGCTTTTAGGGCTCAGAGCAGGTGTTTATATGCTTATCAGAGCACACAACGGGACGACGGGCTTAATGATGGTTCATTAACGATATTTATTTATTTGCAAAAAATCGAGTGTTGTATAATCTGACGCGATCGACCCGCACAGTATTCGCTGACTGTGCCGCGTAGCGTCGCACATTGAATTCTAATTTGCAATGAACCAAACGATACAGTCATAATATCAGCCTTATCAATGTGGTAAAGCTCGGACCAATCAATTTTTAGGGTGGCATGAGCTTTTTTTTTTTGGTTTCTTTCTATTTTATAATACCCTTTTCACTTATAGGCAGGTATTTGCAACTAATTGAAGTACTATGATTGTAAATGTTTATTAAGAGAGCCCTTTAATAAGCTGTATATTGCTAGAGCTAATCTAATATAAAATATTTTTCTTTATACAATTTTTTTTTACCAATAATTAATGACAGGTAAAATTTTACATGCACGTGACAGACGAACGTATTTTATCTTTTTTATGATACGTAAGCTTTAAATTTGTTTTCAGCTTTCATTTTAAGTTTTAGATAGTAGTTCACGGTTCATAGTTCATTTTGTATGGTAAAAAGTGTAAGGAAGTCAACAGAATGGCTGCAAGATTTTATCGAAGACACGTTACGTGACAGTAGGGTTTCATTGCTATAAATTGTATATGGAAGCTATTTAAAAAAGATTTATTTTTATTTTATATTTATTTTTAAATAAACTAAAATAAATATAATTTTCTTTACAATTTTATAGGGCACCAACTAGTTTATCACTCTCGAAGAATCCATTCTGGCTTGTTTTACTCTTGTTTTCCGTGTTGTACGTCAACATTGAAGGGTATTTCTAATCAGTAAGCGGCCACAGAGTGTTGTTCGCTTTGGTTATTGATCAAGTTGAAAAAGTAGAGCAATACATAAATCGATAAGGCTAATAACCCAACCGGTTTTGAAATAATCCAGTTGATATCTGTCACTCGGGTTCATTATCTAGCATACAGTTTATTATCAGCACTTGCCTAGCATCTGTTTAATATTTAGTTCTTTGTCGCTTTAACACATTTTTTGTTTGTATTTGCTGTGACTTGTGACGTGCTAATGAGTAGAACCCATAAATAGTGAAAGCTCGCGAGCTTTCTTACAAAGAGAGGGACAGAAAGAGAGAATGAGTAAGAAACTGTCAAGTGAAGAGAAAGCAGTCGGAAGACAACGAGCAACTAAAGAGCGGATTGAAAAACTGCTCACAGAAATATAAACAAAGTTTATTACTTGACGATAACTTAAGGAAAACCCGATAATGAATGTTTATGGAACTAAAAGATACAATTTTATTATACGCTTTCAAAGTTTGTAGCAAGTTTTAAGAGTTACCTATGACAAAAAAAAGTTGGCTAAGTAATTCTCAAAAGAAAAATTAAAAAAAAAGAAAACTAACGAACAACGAACCAGATCAAAATGTAAATTTATTAGTTTTTACACATAATAAATAACAAGGAATAAAAACTTACACGAACTGGTCAAAAAAAGTCAGTTAAAAGTAATTAAGATAATTTATTTATACATGAAAGTCAACTTGAGTTTGAGTTAATACATAGCATAAAAAAACTAGGTATAAGCTGGCTCAATAAATTGGTTCAAAATGCCAGTTAAAAGTGTTTAATGTAAACAACAAAACCAAAAACTACTTCATTTTTCCAAGCTAAACAAATATTTTTATAACTAACCAGTTTCAAATGAAAACAATTTATAAGTTGTACCAATAAGGCGTAAAAGACATTAAATTCACGGAATTGGGTAAATAAATAAATCCTTTAAGCTCGTATCATAATGAGAGGAACCATTTTATTAAATTCAAGAGCTCTTTTTTAATAGAAGACGCGATTTTTTACACTTACCTCATCGCGTCCATTGCTCGATGTGGATAACTTGGCTGGCTTGCCCTTGGAGCTGGTGGAGCTCTTGCGACTGCTCGGACTGTCTGTGCAGGAGCCGCCCGGCTGACCATTGGAATCGGTGCTTTGCGATGGCGCCGACTGCTGTTGCTGCTGCTGCTGCTGTTGCTCCTTGGTCTCAGCTTGGAGAATTTTGATGCTGGACGCATGGGCCTGTGGACTGCTGTGAGTGCTGCCAGTTACGCTGTGCTGGCTGCTGGTGCTGCTGTTGTTGCTGTTGTTGCTGCTGCTGCTGCTGCCGAGTGACTCTGACACAGGAGCAGCGGCAGCGGAAGTGGCTTGTGCCGAAGACGACGATGTGGAATTGGCAATGCTGCTGCGCTCGAGCGTGCCAGCGGCCTCCTGTATGGTCAATAGCTTGGTGCTTAATGTGCTGTTGCTGCTGCTGTTGATTGTTGTAATTGTGATGTCATCGCTGACGGAATCGCGCCTAAAAGAAGAGCAACAGGTTAGTTAAGCTGTGCACAAAGGAGCTATATGCATATATCGGTAAATTATATTTATTTATTTAAGTATATGTGATTTGTTATAGGAGTTTATGGTGCAGTTGTTGAGCTTGAACTAAAGGCATGCAAATTTGGTACGATTTGAGTAGCCAAATAAATGCGGCTTATACTTAACGCTTTGGGCCAGGCCAGCTGTGGAGTTGATCAGTTCTGATCAGTGTTCGCCTACCTGTCGCCATTATTGCTACTTTGTGTACATTTATCATCCTGTTCAGCTTCCTGTTGCTGCTGCTGCTGTTCCAGTGACTGCTGCTGCTGCAGTTGCTGTTGTTGTTGCTGCTGCTGTTGCTGCTGCTGCTGCTGTTGTTGTTCTTGGTGTGCATCACAAATCATTTTTGTGGCATTTGCAGGCTCAACGCTGCTTGCAGCAATAGCAGCTGTTGTTGTTGTTGCTGCTGCAGCAGTTGGTGCAACTGTTGCTGCTGCTGCTGCTGTTGTTGTATTTATATCAATATCTTTAATCCTACAATAAAATTACACATGGAAATAAAAAGCAAGAAATGGCAAAGAGGAATAACCAAAGAAAGAAAAAACAAAAGTACATGCTCCAAGTCTGTTCTTCCTCTTGATACAGTAAAAGCTCCACTAACGGACAACTCAGTTTCATGGATCGACCATTTTTGAGTCGCAATTATTAATTAAACAATTTTTTAACGACGGAAATTATAATTAAATTGGAAAAAATTAAATTAAATTTAGACAATTTGAAGTAATCGACAATTTGGCAATTATTCTTAACCAAAATAGTTCCATATGATTAATTTTCATTTTCACTAACAAATATAAAATATACATACATATGTATTTCTTATTATTATTTTTATTTCGACATATAGTCGTCATTTGTCATTGACAAATAAAAAATATACATACATATGTAATTATTATTATTGTTCTTTCGAAATATTCGCTTCGGAGAGCTTTCACTGTATATATTTATGTTTAGCCCTTACCAAACAACATAAAGCTCTGATGTTTTCCCCATCTATGCTCTCTAATTAACTGTTAATGGCTTGAAATACGTACTAGGAATGAAGTCTCAATATAATTGCCAATCGCTGGCATTGTTGATAATCACTTAGCACTTAGTACACTGACAGGCACACGCACACCAACACCCACACACATACACATATATGAATATAGCTTTATTATTCCCCATCGTGCCAAAGCAACAACTAAGTAAGTAAAATCGACTGCCAGATAAGCGCGATAAGATATTTTCCCTTTTACAGCCACATGTTTGGTCTGTATTATTGTTTCTGGGTTTGGCTTATATACACAAATCTGACTGATCCTTATGAACGCCAAATAACTTATAGGTTTTATTTTTTTTAATATTTTTTTAATGCTAGCTTGGTTATTCAGCAGAATTGTTGGGTGCAAGCAAACCGAAAACTATTAATCGCTTTTTAAAACAGGTGTTTTCCAAGCAATGCCAACATTCGTTTTCTGTGTTAGTAGTTTAAATACTCTTACTTTCATAATTTGCTGATTTAAGTTTTCTTATCTTAAATAATCAACAAATATTTTATAAAATATGCTTCAACTTGAACTTGGACTCTAATTGAGTTATCTTAAAAAACGCATTTTATAAAAGCATCTGTACCAAATTTAATCAAAATAGCTACCAAACACGTCTAGTTCTAAAAGAACAATTAGACAACTTGACATCATAAATGTATAAAACTCTATACAAGCGTATAAAGTAGAACAATAGCTTCGCTGAAACGCAACAAATAGCGGCATTAGCAAAAAAAATGGGGCAGCTATATAAAATAGATATGCCATGGTAAAACTGGTTAGGAATTCCAAGAAAAAAAAAGATAATTTTAGAAGATAAGTTATAGCAGAGTTAATTTAATCATTCACACAACAATTCAAACAAATAACGAATAATTCAAATATTCTTTGTTGATCTTAAATGGAATAAGAAATTTTAATTGCCACATTTATTGCTGTTTTTATGCCTGTTTTAGTTGTAGTATTTTTGGAAAGAAAACAGCTGTGTCAAGTTTGAGTGCACTTTGGTGCAATAATGAAACAAACAAGTCGGAAGTGCCCGAGATAGGAGATACGATATATACGAATGATAAACGTTTTCGTATGGTCAGGAGGAATACATATGTATGTATTCAGAATTTTAATTCTGTTGTGTTTCGGAGATTGCTGCATTTATACAGAAGGACAGACAGACAAGGTAAAGCGACTCAGCTAGCTAGTTGACCTTATAAAGAATATATATTCTTGCTTCCTTATGACTGCTAAAAACAATTGCACAAACCCATTATAACATTTTTGCATTGGGAACAGGGTATAAGAAAAAAACAGAAAATGCAAATTCTATTTTGCAATTTGTTTTATAAAACTGTTAATAAATATTAAACCGAAAAATTTTTTTTTTAAATTATGTGAGGTGGGTGCGGTTTTATTTAACTGAACATAAGATTTTTTCATATGTACTACATCAGTAAAAAATTGTTCTTAGTTAATAATTCCCAAAAATATAAGAAGCATCTTTTTAAAAACATTTTTAATAAAAACCCAATTACTATAGTTTTCCCAATTTTTGCTTATTGTTTCTGTCTTCTTAATTGGCATTGTTACATGGCTGGGGGCAATCAATTTAGATAGCAGCTGGTAATATTAGATGATGCTTGAGTGCAAATTTATTGGATGATAACTCAATTGTGTCATATGATGAGTTAAACTAAACAAAACAATGTTTGCAGTGAACGAGCATTCCAAAGTTTTGCATCTCTCTCCCGCTATCTCTCTGTCTTTGTTCCTCACTTGATACTTGAAATCTCCACTGGCCAAATAGTTTTAAAAAAAAAACTCAACTGAAACGACCTTATCAGTAGCTAAATTTGGGTTAGTAAAATATTTAAATATTTTGTTAAACTTAATAACACGAATAAACAAGTAATGAGGGAACGTCGAATATTATATACTCTAGCAGAGTATTTAATAAAAGCTAATGTTGTACATATTTTAAAAACAACCTTTTTTTCATAGAGAGGGATTGACAAAATTTTTATAATTCGTAAGATTATTTAGGATATCAAGAAAACAAAAACATTGTTTCATATGAAAAATGCAATATTTGATCAATAATTCAATAAATATAGCTATCCGATGCGGCCGACTTTGACTTATTAAATAAGAAAATAGTTTATGAATAAACAGACAGAGATGGCTATATCGCTTCGACTCTTTGTTCTGATTAAGAAAATACATACGCTTTGCGTGGTTTCTCAACAAAATTATAATTCACTCTATAGAAATAAAAATTAAAACGAGAATATTAAAACAAACAAATAATGAAAAAACAGTTGTGCTTGTTACGCCGATAACTAAATACCCTTACATATCTATGTCGCATAGTATACGATATATTCGTCTCAACAATGCAACTGAGCGTGGCGATTATATATTTGGCAGGAAAATATATGAATTCTTAAAAATGTCTCTATTCATCTGACATATTTCGCGACAACATAAAAATACCTGCTGTAAGGTATTAGAAACGATCATTTTGTTTGAATAGGCAACAAAAAATATATAAAATTGTTTAGGTACTGGAGAACTTGTTGAGAAACTCTCAAAAACTTAACGGCAATAAATTGGCCTTGAATAAAACATGCTAAAGAAAGGAAAACTCGAACTAAAACAAGCATACAAATTCCAGAAACTAGCAATACTTGCCATATAAAAATGTATATAAAGGCAATCAACTCACCGCGAGAGCTTGTAAAACCACAGCTAGATAACCTTTGGTTATTCTCAGAGTGTGGGCGCTGGGGAGGGTGGGAAAGGGGGCAGTCTAGGGGCGTGTAACATGCGCGTAACGACAACTGACAACAATTAAATTTAATATACATCTAATTTATAGGTGTCGAGTATATATAAAAGTCAAAATCAAGTTAATTGGTGACTAGAGACTGTGGATAGTTAGGATAGTGTCTGCTCTATTGGGTATCGAGCGAGATGGAGGGCGAAAGTTGGCAATTAGAACACCACGCAACAACAGGGAGAACCCGCCCGAACAAACCAAATAAACGAGTTCTAGCGGAAAAAATCAATAAAAACTGACAAAATAGGCGATAGAAACGTACATTTTGTTGCTATATTTATTTTTCCGCGACTTTTTTGCGCTTTCTTAATTTTGTTCTCTTTGCAATTGTTGTATTTATTGTCTTTTATTGCGGGTCATTCACGTCGGGTCACGAAAAGTATGTCACGATTGGAAAAACGATGACGAAACACAAGACAGCGGGCGCAGTGTATGTTTATTTTTAGCACATTTAGCATTTGGCAAATATGCCATTAATATATTATGAGGAGCGGGTGCCACGTTTGTTAATTATTAAATTCGTTTTTGGGCTTTTCTTATTTTTTTTTATTTTGGTTTTTGTTGTCAGCGCTCACGCGATGTGGAAAGACGAGGAAAGCGAACGTCATTTCAGCGCGACGTTTGAATTTGCACTCGAAAAACGGGCGAAAAGCGCGGCGCAAGCAGCCCAAAGCAGCCGGCAAAATAAAATAACAACAACAACTTAAGTACGTATATATATATATGTATATTGTTTTTGTTGTGTGCCAGAGTCGGCAGTGGAGATTGTATTTTATACGCTTCGCTGGTCGTGTTTGCAGGAGTTTTATGCAAATTCCGGGAATCAAATACGGCAACGCAACTGTTGCGCAATTTCTTTCGTTTTATATTTTTAATGTTGGCAAAAAACTACCTTTAAATTCAATTTAAAAATCAAATAAATAAATAAAAACAAAGTTACATTTTTATTTATTTTTATTTTAAAAAAGAAGAAGCTTTTTAACCATAATTAAAAACCTAAATTTAAATTAACTTCTGAGAATGCTAAGACATTTTTTACTTTCTGAGTCCGTGAAATGGATTTACAAGAAAAATTTACCTACATTTTTTTAGAAATTGTTTTTGAATAAGAACTTTACTCAGTTATGATAAAGTAAAAAAATATATAAAAATGTTCCAAAAACAAATGAGTGACGCTTATAAGATCGACATTTGTTAGACCTTGAAAAATTATTACTAAAAAGTCTTTGTTTATACAAAAACAGTGTTTATTGATAAGAAAAAATGTATTCATTAAAAATTAATTAAAATAAAAATTCTATACTGCTATAACAAAAATGTATTATAATAGAGAAATAAAGTCGAAATATGGTTTCTTTAAGGAGAAATCACGTCAGTTTTATGTTTTAATTGAAAGTTGAAAAATATATGTATTTTATATTTTTCAACTTTCAATTCTAATGGGTATATTTGGAAACAATGTACACACTGAAAGGGGCAGCGTGTATCAAGCGATTTGTGGATTATCTCTTTGCTGATAACTCGAGCCCAACGACTACGAGTTGAATATACTATGGTATATAGAACAAAAAAGAGGAACACACGACATGCAAATTAGGAGCGAGCAACTGTAACTGTTAAAAAACACATGCAAACCAGCAAGAACCTACACCAAATATATAGAAAATACATACAGTGAGCGACAAAATCTACATACGACACCCATTTTCTTTTGTTGCGAATTGACAATCCCAAAAGCATAATCCGAAAAAGTATTTTTATTTAAATAATAAAAAAAAATCTATCTTCAATATTAACTCAACAAATAATGAACGAAAAACATTTGTCGCTCTCTGCATGTTTATATGTACATATATTATGAATCAAGCTAAAAGTAGTTCAAGTCAAAGTAGAACAAATATGTTTTTTCTGTTTTTTTTTTCTGATTGGCAAAAGGAAGAGCAAGAGGAAGACCAGCTGTGGGAGCTACTTACATGGACGTGGAGTGCAGATTGAGGCTGGCGGCGCGTTTGTGCTTTTGTTGCTGCTGCTGCGAGGATTGCCGGAGGAGATTTTGAGCGGTAGCCAAGGATTTGGGCAAAGCACCGTGGCTGGAAGATTTGCAGAGGGACGCAAAGCGTGTGCCTGCGTTTGTTGTTGTAGTCGACTTTTGTTGTTGTTGTTGCTGCTGTTGTTGTTGTTGCTGCTGCCGCTGTTGTGTGACCAAATGCATGACAACGGCAACGCGCCCGAAAAAAAAAACAAACAAAACGCTCCTCTCTCTCTTTAGCGCGACACACCGTTACATTAAATTGTTGCAATGAGATTCGTTTTGCATATTGCAACGGTACATGAGATTTTTGCGTCTATTAAAATTGTTGTTGCTGCTGCTGACGTCTGCGGAAGTTGTTTCTTTTTATTTTTATAGTTTTTCATAGTTTTTATTTAATGACACGGTACACGATTGAGAAGTTGCGTTCAACTGAATTGTAAATAAAATGCAACTGTTAAATAATTAGCCTAAAATGAGATTCGTTAATAAATTCTTTGCTTTGCCTTTTGCAAAATTCTTCCGTTTTCTTTCTTGTAGTGCGCATGAAAAGTATACGTCGTGCTCAGGGCTGTCGAGCCGCGCGCGGCGAAGCTAAGCGTTAAATTCAGCAAATAATTGTGACGCAAAGTAGCAAATGAAAATGCAAAAAAACTGCAAGTAAAATAATTTGTTAAGATTATAATGGGTCGCTATGGTTTTAAGTGATAAATATATGGAGTAATATTTAATGACTTATTTGCCATACCCTGACAGCCCTGTGCCACAGCTGAGTAAAAAATACTAATCTAAATACCAGTCACACAAGGCTGGTCACACTGAAGTTGGGCCAAACTATTTTGAATGTTTAAATACAACAAAGTTTTATTACTTAAATATCACAAAGCAAATTTACACAAATTAAATTAAGCAATTATAAAAATGTTTGCTCCACGCGTCGTCGCTGCGGCGGCGGCCAGTTTTCATCTATTGCAGGCGCTGCAAAGAATACAAATTTAGTTTTGGACAAACTTCAAACAAACTAGAATGAAATATATAAAGCATAAAAACAATTGTCAGCTGCATTTTAATGGGCAGCAAATATGCTTATTAAAATACACTGCACAAAAAAAAAAAAAAAAAAAACAAATCAATATTTCAAGCCAATAAACCGTTTGAAGTCAGTACAAGGCTAGAATTTCCACTCTTAAGCAGTCCGCGAATCAACGACAAATCATCCGGCGACAGCGACCAGCCGGTCAGTTGGCCCACAGACTGCAGCTCCGGGCAGCTGTCCATAAGAAGCTGCAAATCGAGAAACCCATGAGAGAGTAAGTAAATCAAGAGCTGACGACTACACACCTCCACGGCCTGTACAGTGAGCTCGGGCGCCAGCGTGAACCAAATATCCTCCAGAACTTTGAAATCGTGCTGCACAAACATGCTTAAGAAATGTAGATAATAAAGCAGATATTAAAACATCAATATACAAGGAGTGTACATATTTAAAATTTAAATAAATAATTTTAGACCGGTTTTGAACCGAACCGGTTCGCATCCGGAACTCAAATATTTTTAAAATCATAAAGCGAACCTTGAACCAAACCAAATGCATAAAAATTATACCCGAACCGAAACATTTTCTCTTTGAAAACAGTTTGGTTTCATCTTAGTTGAATGAATTGAATAATTGCATTTTTTTATCATTTTCGGCACTCCAACGATAATAATTCTGGGTGTCCTATATAGAAAATACTTACCTAACTATATCCTCATCGGTAAAATCAACCGAATCGACCGCGAGACGCTTCAGGCCTGTGGAATTGCAGAGGAAGGCCTTCAGGGAGCTGGTCATCATATCACAGCTGAGTATCTCGAGGCCCTCCAGCTGCTGGAAACGCGCCTGCGACTGCGCATATGTGAGGCTCTCGATCACATAGCAGTCGAGATCGATGAGCGAGGGACAGAGCCGGGCCAGCTTGCCCAGTTCCAGGTTGCCGGTGCCCTTGATAATGGTCAGATGCCGCAAATTGCGTCCAATGGGTCGCTCCAGCAGCGACATCAGCTCGGCGACAACGAACTTGCAGATCTTGAACTTGCGCAGGCTGCGCGTGTGCAGGGCCCGCAGCGAGCCCAGCTTGGGCGAGTCCAGATAGAGCGTCTCCAGCTGCGGACAGCACTTCATGATCACCTGCAGCGTGGCCTCATCCGTGGCCGTGTCGTGCACATACTTGAGCCGGCACTGGAAATCGCTGTCCACGTTCTCGTGGACGAACTTCAGCGCCGCGCCCACAAACGAGTAGGTGGACAGGGTCTCAATGTGCTGGCACTGCTCCAGCAGGAGGGCGATGTCCGAGTAGCAAATGTTCTCCTCGCCGGGCATGCCCACGTCCACAATGGTCAGCGACTGGGCGCACAAGCCCTTGGCCAGCTGCTCGATGCCAATCTCGGTGATGTCCGTTTCGCCGGATATGTCCAGAATTTGCAGCCGGGTGCAGTTGGCGGCAATCGCCTCCAGCAGCTGATCGTTGGCAATATACGGCACATAGAGCTTGACCAGCTGCTTGCAGCGACGCACAATCTCGTACATATAGTGCATGTGATCCTCCTTAACCCAAATACCCTTCAGATTGAGCACGCGCAGCCCGGCGCCCTGTGCGGCAATCACCTGCAGGATCTTCTCATAGTAGCTGGGCGGAAAGACCTCGGTGACCAGAAAGTGAACGCCACAGTTGAGCAGCATTTGCAGGCAGATGAAACGCATATTGGCATCCAGATAATCCGAGCTGAGTATAACGCGCAGCAGATCCTGATAAATGTTCGATGTGGCGCCCGCCTGGGACAGATACTCGTTCAGTTCCACCATCAAAATGTTGATGTCCAGCTGGACATCGGGCGCATACTGAACGTAGCTAATTGTGGAGACCAGCAGATTGGCCAGCTCCGCCAGCGAGCTGTCGCTCAGGGAGCGAACGATGCACTTCTTCGACATGGTCGCCTTGGAGTGGCGCGTTGATTTGTTTTGTAAACAAACTGCGACGCAGTTGCTGCTGCTGCTGCTGCTGTTGCTTCCTCAACCTGTTGTCGCTGCTCTCGCCCTGGGCGCAGTCTGTTACATCACTCGGCTCAATCGGGCAATCAAAATGATTGACGCGAATTTCGTCAGCTTCTTTTGGTATTAAACGCTGTATTTCAATTGATTTTTAGCTGCTTTGTGGTTATATTTTTGCTAACTTTTTCTAGACGTTCTGCAAGTTCTCTTCGCAACCAAAATAGATCTTCTATAGTTCTATATATAGAGCATATGGCAAACGCGCTCGTTGTGCACACCTCGGCGCCGCAATACAAACTGAGCACTGTTTGCATTTCTGCTCAATCAATTGGTTTGTTTGCCAAAACTAATCAAATCAAGCGGACTAGCAAAGGCGCTGCAAATTGCAAAGTGCGTAGGGTATTCAGTAGTTGCACAAGTGTTAGTCGAAACCAGAAAAATGAGTATATATATATAAATTGAATACCCTATGCAGACATATGAAAAACGTAATTTTTGTCTGATTGCTAGCTTAGTGACAAGTTTGGTTTAGATATCTTAAAAAACAAAAGTTGTTTATACAAAAACTAATTTTTCAATCGATTGTTCCTATGGCAGCTATATAATATAATGGTCAAATATTGATTAAATTTTGCATATTAGTTTAAAGCATACTGACACACTCAATTGCCAAGTTTGATTAAGATATCTTAAAAAACAAAAAAGTTGTTTATACAAAAACTAATTTTTCAATCGATTCTTCCTATGGCAGCTATATGTTATAGTAGTCGTATACAGATATATAGAATATACATGCATATATATGCATTATGCGTTACACATTTCGAGACAGAACTAAAAAAAAACCCTCTGCAAGGGTATCACAAAGTTGTTTTGCCCGCGCAGAGCGTTACGCTTACAAAGCCGATCTATGCATGGGTCAAAAGTAACAAATTAATTTAGTAATTTAAACCATGGTACACTTTAATGTGCAGTACAAATGTAAATACTAATAGAGAGAGATTTGCGTTCGTGTTCTACGCTAGCCTTAGGGCTGCAAATAGCTGGGCAGCTTCATGCGCATAAACAGCCAGGTTGTGAAGAACGAAACCAATATGAATATGAAGCCCATGGCGGTCAGCAGCAGGCGATTGAGATTCGTTTTGCCCGGCGCATGGGTCTGATCCATGATAATAAAGCCCAGGCCACCTATGGTGAATAGGAAGCTGGCGGCCAGTCCCTCCATAATATATTGGGCATTCACGCGATACGGCATAAATGCAACCGGACGCGAGTGTCCGTGCTCGTCGACGGTCGCGCCCACGCTCGGCGGCTCCACAATAACGTCATAGATGATACCTGCAAGGCACAAATTAAACATAAGCAAGTTGTTTATATAGATATATATATATTCATATATCGATGTTGCACTTGCCGCCTGTGACCAAAAAGTAGGAGAGAAGCACAACCGAAAAGACGGCCATGGGCGAGGGCATGGGAATGGAGAAGCCTCGCACTTTTATGTTCGGCGGCACGAGTATGTGGAATGGCAGGTTGTACAGTGTTTCAAGCATTTTGCTGGCCTTAAATTTGCGAAAACTAACTTTGTTTTATGAGAGCCAAAAAAAGCCGGCGTAGGCGTATATTCTCTTTTTGTTGACGTTGTGTAGTTCGTTTGTGAACAAGTTCGATAACATTGAACCGATAAAATTGCACCGATGTAAACTGTTAAGTATCGGAACTAATGGAGTTATGGGCTCATTTTCTGTGAAAATATAAATATTTTTGTTGCTAAAATCTGGCAGCTGTGAATAATAAAAAATATGTCAGCTTTTAATAACTCAATATTAATTTAATGCTTTTCTTACGCTTATCATAACTTTAAGCATGAGAGCATAATTTGCACACTGTTATTGATATCGATAACCTTGTAATGTCAACCGACAACTACAGCTCAATATTTTCCCATTTTTGAACACTTGAACCAATTGTGACAGCCGTGATCACAACAGCTGCGGCTTTAAAAAAAGTAATTTGCAGTTTATTTATTTGTTATGGAGATGGGCGAAGCATCTACCACAATTCTAGACACGGAGACGCAAGAGCTGCTGGAGGCACGAGATGCAGAGCTAAAAAAGGTTTTAAAGTTAAAATTAATACTCAATGCAACTCGACGCCTAAACATGGGACCCGAGGAGAACCCCGAAATCAAACGGGCTCTCAAATTGGTGTCGATAGCCGATTACATGAGCCTGGGCGACGATCAGGAATGCTTGCTCGGTAAGTGGACGGAGAGAGAGAAAGAGAGAGCGAATGCATTTTATTTATACTCCGACATATTTGTAGACTTGCAGGACTGTTGCAAGTGTCCCCCGCTTAGTTATACGGACGGAAAAGCCGTGCTCACCAAACTGGCGGCTAATCTGCGCGGGAGTCTGGCACCGATCGCAGAACTGGGCGACAAGATACGCAGTGAACTGCCCGAGGCACTGGCAAAAGAAGACGTCGTGCAGTTAACACACGGTCAAAAGGAAATAATTAGGGTGCAGGAGGAGCAGCGTGCCAGCCTAGAGAAACTGGTGCAGATGAGCGGTCACAAATGCGCGCTGATGATGAAGGCCGCCGAGCTGAAGATGGGGCCGCATCTGGGCCATGAGCTCAAGCTGCAGCAGGCGCAGGCGCAACTGCTTCAAACAAAGGCGGATTTGCTGCGCATCTACTTCATTAACGAGATATTCTCGCGCACGGATCACAGCCTAAAGGCCCACAAGGAGGTGGACAAGTATCTCGATGAATTGGTCAGCGTCAAGCAGGCGCAAGTTGAAGGCGGACGTCGTTAGAATGTAAATCGCATATAATAAGTGAAATAAATGAAACGTAGCATAAGAATATACTCTTTTAATGCCCAATTTTTGCCTAAATTTTGCATTTCAGTATTTTCTTAACGATGTGGCAACTTATTTTTCAATTTTGTACATAATGTGCGCGGTCTGTTGGGCATCTTCAGCTTTAGCATAGAGATGACCGCGAGGTACATCGAAACATCGTAAAACAGATTATCGTGTTAAAATCGAAACACAACGCTACTCGAAACATCGATACGAATTTTCGATTTTTTTCACATCACTAAGAAAAGGTAAACAAGTCGGAGTCGCGCAATGACGAAATCTGGTTGCGACGAAAACAGCAAAGAGGAGCCGACGGTAAATGGAGATACGCTAACACCTGAAGCAACTGCCGACACCGGTGTTGACTTTGAGGAGACACCTTCGCCGGACTCGGCCAGCGTGTTCAGTGCAACAACAACGACGACAACAGCACGCAGCAAGAGCAGGTCGCCGAACACGCGCAAGCTGCGAAGATTGTGCCGGCGTGCGAAGGCGCCTAAAATGGTGCAGCCCCTCTACAGATACAGGTGCGGTCACTTACATCATATATAATTTCATATTCATATTTAATATTTTGCAGCCATCACGTTCGCGAGGATCACGGTCACCAGATCTTCGGTGTCCAGTTCAATCCCTTTCTGGACAGAAGCCAGGCCGTGTTCGCCACCGTTGGCAAAGATCGCGTCTCCATTTACGAGTGCGTCAAGCACGTTGCAGAAGAGTCTGAAGCTGACGGAGAAGACGGCATACGCTTGCTGCAGGTCTACGCCGATCCGGACGTAAGTGAAGGCGCACATTTCACATTTGTTGTTCATTCGCGGCCCTTTGCAGACCGACGAAAGCTTTTATACGTGTGCTTGGTCCTATGATACGGTTTCCGGCGATCCGGTGCTGGCCGCAGCCGGTTACCGTGGCGTCATCCGCATCTTCAACATCATCAAGCATCAGTGCGCGAAGAACTACATTGGCCATGGACACGCCATCAATGAGCTGAAGTTCCATCCGGTGCGGCCGCAGCTGCTGCTCTCCGGCAGCAAGGATCACTCGCTGCGCCTGTGGAACATACAGACGGATGTGTGCGTGGCCGTGTTTGGCGGCGTTGAGGGCCATCGGGACGAGGTGCTGTCCATTGATTTTGATCTGCGCGGTGATCGGATCATGTCCAGCGGCATGGATCATTCGCTTAAGCTGTGGCACCTCAACAAGCCCGACATCAAGGAGGCCATCGAGCTGAGCGCCAGTTTCAATGCGAGCAAGAACACGGCGCCCTTTCCAACGATCAAGGAGCACTTTCCCGACTTCTCCACGCGCGACATTCATCGCAATTATGTGGACTGTGTGCAGTGGTTTGGCGACTTTATCTTTTCCAAGTCGTGCGAGAACTCGATTGTCTGCTGGAAGCCGGGCAAGCTGTCCGCGCAGCGGCACGAGATCAAGCCACAGGACTCGACAACGGTCCTCCATCACTTCGACTACAAAATGTGCGAAATTTGGTTCGTGCGCTTTGGCTTTAATGCTTGGCAAAAGGTGCTGGCGCTTGGCAATCAGCTGGGCACAACGTTTGTCTGGGAGCTGGACTCCAACGATCCGAATCTGACCAAGTGCAGCCAGCTGGTGCATCCCAAATGCTCGTCCACCATACGACAAACTTCGTTTTCGAAGGACGGCTCCATATTAATTTGTGTGTGCGACGACAGCACCGTTTGGCGCTGGAATCGCATTAATTAAGCAGCTTCTCAATAATAATATCCATATATTTATCCATCAGTTGTGTTTTTCTAATAACTATTAATAGTCTGTCAATTTATCATAGTTAAATTCATTTTTAAAATGCCCGCTGGAAAAATCGATATTTGACAGCGTTGCCAGACGTTGCTGTGCCTTTTTTTTGCTGGCATTTTTAGCCATTTGTCTGGGACTGGAAATATATTCGATAATTCGTGGAGGTCAATCGATTGTTTACAGTGCTGTCAGTTAATATTGGTGTGCAGTGTTGGAAAAGCGTCAAAGCATAACAAAAAAAAGAAGAAAAGTCAAAACGTTTATAAAATTCTGTAATTGCCAAAAGTCTGACGAAAATTGTTTATAATGGGTTCGTCGTCCGGCAAAAAGAGCAAAAAGGATAAAAAGCACAGTCATCGGTCGCGTTCACGCGAACAGCGCGGGGTAGAGGAGGAGGTTACCCTGGACCTGACAGACGATTCGTCCTCGACGCGGCACAGACACCACAAGCACAAGAAGCACAAGGAACACCGCCACCGGCACCACAAGCACAAGGAGCGCGAGCGACCCAGCGAGGTCATCTCCCTGGAGGAGTCGGACTCAGACAGTAGGTGGCGCCAAGTGCGATTATTATATACGCATACCCCATATCCTGTACCCATTGAAAGTGGCTAAAAAGGGTATATTAGTTTTGTGCAAATGTATGTGACAGCTAGAAGGAGGCATATCCGAGCCCATAAAGTGCTTATATTCTTGGACGGGATCAATAGCCGAGTCGATTTAGCCCTGTTCGTCTGTCTGTCCGCGCGACTGTCTGTCCGTCCGTCTGTATATAAGAGCCAGAGGGCTGAACTTTGACTTTTTAAAGTTGCAGTTGCAGATCATGTTTACTTTAAATGATCGATAACCGCGTTTTCGTATCGATATTTATCGGGTTTCACCCGGTTTTTTTAGCATATCTCAGAAACTATAAAAGCTAGAGCCACGAAATGGTAATTAATATGTTCTCGATTCTTTTTTTTCCAGGTTCCGACTGCGTCGAGGTGCCAGTTGAACAAGTTGCCAGAGTGAAGGGCAGCGAACCGATAGCCAGAGAAAGAGAGACGTCAATCCGAGAAAGGGAACCGTTGGCACGGGAACGGGAGCCACTTGCTCGGGAACGGGAGCCACTTGCTCGGGAACGGGAGCCAGCTGCTCGGGAACGGGAGCCAGCCGCTCGAGAACGGGAACGGGAAAGGGAACGTGAGCCGCTGGCGAGAGGAGAACGTGATCACAATGAAATCATAGCGCCGCCGCCACCGCAAATATCCAAGCATCTGGATTACGAGCGCGAGCGCGAGCGACGACGTGAGCGGGAAAACGAACGGGAACGCGAAGCACGCAAGCGTGGCGTGAGGGAGCGTGAACGCGTGCGAGGACGTTCGCGGTCACAGTCGCCAGTGGCCAGCCATCAGGCGTATCAGCAGCGATCCCATTCACCAAAAGCGGACAATAACGCTGGTCGCAAGCGTGGCATTAGGGAACGCGAACGCGAACGGGAAAGGGAACGGGATAGGGATCGGGATCGGGAACGGGATCGGGAACGTGTGTGCTCGGGTAGCCAATCGCCCATACCAGAAAATGGCGCTGGAGATGTGCTCTCCATTGCGGACACGAACAAACTGCGTGCCAAGCTCGGTCTAAAGCCCCTTGAGGTGGAGGCGGGGCCAACGAAAGCAACGCCATCCACAAGCAGCAGTCAGCAGGAGAGCAAAAGATCTGGGCCCGATAAAGATCTCGCTGCGTACAAGGACGAATGGGGCGAGTTCTTGCACAAGCCGGCAGACAACATCAAGGAGAAGAAAGAGGCGGAAAAGCTGCGCGACAAGCTCAAGCAGCGCAAGGAAAAGCGTTTTCTCGAAGAGCGCTTGGCCCGCATTCGCACACTGGGCGAATCGGATGAGGAAACGGACAATGTGTCCAAGTGGGTGGACCGCAACAAGCGCGTCGTCAATGCGCGCGAGGTGGCGCAGCGAAAAGTAAGTGAATAATGATATTAAAAAAAAAAAAAAGAATCTAAATCAACTCTTTCATCCTTTGCAGGCCAAAGAACTGGAGGAGCTTGACGAGGCCTTTGGTGTCACCGAGATTGTGGAGCAGAAGAAGCAAAAGGCTCGTCAATTGGCCTACGGCGATCGCAATTTGAAGGGGCTGCGCGTTGAGCACGACATGGATGACTTCGATGAGGGTCGCACTCTCATACTAACCCTCAAGGATCAGGATGTGCTCAATGAGGAAGAGGGCGACGCTTTGGTCAACGTCAACATGCTCGACGATGAGCGCTACAAGAAGAACGTGGTTAACAAGAAGCTCAACCCGCTCAGCTATGGCTATAATGTCTATGAGGAGCAGTACGATGAGCTCGGCAATCCCATTGAGCGCTCCATATTGGAGAAGTACGACGAGGACATCGAAGGCCAGCCCCAGAAGCGAAAGAACTTTGTAATTGGCGAAAACGTCGACGAGGAGCGCGAACACAGGCGCAAGCTGCTGGAGATTAAAACAAAATTGGCTGGCAAACGTTTGGAAACGTTGCAGGACACGCAAATACAACTAGCATCGGACACTTTCAGTGCTGAGGAGCTGGCCACGTAAGCTATATCTATATATTTTGTAATCTTGCTTTAGATCATTTTCTATACTCATGCACGAAGTGAAAAGAGCATATTAGGTTTTTGCAATGTCCATCCGGCTATCTTTTGAAGCTAAAGACTTCAAATTTGGAGTATATACACGTGAAACCCCGCGTCAAATTAACATTGACAAATATTTTGACAAGCGAAGCTCTCGGATCCATAGCTCCCATTTTCCAAACTCGCATAACTTTGTCAAAACTGAAGCGATTTTCATGGTCGATGGCATTTTGCTCGTGATTTGGCATCTAGATTGATTCTGCGTTTAAAAAATATGCATTATTAAAAATAAAATTTTTTGATTTTTTTGGGGTAAAATATCATGTACTTCCCCCCTTACTCATTTTCAAAAAAAATTTTTTTTTTAAATTTAGAATTGCAAGTTTGTATTTTTAATTGATTGTGGTTATCACAATTAGTATAAAAAACAACATTAAAACTGATTCTGAGGGGGACAAATTTTCTGTCAAAAATCATGCTTAAATTGAAAAAATATTTGACATGTAAAGCTCTCAGATCCATAGCTTTAATATTTCATATACCCATAACTTTGTCAGAACTGAACCGACTTTCATGTTTGATGGCGTTTTGGATATGGTTTGACCTCTAGATTGATTCTGCATTTAAAAAATATGCATTATTGAAAATTAAAGTTTTTGAATTTTTTTTGCTAAAAAAGCATGTACTCCCCCCTTACTCTTTTTCGAAAATTTTTTTCTTTCAAAATTTAGAATTGCGAGTTTATATTTTTAATTGCTTGTGGTTGTCACAGTTAGTATAAAAAACCACTTAAAAACCGATTCTGAGAGGGTCAAATTTTTTGTCAAAATGCATGCCAAAATTGACAAAAATTTTGACAAGTAAAGCTCTCGGATCCATTGCTCCCATATTCCAAACTCACATAACTTTGTCAAAACTGAAGCGATTTTCATGGTTGATGGCATTTTGCTCGTGATTTGGCATCTAGATTGATTCTGCATTTAAAAAATATGCATTATTGAAAATTAAAGTTTTTGCATTTATTTTGGCATCTAGATTGATTCTGCATTTAAAAAATATGCATTACAAAAAATAAAATTTTTTGATTTTTTTGGGGTAAAATATCATGTACTCCCCCCTTACTCATGTTCAAAAAATTTTTTTTTTTTAATTTAGAATTGCAAGTTTGTATTTTTAATTGATTGTGGTTATCACAATTAGTATAAAAAACAACATTAAAACTGATTCTGAGGGGGTCAAATTTTCTGTCAAAAATCATGCTTAAATTGAAAAAATATTTGACATGTAAAGCTCTCAGAAACTCAGCTTTCATATTTCATATTCCCATAACTTTGTCAGAACTGAACCCGAATTTCATGTTTGATGGCATTTTGGCCATGGTTTGACCTCTAGATTGATTCTGCATTTAAAAAATATGCATTATTGAAAATTAAAGTTTTTGCATTTATTTTGCTAAAAAAGCATGTACTCCCCCCTTACTCTTTTTCGAAAAATTTTTTTTTCAAAATTTAGAATTGCGAATTTATATTTTTAATTGCTTGTGGTTGTCACAGTTAGTATAAAAAACCACTTAAAAACCGATTCTGAGAGGGTCAAATTTTTTGTCAAAATGCATGCCAAAATTGACAAAAATTATGACAAGTAAAGCTCTCGGATCCATTGCTCCCATATTCCAAACTCACATAACTTTGTCAAAACTGAAGCGATTTTCATGGTTGATGGCATTTTGCTCGTGATTTGGCATCTAGATTGATTCTGCATTTAAAAAATATGCATTATTGAAAATTAAAGTTTTTGCATTTATTTTGGCATCTAGATTGATTCTGCATTTAAAAAATATGCATTACAAAAAATAAAATTTTTTGATTTTTTTGGGGTAAAATATCATGTACTCCCCCCTTACTCATTTTCAAAATATTTTTTTTTTTAATTTAGAATTGCAAGTTTGTATTTTTAATTGATTGTGGTTATCACAATTAGTATAAAAAACAACATTAAAACTGATTCTGAGGGGGTCAAATTTTCTGTCAAAAATCATGCTTAAATTGAAAAAATATTTGACATGTAAAGCTCTCAGAAACTCAGCTTTCATATTTCATATTCCCATAACTTTGTCAGAACTGAACCGAATTTCATGTTTGATGGCATTTTGGCCATGGTTTGACCTCTAGATTGATTCTGCATTTAAAAAATATGCATTATTGAAAATTAAAGTTTTTGCATTTATTTTGCTAAAAAAGCATGTACTCCCCCCTTACTCTTTTTCGAAAAATTTTTTTTTCAAAATTTAGAATTGCGAATTTATATTTTTAATTGCTTGTGGTTGTCACAGTTAGTATAAAAAACCACTTAAAAACCGATTCTGAGAGGGTCAAATTTTTTGTCAAAATGCATGCCAAAATTGACAAAAATTATGACAAGTAAAGCTCTCGGATCCATAGCTCCCATATTCCAAACTCACATAACTTTGTCAAAACTGAAGCGATTTTCATGGTTGATGGCATTTTGCTCATGATTTGGCATCTAGATTAATTCTGCATTTAAATGCATATGCATTACTAAAAATAAAATTTGATGAGTTTTTTTGGGGAAAAATATCATGTACTCCCCCCTTAATCTTTTTCGGTAAATTATTTTCTTTCAAAATTTTTAATGGCGATTTTATATGTTATTTACTTTTTATCCTACAGCTTTAAGAAACCAAAGAAAAAGGTTAAAAAACTGCGTCAGAAGTTAAAAGCGGAGGATTTGAAACCAATTGCCGAGACTTCGGGCATCTCAAATCTGGGCAGTCGTCATGGACGCTATCGTGAACCCGACGACGATGTTGACATGACAGAGGACTCAAAGTCACAAATTAAGCTGGAAAATGACGACGATGATGACTTGGAGCGCATGCTGTCCAAGGCTCGCAAGCTCAAGCAGAAGGAAAACATAATAAAGAAGTCGTTGCCCGACGATGTGGCAACCATGAAGCACGATATTAAACCAGAGCCCGTGGATGAGGCTACAGCCGCTGGTGGCATGGCGCTCAGCAGCGTCGATGGCAACATTGTGCTTAATGCCACTGCGGAATTCTGTCGCACGCTGGGCGATATTCCCACCTATGGCATGGCGGGAAATCGCAACGAGGACTCCAATGACATGATGGACTTTGACAGGAGCGAAGCGTTGGATGAGCACATGGATACCAATCAGGAGGAGCCAACGTTAAGTCATGGCACCTGGAATTCGGTCAATCCCGACGAAGTGATGCAGCCCGCTGATTTAGACAACTTGGGCGATGACGTCGAGGAAAGGGCCATATTAGATGAGGAGCCCGATGTCGGCGCTGGCGTGGCAAATGCGCTGCGACTGGCGCTATCGAAGGGCTATCTGGAAAAGGAGGAAAAGAATCGACCGAGTAACACAAAAATGGCGCATCTGCAGGCAAAGAACTATTCCATTGAAGATAAAGCTGCTGGGTAAGACAATTGGCAACTCTGAACATGGTTTTTGTACTCTGTGTCAGGCTTTGGGGGAAAAAGAAGAGAGACTTGAAATTAAAAATGTAAAATATATATCACTTTATGTATATACGAATGCATGTTGCGGCAGCTCGAGCTTGAGTACAGGGTATCTGCCAGTCGGGCACTCTCAATTCAACACACTTATATGTTTTTTCATGAATTTTCCTTTTTAGCGAGGACGATAAAATCGGACGTCGCGATCGTTTTCACGCTGGTCCCATTATGGACTTTAAGGACAAAGAAACCTTCAAGCCCAATGTCAAACTGGACTATATTGATGACAATGGTCGCATCCTGAACCTCAAAGAAGCTTTCCGCTATCTGTCGCACAAGTTTCACGGCAAAGGACCAGGCAAAAACAAAATTGAGAAGCGTTTGAAAAAAATGGAGCAAGATGGCGTAAGTTTCCAAAAAGCATATATAATTTTTAGATTAAAAGAAATTTTTTTTTTTAACAGCTAATGAAAACAATGAGCTCCACGGACACGCCACTGTGCACACTCACGATGCTGCAGCAAAAGCAAAAGGAAACCAAGACGCCCTATGTGGTGCTCAGTGGCAGCAACAAAAACAATTCTGGCGTCAGCGGCGCCCTAATATCAAAATTTAAATAAAAAGTTGGAAGACAGCTTCACAATAAGACCAAAACCAAATGCAATAGTTACTTCCCAAATCACAACCTAAATGCTAATTGTAGTTGATATACACATAAGCTTAGAATTCACAACCACTATGCAAAATTATTTTTAATTAACTCAAACTAAAAAAGAAAATTAGATTTTTCTTAAACAAAAACTAAACAGCCATAAAAATACGTTTGTGTTTGTTTTTTGAGCAACTTTAAAAGTTAAACTAAACGTACAATTCTTAGTTTAGAAACATTTTAATTAAAAACTTTCAAATTGGTTTTGTTTATTAATAATTTTATATTTATAATTTGTATAACGCGTAATGACTTTGTGTTTTATGACCCTAAAAGGTATATATATATTGTCGATCTAGCTAGGTGCGTCTGTCTGTCCAGCCCTGAGTCGGGGTCTATAAGAACTATGTGCTTTGAATTCGGAATGTGACTTTGTGTACGGCACATGAACACACAAATCAAATTGATTTAAGTAAATTTTTTGTTTTTTATCAATTTCGCGTCGCGTTTTTCTGGAATTCACAAAAATCAGTTTTTAGTCCGAGGACTATTAGAGCTTTTTAGTGGCAAATTTGGTAAGTAGGTTCTTGTATAGTAAACTGATCAAGAATATATTTGGATAACTCCATTCTCAAAAATTAAGAGGTATAGCTTGCTCTATGATTTACACACACAACAAACTCAAATGAATTAAAGAATAATCATGCGCAATATTTATATATATATATTTTTTAAATATCAAAAGATCTGATAATAAATATTTACACAATTATTGCCTGAGCGAAAGATCAGTCAACTTAATCTATAAAACAACAACTATATAATTATCGGCATCTTCCAAAATGTAATCCAATTTAACAGGCAGTTCCCTTCGATCTCGGCTCTGAACTCAACACATTAATGAACATTGGCGGGTCGCCTCGATTAAGTGTGACTACAAATAAAATAAAATTAAACATTTCAATAGATTTTCAGATTGAGCTTTGGTAATAATATACCAGTAAAGTTGCAGCCCAGAAGTTTACGTTGCCTGCCCTGTACAAGTTCGAAGCGCTGATCCTCGGGACCGGTGCAATTTATGTTGGAGCTGTTGTACTGAAAGCGCCAGCTGCATTTGCTGTGCGCAAATTGGATATTCTTGACCAGCACCTGCTCCACTTTTGGAGGCACATTGGAAACGTTCAGCTGCAGCTGGGAGGTGTCGGCCACACGGGCAAAGTTGAGGCCACCGTAGCCAAAGATGAGGGCTTGCAGAAAGCCACCGATGCCAGTTAGGAAATTGGCCGAGCCCTCATATCCAATGGGCACCTCGCTCCACACCTTGAACTCGGCGTGCACATAGCTCTCGTAGCCGCGTCTAAAGTACTCGTTGGCCCGCCAATTCTCTCGCGTTGACAGATAATTGGCCGCAAACATGGACCAGGTCATCGCTGGGCCGGTGACGCGCGTAACGTTTGCATAATAGTGCAAATCGTTCAGATGGGTGGAACTAAGGGGATTGGGAGAAACATGGAAACACGAGTTTAGCTATTTTTGCGGCCACTCACCTGCTGTCGAACTGCAGCGGATATCCGAGTAGGATTGTGTCCGCCTGTTTTACGGTCTGATTCAATTTGTAGCCCAAATGCTGAGGATGATAATCGAGCTGCTTGTCACGTAGTATTACCAGCTGATCTCTAAGCTGGCGCCATTTCTCGAATAGATCCGTGCTGCTGTTGCCACATCTGCATCCAGTCCAGGCGGCAAAGTCGAGTGCGATTTTAGCCACTGCATTCGTGTACACATTGTCATTCACGTCGGCGTGATCCTCATCCGGTCCCATCACGTTGAGCAAGTGACATGTCTGCGTGGCCTGCTCACAGGTTGAGCGACTGGCCAAGAACTCGGCCACCTCGGCGGCTATGGGCCACGCCCGCTCACACAGCCAGGCATAATCATTGGACTGCGCAAAGAGCTTTTGCAGCGCAAAGGATATGTCGGGTGAAATGTGTATCTCTTGTTGAGCAATTTCAGGACAACAGGGATTCGTTACATCAGTGCCCGTGTAAGCGCTTTCCCAAGGAAATCTAACACCAGAGAAGAGTTGTGGTAAGAGAAAAAAGAAAATAAAAAAATAAAAAATCATTAAGAACGTTGCATTCGGGTGTAACCGACTGCGCAATACTCGTTCACAGTAAAGCTCGAGTCATTATTATTGTTTTTTTTTTTTTTTTTGGAAAATTGTCTTTTTTTTATAATTTATGGGGGCGGGATTGGGCGTGGCCGAAATTTTGTCGGCTCAATCTTCAGAGGAGGTTATATGAACACTGTCTGCTAAAATTGATGACTCTAGCTCTAAGTTTGTGGGAAATATGGTTTACCCTCCCCTAAGATATATAGATTTCATCGATTTGCAATGGCCCTAGTGAGCGTATCCAAACATTCTTTGTGCGATCTTTAGAGGCGACGTTCAGTAATCTGTTTAAACAAATTTGATGCAACTAGCTTTAAATCTAAGGGAGATATGTATATTAAACTATTTTGCCACGCCCCAAACGGGCGTAGGCAAAAAATGTTAACACTTTAACTGTCGCTGGTATACTCGAGTATATATTCGGAATTTCAAGTCTCTAGCTTCAATAGCGATGCAAATAAATGGATTCATACAGACAGACGGACATTGCACAATTTTAATATACATTTTTCACTTTGTGAACGAGTATAATAATCTGATTTAAATTGGTTTTTGCAGAAAAAAAAAACACACCTGGCGCCTTTGTCGCCCATCGTATGTGCATTGTATCTGGCGCCTGCCAGATGTCTAAAGCGATAGTCAAGCAGTTGTTTCCCGTACTCAAAACCAAACTGCGTGACCACGGGCAGCATCCAAATCTCCGTGTCCCAAAAGTTGTGACCCTGATAGTCCGCATCCAGATTGCCGCGGGCCAAGCCCGTGGGACTCATGCCATAGTAGGGCTCATTGGCCTGATTGCTGCTGAGCGTTGGCAACGAGCTGGCCAAATAGAAAATGCCCGCGTTCACAATGCGCGACAGTTCCAATGCATCGCCAATAAGTTCAATGGAGAACTGTTTATCCCAGAACTCATGCCACACGTGGACATGGCTTCGGAGCATTGCAGTGGACTCCAGCTGAAGCAAGTCCTGTAGCTCCTTGAGGGCCACACTTTGCTGGCGATCGATGCAAACGATGATGCGATGTTGTAGCTCTGTCTGCCCTGTGGGCCAATTTAGTTTACGTGGCTGTTCCATTGACTCGCTGAACAGCACGTAGATCTCGTGAGGATCGGGTTGGAATTGCTTCAACTCCAACACTTTGGTCCGTCCGCGCAGCAGGCGATACTCTCCGGCAGCGGAGCTGCCATTCCTTAGCACCACAAAGTCAAAGGCATTGCTGAGGTTGCCTGGCTGCTGAGTTAGCTTTAGGTACTGTGGCCCTGGGGTAAAAGATCAGGTGGAAAATATAAAGAATTAATAGTATTATAAATTATGATTTGGGTAAACATTATGCGAGAGTTGGCCTACCAATATTACATAATTATATATCATAATTTTTATACTTTTTCTCGAAGTAAAAAGAGTATATTGAATTTGGGCCCAGTCCGTATGAACGCAACTTTATTTGCCGCTATTGAAGCTAGAGACTTAAATTTTTGAATATATACTCGTGTATACCCGCGCCAGATAAAGTGTTAAGATTTTTTGGTTACACCCACCGAGGGCGTGGCAAATCGATTTAATCTATATATCTCTGTTTTACATATTTTTTTTATATATATATTTTTTTAAAGTTTTTATAAAAATTACTAAAGATATTCTTTAAAGATCGCATATTTGGATATGTCCAATGGGCGCATGGCAAATCGATCAAATCTATATATCTTGGTAGCGGGTAAGCCGCGAAAATCAATATCTCCCACAATTTTAAAGCAAAAGTTACAAAATGTTGGCAGGCAGTTTTCTTATGACCTCCTCTAAATATCGAGCCATACAATTTCAAACACGCCTTCTCCCGCCCCCACATATTACAAAATTCGAAATTTTTCTAACATTAATTAAGACCATTTTCGACTGGTATTATACTGCGAACGAGTATGGCGCTGTCGGTTACACCCGACTGCAACGTTTTTACTGGCTTCTTCATGCTTACCGTCATTCAATGCATCCGTTGTCTGTCTGATGGCTATCAGTTCATAGATCAGAGCCCGATTATAATACCGATGTGGATAGGTGCGTTCTTCGAGTGTTATGCCTATGGATGCATAACTTCTTCTATGTCGAAAGTAGCCATCGCGGAGATTCATTTCAAAGCTAACATCGTTGGCCTCATTGCTGATCAGGCAACCAAGGGGATCACATAGCTCTGCACTTATATTTATCCAGTTGGGTATGCGTGCTCGTTTGCTATTCCCACCAGCTCCATTGTAGACACCATTCATGAATATGGCATCGCCAAAGACCGTATAGCCCAAATGGCCATTTGACAGGCTGGGCATGAATCGCAAATCTTCGGGCAGGCTGTCGGGATAGGAATTGTGATTTTAATTAAATTTAAAATTAGTGTTTTTATTAACTATGAGCTCAATGCATATTTCAATCCAGTTTTGCACTTTTAAGCTCTTCAACATTTTTTTTATATTTTATTTGTAGTACTAATGAATAGTTACAGCAATTATAACATTTGTTTTAATTTACGAACTTAAAAAAAAATATCGAAAACATTTTTTGTGATTGAGATCAGATTATTTTACTGTACATTTGCTTCAGATCTGAAATAGTATTTAATTTAAATAAGTTCATAAACGTTTTTATCATTAGAAGGAAAGTTTTTTTTTTTTAACTTTTTTTACTGTACATTTGTTTTAGATCTGAAATAGCATTTAATTTAAATACGTTCTTATACCTCTTTGTCTTTAGAATGTAAGTTTCTGGTGTATCAGTGCTGCAGCTCCAGATGAGCCCGAAAATCAAAGCAAAACACAAGCTCAACATATTCAATTTACATTAATCTTATATTTCAGAATGTCTAGGCAATACTGAAATGTGTATTGTAAGTGTCGATGGCCAAATAAACTTGATAAGCGTTAATCTGAACGAGGCGCATTCTGTTTATTTGTATTTTTGTTCCGATTGCTTTCTCTCAGCTCGAGTGCTATCAGTTAAAATTTGCAATCTCTAACATTAACAAGTGCACAACGTTAAAGGAGTATATTGGTTTCGGTAACAGCCGTCTGACTATTCGTGTTTCTGTATGAATGCAATTTTATCGAAGATGAACTCTTGAAACTAGTATTGTGTGCTCGTGTGTATATAAGTATTAAAACTTGTCAGACAGATTACTGATAACCTCCTCTGAAGATCGAGTCGAAAATATTTATAAAGATTGAGCCTTAATTAAGCAAGTTTTTGAGTTTTAAGCTGTTATAACACTGTGCACAGAGTATTGCGCGGTCGGTTACAACCGACTGTATCGTTTACAATTACAAAAAAAAAAACAATAAAAATATTAGTAGTATAAATAATAGTAGTATTTATATTGTCTTTGGTTGTAGCTGTAAATTATAATGGGTAAACGTTCTGTAGTCGGTTTTTTGTTATTTATTTATTTATATAATTAAAATTATAAAATTAAAATCTTAAGACTAACAAGCAGTGGCTGCTAGGGCCTTCAGCTCGCGAAGTGAGGAATTTTTTATATCCTTTACTTGTACAAATGAGAGAAAAAGAGATGGGTAAATTATATAAAAAAAAACTATATACACTATTTTAAAAAGAAAATAGTTATAGACAATTAAAGCAAAGATTGGGCGTGCTGCACAGCGGAATGAATGGAGACAATTATGGGAAATCTTCTAATGGCATCAGACGCTCAAAAAAGCCATTAAACGGTTAACTGACAATCCCATCTGGTTTATCTGTGTCGCTGTTGTTATTGTCGATCTCTGGGGTGGCCCAGGCACCCAGCGAGCACCTGCGTATTTTATTCCAAAACAATTTTTCTTTTCTTTTCCTTTATATGCTCCATTTTTTTTTTGTAGTGCACATAATTCTTAGCAATTATGCTTTGCAGCTGGGCTAATTATACGGCTTTGTTGTTGGCGCTAATTACGTGAGAATCTCTGCATGCAACGAAGCTTTGAGCTTCATACGAGCAGAAACCATAAAGCCGTAGAAAACCATAGAGGCCTCCGAAAACAAATTCAACATCGCCCATACCATCTTTGCCCCGACAGCGAAGCGTAACCAATAGAACAGCTATGGCAAGAGCAACAGGTCCGTAAGCTGCCCGACTAACTATAACCGATATGGACTCATGATTGGGACGTCACGACCGAGGGGGGGTGGGGTGGGGGGTGCCTCTGGAAGCACCGGGAACCCTTACATCTTAACTTGGCTGGTATCTGAAGCCAATTTTAATGACGTTCCGCCGTGATAGGTTTTCTGCTCAAGATCCATAAAGAAATGCTCAGGTGTTCGGGCTATATAGACACCAGGTACAGTCAGCATTATTGTTGGTTGTCTTCTGCCACTTTGTGGTTGCTTGGCACGAGATTCGAATCTGGCGTAGATCTATGGGGTATGTGATTTACCCTTTGTTTTGCGGCTTTACCTCCCCCACACGCCTTGTCTCTCTCTCTCTCTCTCTCTAACTGGCACTAACTGTCTCGCTCTGGCAGTTTAAAATGCTCATGTTGTTGTTACAGTTGTTGTTGCTATATATATTTTAAGAAGTCTGTGCAGAGCCTGCCTATCGCGATGTCGTAGCTCGCCGAAGCGTAACTTAAATATTAAAACAATTTTTTTGTTGCTGTTTTTGTTGTTGTTGTCTTAGTTGCCGGCCATTTTGTTGGCGGTTTTGCCGTCAGATTTTGTTTTTTTTTTTTTTTGCAGTGTTTTTGTGTTTTTGTGTGTTTGTGTGTTTTGTTTTTTTTTTTAACCTGTTGCCAGAAAAGTCGCGTCGAGAAATTTACGCAACGAAGCGTTGCCAATGAGTTTCCGCTTTTGAGGCATTGGGCATGGGCTTAGTCGTCGTCGCCGCACCACGCAACAGCACCAACACCAACAGCCCTGCAACAATCATTTTAACAATGCCTACGACAACAAAAACACACGCGAGGGGCGCTTTGCACATTTTTAAAAGCAGCAGCTCCGGAAGGGTTTCAATTAAAAGCAAGTAAGAGCGTTGCAGTCGGGTGTCACCGACTGCACAATACTCGTGCTGGAATAATATAGATTTTTTTTTGTAATTTGTGGGTGCTGTGCAACTTGTTTTTCACTTCGTGAAAGACTATTAAAAAAATTTGTTTTTCTATGATTTAAAACTTTTTATCATTTTTTTTATTATTCTGATTGTATAAGTATTTCTAATATTTTAAGAAAACAATGTTCACTTAAATAAGTTTTTTTTTTAATTTGAAATGAATGTATATTACTTAAGAATTATTTCGATTGTGAAAATACACACTCTACGAAATAAAGGAACTTTTTCTACAAATTATGGCAACAAAAATCTATTGTTCATTTCAAAAAAATTAGTGGCATACGAATTAAAAGTGGTTAGGGCTAATGTTAAAATAATGTATCTTATATAAAATAATGTACCCTTAAAAAACTATGGCTGAATATAGGGATATAGAGATCATAAGTACAATACATAAATATAAATAAAACAAATAAGAAAGTGTAGTCGAGTGAAACCATCTGCTTAATAACAGCAGCTAACAATATTCTTGATTATTGTAATCCCAAAGCAGTGACCTTCAAATTTTAGATAAGAAATCTTGATATTTTGGAAGCAGAAGTGGGCGTGGATCGATCGTTAGACTACCTGCGAAGCGCAGAGCAATAAAAACAAGTAAGATTGTTCTTTTTGAGGGGATTTGATTAGGAGATACCCTGAACCCGATTCACGTTTAGGGTGTTTCCCGCCACACTGGAAAATTTGAAGAAAAAGTCTACAACAAAATGTATAAATAGAACAACTAAATATATGTATGTATGAGCGCTTGGGTTTCGCTAACAACATTTAAATTTTCATGCTCCATGTTGACTGAGACTATTAATAATTTGCTATGAAATATATTAAAACATATAAAATATTATTTATTATTAAGCAAAAACTATTCAGTAATGAAATAAATTATTTTATTAAATTTTAAGTTTTGTTTAGATATATATATATATATATATTACAGCCCTCGCTCAACAAATGAAGCTGAAGTCTTCGCTCGTGTTTTTTTTGTTTTTTTTTTGGATCTGGGTCTTTGGGTGTTTTTCTGCCTAATTTGTGTGTGTGTGCGGCCGAAAATGAAACGCGTGTGAAAATTATGTTTATTATATTGTAGATAGTATAATATACAATGTAAAATTCAAAACACATAAATATATACACACAAGAGCAATCATGTGCTTTCCCCGACTTAGTTTTTGGGTGTTATCCAACTGCGCTGGGAGCGCGCAACTTTACCTAATTGTTGTAATTTGCTTAGATATATACACGTATTTTATTTATTGTTGCAAGATAATTATGATGATTATCTGTGAAAGGGCGTACTTATTTTAATCTTTTGTTTTTTAAATGGCAGTCGGCACTGCCAATGTGTTTTAGCAGTAGCCTGGGAATCAAGCTCAAGACCACAGCAAGACCACAGATAGAGCAAAGCCATCGACACCGTCTACCGGCAGCGTATTTGCAACTCAATTATGAGCCGAGCGTCGGCTGTATCTCCATCTACACATCTGCATGCACCTGACCATTCGTGCAATTCTAGCTGATAATTTGCATTATTTGGTGTGCAGTGCACACAGGTGGCTCTGCCCGAGTCGCCGCTGATCTCACGCGTCGCGCGATCGCGTAAAAAGCACTGTGCAACACGTTGCTTGAGTTGCAAGTTGATATCATTTTTAAAAAAAAAAAAACCTTGATCACAAAAACTATTTGAGTTAGGGTCATATTATTTGGTATGCCGAATCTCTCAAAAGCTTGGAGGCAATTGCAAACTAACTATTTTGATTAAGCTTACATATTAAATTTAAACAAAAAAATTATATTATGGTTAAGCTGCAAGTTGAGATCAGTTGATCACATAAACTATGTAAGTAAGGACCATATTATTTGGTATGAAGAATATCTCAAAGGCTATTGCTTTATGCCTCCGAGCTGGAGGCAAGCTTAGATATTACATTTAAGCAATTTTATTATTTTTTTAAATAATTACTTTTCTTTAACTGTATATTTATACCTTTATATTAAATACTATATATAAAATATCACCTGATATATAATTTTATATACTATCACTGATAAATTTTATAAAATGTAATCAAAATAGGTATTAATCTTAAGTATGTTAGTTCTTTATGGTTAGTTTAGCTAGGCTTAGATGCGCACAAATAATAAATTAATATCAACAAATTACTTAAGAAAAAAAAAATTAAAAAAATCAACGATGTTTTTTTATATAGGACTTGGGTCAACCTTAGGCCGGAATAATAGTTTACCCTATTTACCCAATTTACATCCATACTTTGCTTAACGTAATACGAAATGCCATAAATCGAAACAGAAAAGTACATAAATTAAATTGCATTAAAAAATATCTAACATTTTTATAATAATGAAATGATCAGTAGAAAACAGACTTCGGTTAATACTTAAAATTAATTAAAATTATTTAAAAAAAAATAAATATATTATTAATAAATTATTAATCGAAAAAATAGGCAGCTAATTGAACTTTTGGTATAAAAATGGCAGAGGCCGCTAAGCAAACATGCCGCTAATAGAGACGATCGTAAAGCGAGTTATGGCTGTATTTGTATTTTGTATTTTGTATTTTGCAAAAATCTTTGGAAATCAGCCGAGTTTTGACATGTTTCAACTAAACTTCTACCAGTTTTTCAGCCCAATCTAATTCAGTAAACCTGAATTTGAATTTGTTGTATGGTGTTGCAAGCAGAGCCTTCAACAATTCTGCGTTTGCCAGCATGTGTGCAACGTCTGTGACTCTGCGAGGCGACTCCTCAATTGAATTACCAGCGGCAGCAAAAAGGCAGGCAGGTACTCATAGGGTACTCGTTCGCGGACGAGATATGCACACTCGTTCGCTGCAGATAATTATCAGCATGAGGCGCAGCTTTTGGGCGATTGATATGTTAATTTCGTTTGCTTCATTTGAAATGCGTAAGTCATTCGTAAGCAACCACCAAAAGTGGCAACTGAATTGCACAGGTGCGACAAATGGCAACGCTTGGCTGGCCGCTAATTAAGCAAGTTCTGCAGGTCAGCAGCAGGAGCGTGGGAAACCAGCCAAAACAGGATACAAAGGCATCTGTACTTATTTGGCTGATGCGGCCAATGCGGCGTATGAGCTATTTTTGATGACGGCACAAGCTAACAGCGCTGGCAGCGTCTGCTCATCGAACATTGCTGTAATTTTACAGCTGCTGCTTAAGTTAATGGCAAAGCACTGAACGCTGCCCGAGCGGAACCGCAAGCGGCAACTGTAGAATATAGCCAAGACCAGTGGAAGGCAGTAGAAGGCTTCTTCGAGCCGTGCCCGG
The DNA here is from genome assembly GCA_035041545.1 of Drosophila colorata. Classification (NCBI taxonomy): domain Eukaryota; kingdom Metazoa; phylum Arthropoda; class Insecta; order Diptera; family Drosophilidae; genus Drosophila; species Drosophila colorata. The sequence goes on along the minus strand of JAWNLD010000320.1, from coordinate 3,378,698 downwards.
CTCATAATTCGCTTGACAGGCGCGCGCAGTTGGAGCGTTATTAGCGTTTTCCATGCGGCGGTTTCAATTATTACACCTGTTGCTTGGCCAAGCAGCGGCAGCGGCAGCTACCTGGCGACCCCTCGACAGATTTGCGGCGTCGCTGATTTTATTTTATTTTCTTTTTTTTTTTTATGAATTTTCATAAGATACCATTGTAGCTACAAAGCGTGCTTCCTGCTGCAGAAGTAACCATCAACAGCATTTGCGGCCAGATAGCGTGGCGTGGCCTATGCCTTGGAAAATATCAATACCCATTGGCAATAGTTGGAGCTGGGGCCAACGATAAGATCGTTGCTGGACATAGCTGCAGTATCCTCATCAATGATTGCGGCCAGCCATCAGTTCATAAATATTTCTCGCTTCTTCGCCCAGATAATTACAGGCTCTTGAGCTACTCGAGCTTGTCAGCAGCAGCAGCAGCAGCAACAGCAGCCATTTAAGGTGTGAGCCTGCACAGACAACGATCCAAACAACAATCGGTAGCAACAACAAGCTCAACACGTATACGCATCACTGCAACCTGCAGCCGTTGCAAGTCGCCTCTGTGGCACTTTGTGGAAAATTGATTTTAGCTCTTATTGTTTTTAGAGCGTTTCATATCTCACGTCATCTTTGGCTGTAACACTGCGCAGCTGGAAAATCGATGACGTTTATTGATGCTGGCTTATTGGACAATAATAGAGTTGTTATTGCTTCTTAAGTAAAATGCCGGATGGGGCGCCATCTAGCGTCAAGCACACAGAACGCGACAAGACTGTAACGAAGCTGTAAAATCTTTGTGTGTGGAATTTTAAAGGTTTAGTAGACGAAGGCCTTAGATTGTTTACAAAACTTGTCTAACTTAAAAAAGATCTGTTTGTTAAATATGCGTTAGATTTAGTTTTAATAATTTACCTATTTTTTAATAAATAAATAACAATTTGGTGTTTTTAAATGAAATTAAATAAAAATTGTTTTTAAATGAAAATAAAATAAAAATTGTTTTTAAATGAAAATAAAATAAAAATTGTTTTTTTTTTATTTACGTTGTAGAACAGTTTGGATTACTTATATACAGTACAGTGGATTCCATCACATACTATTCCTTTAAATTGATATATTGTGTATAATATATGCATTATTGAAAATACATTTAAAAAAAATTTTTTTTGGTATTAAATTATATCCTTCCTCATTTTGGTAATTTGTTTATTGAAAATTTAGAATTGAAAATTTACATTTTTTAATCGATCACAATTCGTATAAAAAACAATATTTAAAGTTTCTGAGAAGGTCCACTTTTTCGTCCAAAATAATGTCAAATTGTACATAAATATAATATACATTTTTATATGTAAAGCTCTCAGATTCATAGTTTCCACATTTTAAATACACAGAACTCTTTTAAAATTGAATCGAGTTTCCATACATTATGCATTGCTGAATTTCAATCTTGTTTTTTTCAAATGTCCAAAGATAAGTTTAAATATATTATTTGAAATCAAAAATATGTCATGGAAATATATTACAGGTTGGTAAAGAATTTTGAGTACCCACAAATTCGAGCAAATAGTTTAGTTACAATATTTTTGTGTCAGGAATCTTTGATGAATATGCCAATGCTAAGACCCCTTAAAAATATTATGTTATAACTTAAGAGCTAACAGTTTGAACAACTTGTCATTTATAAATGTGATCCTGGCTATTCAAAATGTGATCACAATGTTTAGTGCTTCTTTTTTTTTTTTTTAATTTTCTACTCATTAAAAAAATGCTGTCTAGTGCCTGCAAATAGTATTTGCCAAGTGTGCCTTTTGCCGTAACTGTACCGCGGCCGTTGCAAGCTGCGTGTTTAGCACATAATTTTCCATAATTTTCCATTTGCAAGCAGCGGTAAATGTGCTGAAGCATTGAAGCAACGACCCGCTCAGACATATTGCATGTTTGAGAGATAAGCGTCTGAATTATTATCATACTCGTAGGGCCCGGGGTAACCAGTGGACCTCTGCTTAAATCGTATGTGGACCTGTTGCTCGTTTTTGCCTTTGCAGCTTTTGATTTTCTGCTCCGATGAGTTTTTTACAGTCCCTAAAAGACTACAATGAGCCGTAGTTAGAGCTGGCTCCAAAGTTGAAAAATTATCATCGTCACAATTGCAGTTTGGCGTTTTTTAAATTGAACGCTTTCTCAAAATGTTTTGGGTGACATTTCATGGATTCGCTGGACATTGTGAGCATTAACTAAAAAATGTATCTCGCTATCGCAGATCTGCTGAGGCAGCCAGCCGTAACGTTAGTCGCATAACTAGAATTTCACATAAAACTTACTAAAACCGAAAAAAAAAAAAAAGGAAAGGCTGAAACCCATTTTGGGCTCACAAAAATTATTGTTGGCCGTTGGTTAGAATTTTCAGTTAGCTCGTAAAATAATTGTTTGACTCGTAACAGGAACGAGGGACAGTCGGAGACAGTGAGCCGGCAATAGAGCGCGACATATCACATTGGCCCCCGGCTTATGGAGCAAAAACTGCCCCGTAATTATGATGAGGCCAATAGTACAACAAGAAACTGACCCTAAACGCAGCGCTTTTGCGGTCCCTAGTAATTAAGAAATCCTCTTTCTGTTTTCTGTTTTCTTTTCTTTTTTTTTTTATATAGTATATTGTTTTATATGCTGGGTTTTATGTCGGGCACAGGCAAAAGTTTCACAGAATTCTGTTTTGATGACTTCACTTAGAAGTCAAAATGGTCATACATGTGGATTATTATTATTATTATTATTATTATTATTATTGTTTCAAGTATTTTTATTTTAAGTACAAAATGCCAACTTGTTTCGGCTCTGTTTTCCGTAGCTTGTTCTTTGTCTTTTATTCTCGTTTATTTTTGGTATTGCGGCCGTCGTGCTAATTTCACATTAAGTTTAGGCCCTTTTGTTGGTTGGCTGGGCGGTCAATTGCTTTTGACCCGAGCCGGTGGCCCTCCTGTTTTTAGGCCTAGCGCATCCGTTAGCGTAGCAAGCTCTCGGGAAGTTCTGGAAATTGTTTTCCTGTTTTGTCGAAAGCTCGTTAGTTGGGTAATTGGGCGCTGAGAACACAGTCGCTTCAGGATTGGAGCAGCAGCTGTTGTTGTTGTTGTTGTTGTTGCACCATATGTTGCAACTTTCACCCGAAATAAATACGTGAAAATACTCGCAGCTTTCCCGAAATGCAATTTGCAATTGTTTTGGCCAATAATTGCAACTAATGCAACGAACATTATCAAAAAGCGAGCAACAACAAAAATTGCACAATTTTGTCGAAAGAAATCGTCGCGTCGCTGGGGGCTCCACTCTGACTCATGATATACCCAGTCTATATGTATATGTGTCTTCTATCTATATACGAAACTGGAGCACAAAGTGCTGAGATGACAAAAAAAAAAAAAAATGCTTTGCATTAAGCGCACAACTTCCGTAGTTGTTGTTCTTAATGCTGGAAATAGTAGAATTAACAAATGTTCTTTAGGTGGTTTTGTTGCCGCGTCATTTCCTTATCAATACGAGCTGCCGAATGTCACCAGCAGCACCCACAGCATAATTAATTATCCCTTAGCTCAACCCCCACTCCCACGGATCGGCTACTGTGCACCTTTTTCTAGGTTTTCCGTTTTCAGTTCTCAGTTTTCAGTTTTCACAATTACAATTTTATTTTGTATTTTTTTCGTTTCTTGTTTTTTGGTGCTGTTAGGGCCTGTTATGCAGGCGCTGATAGCGTACGGCTGCGAACCCCTATAAAGCCAATAGCAGAGCCATAAAACATTATCGCATGTTCTACACTTAGATCATTAAACGGGGGTTAGAGACTGCCACCGGTTCTAGGCACAGGTACATCACAAACAACCCACAAAAACAATGCTCCGTCACGGTTCGATGACAACGTAAAAAAAAACAAAATATAAAAAAATATAATAATAATATGAAAACGCATGAGCTCCGAATACACCATGTACAGAGCCTATATATTACATTATATAGTATATATCTGTATATATCCATATATTTAGCAACACATGATGAGCAATTTTTTGTTGACCGACCAAAATGTTAGTTTTACTCAGATTTGTGCATTTTGTACTTAACGAACGAACTAATTCAACAATAGATGAGTTGAATTTTTAACTTAAATACTTATACGCATACTTATAATAGATAATATATATAATAATGTAATAATACAAGATAAAAGAATTTTCATAATATGCATCATGTAATAGATTGACTTAGAAAATTTGTACTTAAGAAAAATATTTGGCTTTAAAATATATTTTATTTATTTTTAATATTTTTATATTTTTTTATATTATTTTAATTATTAATATTGAGCGTATATTTTATAACTATATAAATATAAATTGACGTTTAAAATTTTGTTATTTTTATATTTTTTTGCTTAAATTTATAGAAAGTATATTACATATGTAATTTATCTACATACATATATCCTATAGTTATAAATAATTAACCTAACTATATATTAGCTAACATTGGCTGTTACTAAAGCATGTCAAAAAAAAAATTACCTATATAATCAAAAATATTTTGGGTTTAGAAAACTAATTTGAAAGATGTTAGATTCAACAAGCTTAAATCAAAAACGTTAACAAATAAGTTTTGTGAGTGAGATGAGGCTATAAATAAAATAGATGACTGTAGTTAGTGACTCAGTTTTTAATGGATGGATATTGTTGGATATAAATTGCGGTGTTATAGTTAAGAGTAAGATAAATGCTTCAAGTACAACTAGATAAATATTTTGGCTGGATCATTTACAGCTCCTCAGCGGCTGCTGATGCTTAGCCAAATGGAAAGCTGAGCGTTGGAAAAAGCCGCAACAGCAGTAGTTGGAACTGCAGCGGTAACAGCTGCAGTTTGTTGCTGCAACTAATTGCATTTAGTCACCGGTCACCGGGAACAGATCGTCTAACGGTTGCTTCCGTTAAACAGACGTGGCATCGCCATGAAAAACGGCGAATAATTTTCCAACCAAATCAAAGCATAGAGCACCCAGTAACAATCTAAGTAACAGTAGCAAAAAAAAAACTTTCCACATGAACGCAGCTGCCAGCACGAGCTGAGACCCGGCCAGGGCGGAAGTAGCGGTCATTGAAAGGTTCAATCGACGTCTAGTCCAAGTGCCAGGATGATGCTGAACGTTGATAGCCGATGATGATGATCGTTATGATCGTTATGAACAATTAGTGCCTCAGGTGCCGACGCGTGGCTGGCACCAAGTGCAAACATCCGATTGCAATTGGTATTCGGTATGCGTATACATGCTGCAAAGGGAGCTAGTTCCGGTGGGTCTTTAATCAGGGTGCTTTTAAGAAGATTGCTCTAAACGATCGACGCTGCATTCAAATTACAGCTGGGAGCACTGGCTTATAGCGGAAGTAGCCGGTAGGTTCACATGGGTCAAGTCAAGATACAACTTGAAATTCTGGCGAAAAGTTGAAAGCGCAGTTCTTAAGCAATATTTGGCCCAGGTTGCCGCAAAAGAGGGCCAACACATGGCGACAATTTGGCCAACGAAACTGGAGTCAGAAGCAGAGAGAGCCGGAGCTAATGATCATTGCTGTTAAGCTGAGCGGCAGCTAGAACTAGAGAGAGAAGGATAGACAGAGAAAGAGAAAGAGTGAGAGAGAGAGAGAGAGAGAGACAGTGTTAGAGTAAGCGAGATGGCAAGTTGTACACTACGAACAGGTAATTACACCTGTGCTAATACGCTTCACTGAGCGCGCCATGAGCAAGTGAGATAAACATAGCCGGCCCTGGTTGGAGAGCAGCGTAGCCAGCACCGCGGCGAGGTTACAAAAACCCCGTGTCGTGAACGAACCCAGACAAGTCGCAGATTGGAACGCAAGCGAGCGACGTCGCGTTCAACCACAAACTCTTTAACAGTGTGACCAAAGAAAACCTTTTTCAAGAGCTGCGCCAGAGAGAGAGAGAGTTGAACAGTGACTCAGTCAGTCAGAGTTGCGCCGTCCTACCTTGAATATTGTTGTTGTTGCTGCTGCTGCTGTTGCTGCTGCTGGTGTTGGTGGCGCGTTTATTTTGTGTACGTCGCTTTCGGTTACTTGTCGTGTTGGCCACGTTTGTGACGATCCGATCAGTGCACCGTCAGCGAGCGGCGCGCGCAGTTCGGGGCCCCAGCAACAGTCGCACAGTTCCAGCAAACAACAACGACAACAACGACAACAACAACGAGAGCTATCGCTGAGAGAGTGAGAGATAGCACAGCAAAGTGTTAGATAAACTGATAATACAATAGAAAACAGAAATAGACACAGAAACGTGGCGCAAAAACAAAATTTAACCCAACCAAAAAAAAAATCAAAAAATCAAAGAAAAAAAAATAAAGAAACTAAAAAGAAATAAATAAACAACGAAAAGCAACAACAACGAAAATGCGCAACGTCAACGACAAAACGGCGCAGTGTCAATAAAACTCTCGAATTCATTAACACAACACAAAACGTTCTATTAGTAAGCACTTGCAAATTTTTACGAATTGAAATGGAGACGGAGACGCGTAGCAAGAGACTCGAGACAAGCTACAAATTAGCGTGGAGAGACCCTATCGAATGGCGAAGAGGAGTAACACAACATTCGAACGGCGGTTGAAAGGTCTAAGCTTTTAAATAGAGGAGAGCCGTTCAAACACACACACACACACATATCACAAATATCAGACCCGGACACAGACACTTATTTCCTAGTCTTAAAGCCATAGTAAAAAAAAAAACACTTCGGATCGTGTCCTTGGCCTTTAAAGGGCAGGTGAGTTCAACATTATATTTCTATTTCCTTATTCACAGCGCGCTTTATTTTCATATTTTATTATGCATCGTTAAAAACTAAACTCTAAGAGTTTATTTTTTTTTTGTTGTAGCAACTGAGAAAATCAAAAACTAAAAGAGCTAAAAATATTATCCATATACTGACATCCTTAACATAATTAAGACTATGGATTCTGATGGATTAGATTGGCATAGGTATTTCAGTTTTAAAAGACTATAGATTTCGAGAGTTTATAACAAACTAGCTTACAGATCTAGAAATATCTTTAAGAAAGACGATAATTTTTATTAAAATTAGCTTTTCTTAATTTACATTAAATTGCATTCTTAATTTTTTGTAATTTACATGAAACTACATTCAAAATAATACTATGCTCTAAAAAGTTAAATTTTTGTTTTTCGAATTATTATTAATTTTTTTATATTATTATTTAATGATTTTTCGTGTTTAATTTTTGTGTTATGGCAATTCTAATTCTTTAATGATACACAGAGGCAAAATTTATACTGAGGTCAAGAATGTACAAACTGTTATTTTCTTTTAACGTTTGCTTATTTAATTTTTACCTCTATTCTTTGAAATAGTTTTATGTCTTAATGCTTCAGTTATTATATTCAGTTTTTTTATATTTAAAATAAATATATTTAAGATTATGAAACTTAAAAAGTGGAAATGTTATATATAAACAAAACCTAAGACATCAGCTCGTAACTACTTAATAGCTGTGATCAAAGCTGCACTCTATACTTATAGCTTACAAATATAACCCGACGAATAGTTACAATCCAAAAAATCCTAGCAACAAAATCCCCTTTCGTTTCGTAGACTTTCTGCTTATTCATTTCACATAATTTGTAGCATAATTGCGCTACAGACTCCAGCGCAAACATTGATCGGCGTCTTAAACAAGTCAATAAACGATTAAAAAATGATTTTTCAAAAAATTACTTCGAAGCCCACACAAAAGGCCAACAGGTCCAAAAATATTACAGACAAAAGCGACAAAAAAAAAACCAAAAAAACTTAAGAGGCAAAAACAAAAAAAAGAGGGGGAAAAATGGTATAATAAAAGGCAACTCTGGAGCAGTTCTTGGCACTGAGCTAAGACGGCAAGTGACATCATTTTAGGCAACTTTTTGGATTTGCTAAACAAGTTGTACTCGAAGAGTTTGCTGCTGTTGGTGTTGTTGTTGCTGCCGTATAGTCAGATGTTGTTTGGGCTTAATTGCTATGACTTTATTAGGTTATCAGTGTTGCGTGTGTGTGTGTGTGCTGTGTGTGTGCTGTGATGTGATGTGCGGATTTCGATGTTCATGCTGATGTTGAGTTATGTCTCATTAGCAACACGTGTGCGCTGAAACTTGAACTCGGCTCACAGCGCAACTCAACACACTCACACGCACACACACACACACACCTACTTATGTGTATACACTCACACTGTTGTAATATCAATTACAGCATGCCACAGGAGCAGTCAGTAAAGCCAGTAACTGGTTTTGTGTACTCAGTACAGCAACGAGAATGAGCAAAAAAAAAAAAAAACCAAAAAAAAAAAAAATAATAAAAAAAAAACTCATTGCTGTTTGGGACACCTCCTGCACATTGCGCACACATACAGAGGAGAGCTCCTGCAGGTTTTAAGTTGCATTTGCCTTGACTCGAGCGCTCCTAAAATGACCCAGAGCTATCGCCACAGTTGCTGCCGCCGCTGCAGCTTGCACAGCCATAAAGTTGCAGCAGGAAACTCGAACAGCAACAACAACAACAACAACAACAATTTGCAAACTCATGCCAGGCAACCTTAAAAGGCCGCCTCATCCGCTCTACTCCTGCACTGTCAGCTCTGACTCTGGCAAATAAAAGTGCGTGATTTGTGTCTTGAGTCCATGTGATGTGCCCACCAGCACCAGCACCACCAGAGAGCGACAGACAAGACACGGAGAGCGTCTTCAGGCTCAAGCCTCCGACAATCCATCAGGCAAACACAGCTAACACTGCGGTCTGTTGACCTCTCCTAAGAGCCCAAAGAGCCCAAAGAGCCCATGTGCCTAAGTGCTCGGCTCAGCCTCAGTTGCAGTCACAGCCGCAATGCGGTGCCTCCGTTGGTGGCAGTTGCGCATGTCTAATTGCAGTCAAACTCACTGCACTTAGCCCGGCAACGAGTCGTGTGAATCTGCCACCAGTTCAGGTTGTGATAATTGCCAGCGGGTCAGGCGGCAGCGTTGCCAGCAAATCGCATCGCTTGCAAGTCGGCATGGCAGTTAAGCCTCAACTTAAGCTTCAACTTAAAGTTATAGTTAAATTTATCAGGCACTTGCGCACGTCAACAATTTTGAGAGCGCTTCGCACGATCGCTACTCGAGAATGTTAACTTGGCACCGACAATGAGCTGAATTACAAGAAAAGTACCAAGGCACAAATAAGTATGTACATTGTTAGCCATTATAAACTAACTCGAAAATGGTTAGAAAAAATTTCAAATTAGAAAAAGGCATGTGATAATGAACTGATAAAAAACTGATAAACTGGACATTTTAAATAGTTACAAAATACTAAATAAAAAATAATAATAAATAAAAAAAAATTTTATTTCACATCAACCTGTTGAAATTTAATGTTACCTTCTAACAAAGTTCTTGAAAGAGATTTTAATTTACTTTTTTATAAAAAAAAAAACTACTTTTTCGGTATCAAAAAAAGGCAACAGGAACAGGAACTAAATATATATATTTATATTAATCAGCGCACAATGCAGTTACACATATATAACTACAAGTTTTATTAGTTTTTCCATGTTAAACCAAACGTAGTTTTCCTTTTTTTATCGTTTACTTCATGAGCTGCGTAGTTTTCCCTAATCAAAAATATTTTAAGATGATTTCATAAGCGGTCTTATAAACACATTTTTGTAGCTAGGTTATTAACAGACTCTTAGATGTTTAGGCTTAGGTTACTTGACTCTTTTAGCTCTGGAAAATGTTAGCCACCTTTTTATTTTTATTTTTTTTTATTCACTGCTTTTGTTAGTTTTTTATTAGGTTGACTGCCAACAGGCCAAGTGTAGTTGGTTGTTGGTTGTTAGTGTTGTACTTTATATATTTATTTTTATTATTTTTTTTTTGGCATGTCGAGCACTTCTGAAAATGTAGCTGCGTTTCTAAGAAACGGCGCAGGGCAGGCAGGCCACACAATCGCTCTGTTTCACGTTTTATGTTTTATTTATTTATTTTTGTTTTGTTTTTATACCTATGTTTGTTTATTTTAAAAATATTTTTAATGCTGACGGTTGCTGACCTTTTTGGGTCTTGTTGCTTGTTGCTTGTTGCTGTTGTTGCCACTTTTCGGCAGAAGTTGTAAAATGTTGTTCAAAGCGCCGCTAACCCCTGGCGTTAATGATCGCCGCTGGCCACAAAAAAAAAAAAAAAAAAAAAAACGGAGCGAGTTGGCCGGCAGCGCCATTGCGGCCAAACTCCTAATAGCCAACCAATTGCGAGAGGGCTCACTGGCTACTGGTTGCATTCACGCCAAACAACATATGGCATCATTTAAAAACACATTTCGCCTGCTCATCATCATGCAGCCAGAGTCAGCTAGCAGCTTGGCCAAGTCCAAGTCAAAGTCAAAGTCGAAGTCGAAGTCTGCATCTCCATCTCCATCTCCAGCCGCGTCACTGTTGCAGTCTTAGTCACAGGTGCACAGCGGGCAGTAGTCACAACATAACGCTGCTCATATATCTTGGCCTCTGCTGGGGTGGGTAGAGGTTTGGGGGGAGAGGGTTGCGACGGCTTTGCCGGTTGTTTCAATTGATGCTGACAGCGAATGAAAGGCGCTGCCTGGTGACTGCAGAGGTCGTAGCACAAAACCGCTGCCTGGTCATGCTGCTTCTTGCTGGGGCTGCTCGCTGCTCTTACTTCCTCTCCAGATGTGTAAACCAGTTTCAAACCACATACACACACACACACACACACGCACACACACAACGACAACGGCAACGACTCCCCAGATCAATTCTAGCCGATTTCACTTTTTTCCTGCTCGCCAAGTCGACTCTCGACTCGGCACTGTCAGTTTTTTTTGCTGTTGCTGTTGCTGTTGTAAAGGTGCAGCTCGAACGGTTGCAACTGTTGCCTGTTGGCTGCTTGTCGTCGTTTTGTTTCTACTACGTTCACCAGCTTCCAGCTCTCCATTGTCGCTGCAGCAACGTCTGCATTGCATTTTTATCTGAATGAGTCGCGCAAAAAAGTTGTCGTTGTTGTTGCTGCTGTTGCATGCCACAAATGTGCGATTGGCATGTCAAAAGAATTATGTATTGACTTTTGATTTCACATCGCGGAAGCTTGCCAGCGATCTTTGAACCCCAAAAATCAACCCAGAAACTATTGACAGCCCCTTGCCACACACAAAAAGTCCCATTAAGCGCAACAAATTCAAACGTTATACGTGCAACATGGTTAAAGGATGATCGCGAACAAAAAAAAGAAAAAGAAAAGAAAAGAAAACAAGTTCTTTTAGGCTGCAAACGGCGGCGCCGCTTGGCCGCAAAATGAATGACACTAAACGCTCCTGACAGCGAACATTTGTCGGTGCCTATCGCAGCGGGGCAGTTAATTACTTTTGCACGAAATTATGTTAGTTAATTGATTAAGCGTCGAATATTTTGAGCACTTGCGATTAGCCGAAGGAGCTCCGAACCACCGAGTGGGCAGTTCCATTGACGTCCAATCTGTGCCTAGCCTTAAAAGCCAACGTAACACAAAGTGATGTGTTTTTTTGTTGTATACCCTGTTATCATTGTAAATGGCTAATAAAGGATATAATGTTTTGTGGGCATAGTATGTAACAGGCGACCTCATAAAGAATATAAATTATCGATCAAGGTATGATACTTGAAATTTGATATTTACATACGCAAATTTACTTTTTTCGATAGCTCGCCCCATATTATTTATTATACATTTTACGACAAGCTTCAGCATAGTTCGAAGAGTAAAATTATGTTTAAAATTTTATTAAATTTAATTTATTGGAGATCACATTTTCTCTTTGATTTATGTGCATGTATGTTGGAGCTGGGTAAAGGGTATCTCCTTGTCGACCACTTCCGAATAAAGCACTATTACTTGTTTCTAAAGGCTGAGACTGAAGCTGAGTCTGAGGCTGCACCCACGCGCCCCGGGCTCAGGCAGGAATACAGAAATAGCTGTTGTTGAGGCGGCTGTTATCTTAATATGTACATGGGTGGCTTTTTAGGGGGCAGTAACATCAAAAAACCCGAATTCTTCATAGTCTAGGGCTAAATGTAATAGCTAAACAGCTTTACATTAAGGTAAAATTGGTAAATAGATATGCTAGTAAATGTGCATATCTTAAAGAAAAATTTAAAAGAACTTGTTGATTAAAATAAATTTAATCATTTTAATTTTAATTTAATAAATTTAGCATTTAATGCAATCTGTTCACAGTGAGCAATAATATATTAATAAAAGTAAGGAAAATCAATATTTTTTAAAAATCCATCAAAAATCTTAAAGTTAAAGTGGGTTTCAATTGATAATAGCTAAAATTAATAGGATATCTAGATATAAAAAGCTTTTAAAATTAAAATTGAGGTGAATGGAACCTAGTAAATATACCATGCGAGAGCATTCAGACTCAAGCTCCTACACATAGTAAAAAAAATAGAGTTCAGCTGAGTTTCCAAGAGACAGAAAAAGGTAAAGGCAGATCCAGACAGACTCAGATATCGCCTTAACAACATTAACAATAATGCTTATTATTATTATTATTAATATTCCCAGACAGAGGCTGTGTGTGGATGTTTCCATAGTTATTAACCAGAAGGTACTTAAAATTAGCCAAAGGTGAACAATAGAACGACTCGTTCTCATTGTCATTGAAAGCTTTAGCAACGCGTTCTTCAGAGAAAACCTTTTTTTTTTTTTTTTTACTTTTTTTTGTTGTAGTCAAAGCAATTGTTACTATTGTTGCTGAGCGCCTCTTTTAGTGTCATCTACTTGACACATACACAGAAACATTATTAGATACACGACTTTTTCATAACAGTCACGTTTTTGGTTTTTTTTTTTTTTTTGTTATATCTTGATTGCTTTGCTGACGAGTACAAAAATATATATATATTTATATGTATGTATATATATATATATATCGAGAGCGAGCAAGCAGATCACAAAAAAATCTGTCAGCAAGAAGTGCGAAAAAATCAGAAGAAAATTATTAAATCAGATTAGAAACGAACGGCAGCCACACATAAAGAGCAAAAAAAAAAATAAAAAAAAATAAATAAAAATTAAATAAAATAGAACAACAAAGAAAGCAGCAACAGCAGCAGCTTCATCAGCTTTGCTTACACAGCACAAAACTTGACCAGAGCTAAAAGAGCTGAAAATACAGGTACTCCGATACAGCTACAAAAAAACAGATACAATTTTGTAGCATTGTAAGCTGCTGCTAGTGGGGATTATGATGTTGCCCCGTTTGACCAGCCATTGCATTGGCACTCAGACGTCGCCAGGCTGCCAAGTTAATGACAGTTTCAAGTTACTCCGCGACTGCCAACTACAGCTCTAGCTGCAGTTGCGACTGCGACTGCGACTGCGGCTTTGACTTTGACTCTCTTGGCAATTAGTTAAGGCAGCGGCTGGCGTATACGTGGCGTATACGTAATATGCCTATATATCACCTGCGTGTGAAAGAGTGTGTGTGAATGATGAGTGTTGACTGCTGCTCTGGCAAATAATTGCTACCGTTCATCAGCGTCGTGAGCTACCAATATATAATTAAGATGCGGCCGCAGTCAGCGGGCACAAGGCATCGTCGCATAAAGATTACTCTTTCACGATGTTTCTTTTTCGCTCTCTCTCTCTCTCTCTCACTCACTCTATATTATTCTCTCTTTCTCTTGCTTCCGTTCTCTCTTCCGTTTGCAATGCATCATTTAAAACGCAATAATTTACTGAATAAGGCAGCCAAAAACATCCAAAGAACAAAATTGTGCATACCTTAGTACAATTATGAAATACTTGAAAGGCTTCATCCAAAACCGGTTGTGAACTTTACAGAAACTTCATAAATAATAATGAAGGATAATGATGATGATGTTGCCAGCAGTTGGTGCCGTGGAAAGCGGGTAAGACAGCTTGCCACGCCAGGCTGACTAGCAAACGGTCGGAGTCCTCCCTCCAGCCTCCTCCCTCTTTCGCACCCTCAATTCGCCGCAAATGTTGCGTAGAACTCGAGCCTGAAAGTGCCGCCAAGATTTATGCATGTAAAAACTGTGCTGGAAGATAAATAAAAGTCTTGGCAGGGCATTAAAAGCTAACTCCTTCGGGTATTGGTAAAGGTGGGGTGGGGTGGGGTCTATTTGGGGAGAATGGCACCGCAGGCCGCTTTATTTGTCAAGATTAATTACAAAATTTGCGTTAAATCATAATTTTCAATATTTAACGAGATGGCTGCGGTCAGGGGGAGGAGAGGGTGGCTGGTAAAACACCTTTTAGTGATTTATGTTTGCTTGTTCGCAATTGTTGCTCGTCTTGTTGCCTTTAGCTGTTGACAAGCCCACGCTAATGTTGGGCAAAAAAAAAAGTGTTGGCAAATTTTGATTATATTTTCTTAAATAGTTGCCTGGGAATGACATTTGTGGCCGGCACCGAGCCATAAAAAATGCATTTTCGGCTACACTGTTTTGTTTCTGTTTTTGATAAGTTTTTTTATGCCGACAAAAAATTTGATTAAATAATTTGTTTTTTTTATTTTATTAATTTTATACCCTGTGCGCATTGAGTAATAAAATGTTAGATTATATTCTACTTATTACTCAATGCCTGTTCCTTTGAAAAATTGGCTAAAAAAGGCAAAATGAATTTGTGCAAATGGCATCTGCGACTTTAATTAGTATATATATTCTTGATCAGCATCATTAGCCGAGTCGATTTAGCCATGTCCAAATGTTTGTCCGTCTTTTTCCTTAGTTTTTGCTCTTTTAAATTATGTATATATATATTAATAATATTATTATTTAATATTATATATTAATAATAATAATAATTATTATTTATATTTATGTATATAATAAATACATATTAGCCGTAAATTTATTGGCGTTTTTACTCGGCTTAAGCAACGCCTTTTTCATAAAATAGTATTAGCCTTTTAATTTTAATAGAAATCTACTCCCTTAACAAAACCTTCCTTACTAACGTATTTAATTCACTGTAGGACAAATTTGCTGTACACGCTTGGACGCACACATATTTTCATAAAAAAAATTTGTTTTTTCTTTGCAGTGCAACTGTATGAAAGAGTTTTCCTCTTGGTATTTGACATTTCCCAGGAGTCCTGCTGCAGTTAAAGAATGGACCGAAGCCAAGTGCCGGCCAACTTGGGTAATTGAGAGTTCTATTTATGGCTTTAATTAAGAGAGTAACACAGGGGGTAGTGGAAAGGGGGGATCGTTGCAACAATGGTGCGCCTCATTAGCAGCAATTTGTTGGAGAATGCCGCCAGAGGCAAAGCATTTGCAACGCTCCCAAAAGAGAGCATGGCATCAGCTCATATAAGTTCAACTTGGGCAACGGCGTGCGTGTGTTGTTAACTTGGCTGATTATGCATGTGGTACGGCTTTTCAATGCGTGATATATCCCAGCGAATGGACTAAATCGTAAAATTTGAATTGACGTATGTATCACAATCAGTGAAAGCGTGTGAACTGAACTTGAGACATCGCCACACAACAGACACAACAGACAATAAAATAAAAATAAATAAAAAACCGCAGGTAAACAAGAGCTAAGCATAGACACAGTCCCGCTGTTACTAATGCATATGCAAAGAGACTTTGTTGGGGTTTGGGGGGAGCATGAGGGGACAGTAAACGGAGGGTAGCCGGCACATAAATCTAAACATGTTTACACATGGGCCAAAGGCACTTTGAATGTTGCTGTGGCTGCTGCCGTTGCCGACTGTCTGCCAAGTGCTACCAAGCTACACACAGCATTTCCCATATCAGTTGACAATTTGTCAAGCGACTGCGACTTGAATGACATTTTCTATACATGTATGTGTGTGTACGGTAAACAATGGACTGCAACAACAACTACAACAACAACGGGATGCGATTCCAATTCATGAAATGCACAATAGTTGTCTGCTGACTGCATTCAATTGGCAAAAAACAACAACAAGCCGAACAACAGCAGCGAAGACTGCGAAAACAACAACAACAACCGTAATTACTGAACTGTCTGGGCCAAATTATTGATAAGTAACGGTAAGTTCTGTTGCTCATATGGCCTTATCAAAGACCTCAACTTGGCGAAGTAATATAGACACATAGTATATGCACGGGCGTAGCTAGGATCCGGGCTAGGGGGGTGCCAATATGTATGTAAAATTTTTGTTATATATATATTTATATTTATTTAAGAAAGATCTAGCTTCAAGGGGGGAGGGGGCGGAGGGCGGCAATTGAGCCACTGCCGTACTGTGGCTACGCCCATGCATACATTTATTTTGTATTATATGAATCAGCTGATATTAATATTGGAATAGTATTTTGTTTCTTAAAAAATCATCAATATGTATGCAAAAATGCAGATAGATTAAAAACTTAAATTTCAAATTAAATTTTGAATTAAAAAGAGAATTATTTATTTAGCACGATGGGAAAACTTAATCAATTTGAATCAATGATTTATAAATTTTGCCAGTAATGTTAAAGAAATTGACTTGATTTTATTGACAATTTCGTGTAATTTTTTTTTAATGATTTATTTAATTTTTTTAACTATTTTTGAAAACATTCTTAAAGAAAGGCTGTGTTCAATTAATTCTTTTTTTTTTAATATTCGTACACGAGTTTCAAGTGTAAAAGTCTGAAAGCAAAAAGCTCTGTTTCTACTTGATAAAGCTGTGCTTTAAGCTCACAAAGTAGTTTGTGATATCGTTAACCCAGAGAACCATTCACTCGTTGGGCTTGAATAGGAACTTTTTAAAGTTAGGTCTGAACCTGTCTTCTAGAACTGCGCTGTTGCTTTTCAGGCTTAAGTTTCCAATTGGCCTGAGGTCATTTCATTTGTTGTTGGTATTAGGAATACCGTTTAGAATGTAACTTTTAGTCTTATGACTTTTGACTTTCAAATGAAATATGGTTAGAAATTAGTTTTGCATACTCTTAACCTTGTCAAGTAACATCAGATCTTTGATTTTAATGCTCTGCAATTGGAAAACGGATTTGAAAGTTTTTAATAGTTTTAACAATGAAAAGCAAATGATAAGCCTGAAGAAAAACATAAACTTAACAATTTTAACGTGTATTTTATAGCCTTGGCTATAAGCTGGCAGCTCAACATGGACAGCTAGTCTAACTGGGCTTGTATTAGCTATACGGCCGGGCTATAAATCCGCAACTATTACAAGCCGTTGTTGGCTGTTGGCATCAGCAGCTACTGGGCCTGTTGCTGAGCCTCCGAGCCTGGAGATAAATGTGCCCGCGAAAACTTTGACAAGCGATTAACTTTACAATTTATCGCTTGGTTGCCAAAAACGCTCAATTGAAGACAGCAGCCCGGCCCGGCCCGGTTCGGTCCGGCCCGGCCCGGCTGCCAATTGCCGTAAATCTTCTGGGCCCAGTTCCAGTTTCGAGCTGAGCTGTTTGCTAGTTTTGTGGCCGTTAATGTTGCGTTTTTAGTTTAACTAGTTGTGCAACAAGCGCCTGGGTCAGCGCCTTTTTAACACGCCCTGATTAAAGCATCAGCCCAACTAAATAAGTTGTCTTCTGCCAGCAACGAAAAACCGGCTTTAGCCACATCAGCCACATCGGCTGCCTCGCGTATTTATTTATGCATGTTTAAACATATTTAATGTCATTACGGGGGCACCCAGGACCAACACGCATTTAATTATGCCCAGCGCATTAAATTAATGAACATTTTTATCAGCGGGACGCGGCGCGTATCGAGCATATTCACAGTCAACAGATACAAGTTTTGGGCTCCGAATCCAGTAGCCGTTCCCATATATTTATTGCAACGTCTGCTTATGCTCAGCTTGTTATTGCCGCTGTCGTTGTCTTCGTCGCCTGTGCCGCGTTTTAATCGCATTTAATATATCATTTTATTAAGCCAATTGCCGACGAGACACTGGACACTGGACACTGGACACTGGGCGCTGTTGGTGCCAGGCAGCGGCGACGCGTTGTCTTCTTCGTCTGCTTAGCGTCTGGGCTGGCAATTTGCGTAATGCTGTCATAAGGCTGTCAGTTTATCATTCGCTCGTTGCGCTTCTCGCTGCTATTTTCGCTTCGTTTCTTGAATGACTAAGCGGCGCCTGTGGCGACATGTGATGACACCTAAGCAAATTCAGCACTTACTAACTGCTAGTTGTGCATTTGACAGCTCGTTGAAACTGAGCTATGCCCGGCATTTATTTGTGGCATGTGGCATGTGGCATGTGTCATTTGGCTAGTTCCGAGGAAAACTGCGCGTTGCCAACTGGTGCAGCTGCAAAACAGCAAACAACATTCCGCAGTTCAAATCAAGCAGCCAAACAACCCAAACAACCCAACCAACCTAGCCGAACCGTACGAACGGAGCTAACCAGGCCAATTGTCAAATGCATTGGCCAAACCCGCCACCCTACGAGCTCTCTTTGATGCCCGCAAATGCGCTTCTGGCTTAAACTCTGAGACTGGGTCTCACACTGACCACATAACTTACCGTTGGCAGCTTTCAACTTATTGTGGCAACTGCTTTTTTTTGCTTCCTGCCTTTAATGTTGTGGCCATTATGTAGAGCAGCGCTTTAGTTAGTAGATGGCCAGAGAGTGGCTTCATAAAGTTCGAATTAGCCAGGAAAAGCTTGATGTATGTTTTTTAAATGGGTCACAATAATTTTCAATAGAAAGTCTTCATTAAATAACTAATTCGATAATAAAGATAAATTGTTGTTTACAACAGGCAGAAGACTCAAGTGTATTATTGAGACTAAAGTGTAATTTAACAACCTTACAAAATTCAGATACATTTTTAGAATTCGCTAAAGAAGCGTAAATAATTGATAAAAGAAATTATTTTCTGTACAGAAAAGATGATTTAATTTTTTTATAATATACTTTATGAAATATGTTATATAAAGAAATAATGGTAAATCATCTATAAAGAGATTATTTCTTAAACTGTGTACAGAAAGCATGATTTTCTTTTTGTATTATATACTTTATGAAATATGTTAAAAAATTAATTTAACTTTTTTATTTTTTTTCAATCAAATTAACCTTCAAAGAAACCTTCTGGCAAAGAACCAATCGCTAAATTGACTCTAACACTACTAATGTTATATTTTATGCTGTGCTCCTTTACAGACATGCGCTTAGATGGCAGCTGAACCTGAACTTGCCAATGGAATTGATCTGGATTTGCAGGAAGACGAGCGCGCACGCTTCCTGTTCCAGGTAAGTTGATACCTGCAACGCGAAACGGGCTGCTAGACAGATTGATGGCTAGTCTAAACAAAAGCAATGCCTACTCGTTGGCGAAGACAAACGCACAGGCACACAAGCCTAGTTGACCTCGACCACGAAACGCAAACTATACACCTGACCTTTGCCGCATGTAGAGACTAATTTATCAAATGTTTCAACTGTGGTCCATCAAAGCCAAGCTGAGCATACGAGACGATGCATAATTAAGGCAAAAGCAGAAAACAAAAAAAAACACAAATGCGTTTTTAAACAATTGAGCAACGCCTCTTTCTAACAGTTTTCTGTTATTAGTTTGGTTTCCATTCGCTTTTTTCTCCCTCTCTCTCTCTCTCTGTATATTTTATTTGGTTTCGTTAATTGCCGCTTATTAATCTTTGGGCCATTTTGTTGGCCGCATCGAGGCAACGCAAGTCTATTCGAGCCAGTTTAATGGTCTCACAAGACAAAAATTCTAATTAATGAAATATTTAAAAGTCGAAAAAACAACAAAAAAATCATTTTGTTAAAACAAAAAACATTTTTAGCTATTGTTTGAAAGTCTAAGCAATTAATCATAAAAACAGGCTCAGTCTCAGAATGTAAAGAATCTATACAGCAAAAACCTGCTAACAAAGCCTTTCTTTGTGTGTTCTTTTTGGACTGCTCGCAGTGCGGAGTTTTGGAACATCTCTCAGCACATCACACATGACAAATTTTTACGTTAACCTGCAGCTGGCTCAGCGGCTAAAAAAGTTGCTGAAAAATAGTTTTGGACGGGGGAAATTGAGTAATCAATCATTTTGTTTGGAGAGATATATCAAAAGGGGCCGCTCAAAAATCGAAATTAATGAATACTCGTAATAAAACTTTAATTGAGCATAAAACAGGCGACAAAACTGAACAACAGACTTGCCGAAGTAGTCTAACAGCTCTAGCGACAAAGAGAGATGGCAATCTCTGTACTTTTTCACCTGAAATGAAATGATAACAAGTCCAGAGTTGAAAGCGGCATCGTAGTCGGGCCAGATATCGCATGTGATTGAAATGAAATATAAAATTACATTAAATTACCGGATGTAATTGCGGTGGTCGTGCCAGTCGCTCAACTCAGTCAGTAGCTGCGGCGGCACGGCTAGCTCTTACACTGGCCAATGAATCATGGCCAAAACGAAATGCGTCGCAATTGTTGCCAGGGCGGTCGGGCAGGGGCGAAACAAAAGACTCTGCCAACGAACTTGAAGCACTCGGTGTGGGCGCACGCTTTCATGACAACAACAACAACAACAACAACAACAAAAAGAAGGAGCTCTAAGGCCCACGCTACACTTGAAAACAACACAAAAAAACAAAAAAACAACACAAATTTTCAACGTAGGCCCAACTCAATGACTCGTTTCGAGTATCTTATCAGAGGCAAACGATTTTGTCAAATGACAACTGCGGCACATTAAATGCGTCTTTTTCACGCCACACGAACATTTTCAATGCGCATTTAGTTGTCAATTATTTTTGATAGCCTGCCGAATGCACATGGCATGATAAGAACGCATGCAAGCCGGGCTTAAAGCGGACTTAAATGCCAACGGAGGCAGTCGCGCCATCCGCCGCATAATCCCAAGACTTGTTGGCCAACTTTGAGTTAGTTGTTTGCTATGTGAAAGCCATTTGCATATTGAGCGCTTGTTTGTCTTGGCGTTGTGCTTTAGCCATGGCCAAAAGCATTTTACATTTTGCTCTGAGTACTCGTATTAGGCCATTTTGGGTAGCGACTTTCTACAGTGCACTGGCAACAGGCAACAGGCATAACAGATCTGGCCCAAATGACAAAAGTCATTGGCATTTGTGGCTTTCAGTTACCTAATTTATGATTGAGAGATGTGGAACATATATGTAGTCAATGATTTTAGCCAAAAGATTCGTCACGAATTCGCAATTGTTAAAACTTAAGAGATAAATATCAAAATACAAGGATTCAAGACTTGTGTGTGTGTAAACAAATTAAATTATATTTGAGTTTCACTTGACTCAAAGTTAATTTAGCCTTTTAATATTTCATAATATATATGGTTTATTAAATAAATAAAAGCAAATGATTGAGCTTTTACTTAACAAACTTCTTATATGTATATGACTATTTTGTATACAAAATGTCGAAAGTAATCTATAAAGAAAGATTGTCTGTTCCTCATAATTTCTTGTTCTAGTTTCAACTTATTGCAACAACAATCTTTAAAAAAAATTTTTTATGGCTTTGTAGCTGACCTACATAAGATATGTACTCAATATGCTCATGTACATATCGTTACGCGTGCAGCAATTTTCGTTGAAAACAATTTGCAAAAAAATAAGAAAAAAAAATATGGAAAAATAAAAAAAAGTTGCGCAGTGTATATGCCACGCACGTAGCAACAACATCAACGACTGTGCAACAACAATCAGACAATCATGCACATAATCATGCCATCAATATATGGCAATTATCAATGAAATTTATAACAATCCACGAAATGTAACGAAAAATATAACCGACCGACAAAAATTTCATTTTCATAAGCCCGCAACAAGGAATCAGAAATCAGACTCGTATAACGCAAGGCATCGGGATGGGGCATGCCATTGCAGCTGCATTTAATGTGAATGCCGCGTGCTGTATTCAGTTCGTCATACTCAACATTGTGTTGTTGTTGTTGTTGCTGTTGTTGTTGCTGTTGTTGTTACTGGTTTGGCTGCCTGTGATCTGCATCATAAAAACGTGCCAGATTGATGCGTGATTGAAATGCCAATTGGCTCCAGAGTCCAGAGTCGTAGCTGAGGCTCAAGTTGCCTCGTTATTGTTGCTGTTGTCTTCTGGATTGTCCCGCAAATACGTTTGAGGCACGTTGCTTGGTCTCAGCCAGCGCGTGTGCTTACCGTTAAGGCTGCGTAAGGGGGTCTTCAAACGTATCTTCAATCTCTGCTCTTTCTCGTTCTCTCTTCGCGCTTAGCTCTGTTTGCATTGTCATTGCGGACAATTAGAAGTGGCTCTGATTTCGAGCGGCATTTGACTGCAATTTGCTTAAAAAGGCCGCTAGATAAACGATAAACAGTTGTTACTGTTACCTTTGGCCAAATACGAACGCAGCATGTTGAAAAACGAATTTCCGCCGCTTACCGTTCAGTTCTTGTCTATGACATGCTCAAGACCATGACTAGATTCTTTTCTTTCTTTTCTCTAGTTTGCTTTTTGTGTACTCTTCTATGGCGGGTAATTGAACTTTCAAATTAAATAGGAAATAAAATAGAAAATAAAATAAAATAAAAACTTGGCAATTATCCAAATAATTTTAAATATTTTTTGAAAATAAAAATGTATACCAAAAGATAAAAAAAATGGTAAAGCTTAGATCTGCATAATAATTTATATCCTCTTTATATAAATTCCTCTAAATTAAATTGATTTAATATATATATAAATTCATAATAATTAAATTCATATTATTTATACATAGTTAAGTATAGAATTGATTTCCGTGTATATTATGTTCTGAATTTTCCCTAAAGCATTTCTTGTCGTTCCTGTCGTTAAAAATCATACTTTTAAATATTTTTTGAAACCAAAAATAATATAAAAAAACTTTAAAGAATATTAATATTTTTACCCTTACTTTTTTTCAATGGTTACAAGTTTAAAATGATTTAATCTGTATATTAATTCATAATAATTAAATTCATAATATTTAGACATAATTAAGTATCGAATTGATTTCAGTGTATATTATATTCGTTAATAGCTGCGAGTTTTCCCTGAAGCATTTCTATTAATATTTATGGGTTTGTCGTTGATGCTCTGCTCGGCCGTGATGAATGAGTGTGTTGAGGCAGCTGCAGAGCTTCGAACAGCAACTGGCGCCAGCGAACGGCGACAGGCAGTGAAGTGCTGGCCATCTAGGGCAACTGGGCAGCTTAGACGACTGGACGGATCGCGAAGGAAAGAGAGGAAGAGAAAGAGAGCGAAACGCAGTTGGTCAACTTAGTATGTATTAATAAGAGGCAGCGGTCTACAAATGACTCTTATCTGTGGCTGGCAACAAATTGACCATTTCAATTAATGAAAAACGCACTTAAACATTAAAGTGAGGCTCGAACAGTCGGCATACAACATCAAGTGTTGGCGCTAATGATGCGATGAGATGCGCGTGGATGCAAAAAAAAATAAAAATAAAAATAAAAACCGACACAAGATGTAGATGGCAAAGAGTGGCGAAGGCAGGGCCAGATAGTATGTAAAAGCAGACACCGCTCACATTTGCATATTTTGTTGTCGGTTTTGCTGACGATGATTATTGCCGAGGCCAGAGATTAAGCGCGTAAATTTGTCGTTAAAAATCATGTTGAGATCGCGCTGCCTGAGGAGGGGAGCGGGGGGAGGGGGGGACGTGGCAACGTTGACAGCGACACGCGATTACGTTGCAGGCTGGCCCAAACAGCAGCTGTTGATTTTTAACTGTTTTTTGCGCGTTTTTTTGCCGTCTTTTATTTATTTGCTTGGCTGGTGCTTTGATTACGGCGCTTATTGATTGATGGCTGTCGCCTCACGGCGCATGCTCGGCATGTCTATGGGGCTGGCTACCTAACTGATTGACTGACGTACTGATTTACCGTTGTCTGATAAGCGGCGTGCACAAAAAACAACAACAACAACAACAAAAAGAAGTGGCAATTACATGAAGTGGAGCAGCATTCGGCATTCCGACTTTTGCATAAGTTGGCCACAACGAAAATAAGCCGAAAACGAAAGACTTAGGCAACAAACTTGATTACCATTTGCGCGTCGCGTCGCTTTCTTCGTGACTAATTTGAGGCGACGTTTTCCCAGAGACGAAGTCAGAGGCCACAGGTCATTTGTAATTCGATTTCGCTAAAGCAATTTTCGATGTTACAATTTGGTTGCAGTAACTCAATTTGTCCGCCTCAAACGACGCTCTCAGGCACTTAGCCCCATTGCGCGCTCTTCCGCCATTTCGCTGCAGCGCGGCTGTGCACTGAAGCACATTAAATGCGATTCTTAATTAGTTTAGCTAGTTTACCCAGCTTACCATTGTAATCTTTTTAATTGGGCTCTTGGCTTCCTTTTTTTTTTTTTTTGATTTCATCATAAATTTTCTCTCTTTTGAAGCCAAATTGAATTGTGATTTTATGCAGCACGCAGCGGGCAAAGCCACAAAATGATTTTCACAGCGAATTATGCGGCCAACCGCAGCGGCCCAGACGCCTCAACTCCAGCTTTTAGCTATGTGGATACTTACAGACAACATGCAATGCCTAGGTGGGAACTTGTATTTCCCACGCATGTTGCCCCCCTTTTCTGCCCTCAATGGAAATCAACAACTTCCGCGAACTGCGCGAACCAAAGGAAAACAAAAAAATTTGCGTTTTTGATTAAATCGTGGGATAGATTAAAACAACGTTGCCTTATCAGGCGGTGGCACAGGTGAACGGTTAGCTGCCACAACGTGGGATAGATGTTTGTATCTAACAAAGCAGATGCAACGGTAAGTCCATGCTATTCTAAGTCGCAGCTCAATAAACAAGTTAATTTTTTTTTTAGCACTGGAAAAGTTTTATCTGCCAGAAAAACATGGCTTAAGTCTTTTAATTGACATAGAAGTTCGTTAGTTTTTTTTGAGTTAGTTTTTCTTAGTGTTGCTTGTTCTGCATCTCGACACAGTTAATGGCACTGGAAGAATTCACGGGGTTTTTATAACACGCCCGTGATCTCTTAGTGGCATCTATGGTGCGGGATATAACATGCAGAAAACTTAAAGCTTTCGTCAGTATTCTGGACATGCTTCCAAATTGTGTTAATTGTGCCGTAAAAATCTACTAATCGGGCTTATACTTTTTTTTTATTTCGTGCGTGACATAAAATAAACTAAGGCCAGGTTTTTTTTTTGACTGTTGGTAACAGGCTTACGCTGCATTGAATTGGTTAGCTGGTTTGTCGTGACGGCGCAGCGCAACAATTGTGGAAAATGAATTATTGTTGTTGTTGCCTGGGCTCATTAGCACCTAAGCTCAACAATCTAATTCATAAATATCGATTGTAAAAAATTAAAAACTTTCAAAAGAAAAAAATAAATAAAAAATAGATAAAAAAAAAACCCAAATCTTAAAGAACATTACAGCCATTTGCCGAGGTCTTGGGAACCTCGGAGCGCCGGACGTGGCAGCCTTGAAAAATCACCTTTCACACTGGCCGCAGTTGGACAGAGGCATTGCTACAATTAACAGTTCAATGAACCTTGAGCAAAGCGAGCGGATGGAACGGTGGCAACAACAACAACAGCAACATCTGAAAAAAAAGCGGCAAGCGCTTGGAGTGAGAAAAGAACACAAAGTACCACAGCTAGGCCTGAACCATGGATAATAGCCCAATGGAGCTGTTGGCCTGCTACAAAAAAAAAAAAAAAAAAAAAAACAAAGAGAAAAAACCGGCGGAGAGCGAAGAAAAAAAAGATAATTAACTTTTTTCCTTTTGTACTAAGTATGCCAACTGAAAGAGGCGCAGTTCGTCAACAAGTTGGCGAGCGACCAACAAATTACGACACATTACTAAAATACCCGCATGTGTGAGAGAGTATCATGGGAGTACCCTGATGCCCAGCTGTCCAGGGCTCCTCTTGTTGTAACCGCAACAGTGCCCGGTTCTAGGGTGATTCTTCTGTCTACGGCTCTTCCGACTTGTCCACTGAATGCTTCAATGATTTCATGCATAAATTTTGTTGCAAATTTTACAGACGCCTCACGAATGCATGAAAATTCCTGCACGAGCTCTTTGATGACAAGAACTGTGCACTTGACCACCAACAGCAGCAACGGCTCCGGAGTCTACAGCGTTCCACTTGGCTGATTTCGGAAGTGCTCGTAGTGCAGCGTTTCCTGTTCGCCGGTAGATTGCAATTAAACCACCAACATATCAATTGTCTACATAAACAGGCCTTATATTCCAATTAACATTTTCTTAAAAGATTATGTTTAGCTTTTGAGAAATAATTTTATTATTATTAGATTTTGGTATGGTATGAATAAGATATTCGATTTACGTTGGAAAATACAATCGAAGGTAATGTATATAATTTTTTAAGAGTGTAAGTAAAGGTCAATAAGATAATGAAAATCATTTAATTCGTTTGTCATTTATTTATAATTATTTTATAAGCTGCCGTACCAACCTAAGGAATATAAATTAAAAATGTTTACATATAATAAAAACAATGGATCTATAAGTTAAGTTTCTTATTCTATCTTATTTCGAACTTAAAGTCTTAACTAAATAAAAATTAAACTAAAATCCGTATATTAAAAAAATTAAAAAAAAAATTGTTTCTTTGTTTGATATGTTTCATGTCCCATGTGACTGAATTCTTACGAATAACTAAGTTCTCAAATATATTGATATTGTTATATCCCCTTATTTTATTTTATGGTGTATTCTAAGTCTAAGTTCCATACAAATTCGGGCCCCACTTAAAGAATTTTTAGTTTCCGTTCTAGATAGCAATTATTTATGGGCAAAAAAAAAAAAAATGCACTAATATACATTATACATTTATGTGTATCAAAAAATAAAAAATTCGGACATCCAACATAAAACTAAACAATAGGAATACGGCTTTAAATCAGAGGAGAAGCAAAACAGGTTTATTATTTTACAAAATGGCCCAGTAAAAAAAATATTTGTTATTATATATATAATATTTAGATAGATATAATATTTAGTAACGAAGTTATTTATCCAAAATTCAAACTCCTAAAAAAAAAACCAAGTTCTGTAGAATGCATACAAATTGTACATACTTTAATGCAATACAACAAATGTTCCTTGTTGCCGACCAGCTGGTGATACAAACGGTCAGACAGTCTGAACTTGAGGCAAAAACATGGCGACCAATTTTGCTGGCCTGTTTAAGGCCATTAAATGCCGACAGGCCGAATCGCCAACCAAATGCCGTCTGTTGCCCTTGTTGTTGTTACTGTCGCAATGCGCTAGAAAATTACACCCAATCAGTGCGAAAATGAGTTGGCTAATTTGAATGGCCAATGAGCCATTTCTCTACGAACCAAAATTTGTATTCAAGTCGAAAAACCGAGCTCCAGTCTGTGGGAACTGCGGCAATTGAAACGAAGCTCTAGATTTGTGATTTGCTTGACCGTTGGGCTATTTGCGTGGGTGGTTTTTTCTTTTTTTTTCCTTTTTTTTTGTTTTTTGGTGGAGACGCAGCTGTGCGTTGCGTTTTTCGTGGCTGGAATGCGGCGCCATTCGCCATGAGAACTGCAGCAGTTCACACAGTTACAAGAGGGTCGGACTCTGATTGACTTCTTAGCCAAATTATGGAAATTATAGCAAGACATGAAGGAGATGGTGAGGGACAGAGCGGAACATAGAGAGAGAGAGCGAGAGAGAGAGAGACAGAGAGAGAGAAGGCATAAGGATGGGCACGCTTCGTTTTTGATCTATGAGCTGAGATTACGAGGCGGCAAACCAAAACAAAAGGAATACTTAGGCGCATCTAAAAGCTGCACAAATAAAGCGCAGCTAAACTGTTTGTGATGCCCATGCGGATGCTGATGCAGATGCTGATGCTGATGCAGTTGCAGTTGCAGTTGATGCCAAGTGTGGCAGCTGCTGCTGGGAAACCTGCCGCCAGCAGTTCAACTTTTGCAAATGATGATGAGGCACAAGCACAACAACAACAACCACAACAACAACAATGCCGCAGACCTGTATAGGCTATGACAAGCGACAAGTTGTCGTTAGGCCCAAAATTGGAGGCATTTACATGCCGGCAAAGCGCGAGAAAGAGACACGCAAGCAGCTCAAGAGCGAGAGAGCGAGAGAGAGCGTAACATTTATGGACTGTTGGTAAACATTTAGAGTTTACATTTTAGACGCATCAATGCAGCTGGCCAAGATCTGCATTGGCCACGGCCGCGACTCTGTCTGTGGCTGCGACTATGCAAATATTTAGCTGCAATTTTCAGCTAAATGCCTTTAAAACAAGGCGCGTCTTATTGGCCAACTGTGCGCTTATGCTTAAGCTCGGCTTAGTGCACTTTGCCCATGATGCGCAGATGTAAGCTTCTGAATTAGAGAGAATAAACTTGAAGAGAACGAGAAAGAACTATTAACTTAGACGAGCCAATGATGTACTATCCTCTTAAACAAATGGAAGATGTCCAATTTATATTCATAGTTAATTGAGTTTTCACACAAACAGCCCATTTTTGACCAATTTTGGTGGCTAGCAGAAAATACCTGACACGAGTCAATTTTCTTTATTTTAACTTAGCCACAAAAATTTAATATATGCATCAAGTTTTTTTTTAAATTACATTTGTTTTATATTGTTAACACGCAAAACATAACACATGTTAAACTAAAAGAATTCGACAACGAAGTAGACATTATTGTTAATAGTATAGAGCTCATAATCTAATTTAAATATTTTATAAAATAATTTTGTTTATTTATTAAGACTTCATTTCATTTCAAATACATGCAAAATAAAGAATAAAAGAAAACTAAATATATATATTTGTATATTAAATATCACAAATAAAACTGTCTTTAAGTGTGACAATATATATATACATAAGGTCATCAAATCGACCAACATTTTGGGGCGCATAGCAAAAATTTCTTGCTGGCTGCCAACTTTCGTTTTGGCCATTAGCCTTTTATAAAATGTTATAAATTTAGCATACCAAAAATTAACAGCTTACATTTATTTATTTATATATTTACATATTTACATATTTATTTATTTATTTATATAATGCAAGCTTAAGATTAAAATCTTAAGACTAACAATTAAGAGTATATTAGATTTGTTTAACTATGCGAAAATGATTTTTAAGTTTATATTTGTTGGGTTTGCAATAAGTGATATGGGGGTTGTATTGTGAGGAAGGAGGATCTGTAAAGCTGTAGAGCTGGGCATGAGAATAAAATACGGTGAATGTCAATTGTTGTGTTGTTGCAGTAGCGGCATGTGTTAGTGAGAGATTTGTTTTGTCTATATAGTGTATGTTGGTTGGGCCTAGACGTATTCTGATGTATTTCATTTGTTGGAGTCTGTTGAGGTTAGTGTTTTTTCCGGGATTAGTTGTTGGAGGTGTTGCCGCAGATTTGATTGTACCAATTTGCGGTTCGATTTTGTAATAAATTTTGTTTTTGGAGTAATTGTATTTATTGGGTGTGTAAATGGGTGGGTGGTCTTGTTGTATCTTTGGCTGTAGAGTCGGCGTATTCGTTTCCTAGTATCCCAGTTTGACTGGGGATCCAAACTAGTTTGAATTTGGGAAAGTGTTTGATAATTATGTTTCTGATGTTTGTCGCGTAAAGAGAGGAGTTTTTAAGTTGACAATTAATTTCTGGGCTGAGAGAGAGTCCGAGCAGATGATTTATCTGATTTACCTGATTTCCTTACACATAATTTGTACTGTTTCAGTGGTACATATAGATGAGTAGTGTAGAAGGAGGCCTATCTTAAGGGTCTGCGTTTCTGAAGTAATGCCTGAGCGAATGGCGGTATTTTGGATAGTTTTTAGTTTAGAAATAGATTGGTAAGCAATAATTTAATTAATTTAATTTTTTATTTACTTATTTATTATAAACAGTCGACAAAGCGAGAGTCAACGAGAGAAAGTCAATGCAAAATAAATATATTTTCAATAAATATGAAAAGCATTAAAAAAAAAACGCTGTTTAACCATTCATCTAACAAGCTCTTTAAACAAATTAAGCAACTGATGTTACTTAGTTTCGCTCGCTGGTGCTCTCTCTCTCTCTCTCTCTCTCTCTCTCTCTCTATGGCTTGGGGGATTTCCCACTTATTAACAAGCCAAAATCACGTGTTGAATCTCGCTATCGGTTCATAGAGATCAGTTCAGCTACAGCGTTCGAACTCATTGCATGTGAAATGAATGACGACCTCAGAGAACTTATAGACCTTATACCCATTCCCATACCTACACATATGTATATAATCTAACACACAACTCCGCCCCAGCTTATATGGCCGTTGCGTTCGCTTTGTTCGATTGGCTTGTCCCTGAAATTGTGCAACAACCCCGTAGCTGGTTTCCGTTATAACGTTGCAAAGCCCATCAGTTGATTAAATGCGAATTTCTACTCTGAATTTATTAACAATTCAAATTGCAACACAACACTTGAAAGCAGAAACAAGAAAAAACCAAAGGCCAAACTGGCACAAAATTATTGGCGTAGCACAGTTGAAGAGCAACTGCTTGCATAATGTGGGTTCTTGGCGCCGCTAACCGTGCCCAGCTGGGACACGCACCCAGTTTGCGAGTCATTGTGTGTCTTGTAGGTGCATGTCTTCGCTAGATGTGTGGTGTTTTTCTTCGCTATTAATTGTTCTGGTTTGTTTCACTTCTTATTATCTTTATCCGTTTCACATTTATCAATATTTTCTTGTAGTTTTGCGCACTTGTCGGCCAATTTGGCATCTTCCGTTTTCTTTGCATCTTCCTTTTTAACCTCAACTTTCTCACTTGCCTTTTCACATTCGACCGGATTTTTGTCAGATTCATTTTCCTTGCTCTTTATAAAATTCTGTATATTTTTGTTTAATTTTGCACACTCCTCAGCCAGTTTGTCATCTGCCTGTTTAGTATCAGCTTTCTTGTTCGCTGGCAGCACAGCCTTTTCCGTTGCTTCTTTGACCATTTCCTTGCATTCGGCCAATACCTTATCCTGATCCTTCTTTGGGTCTGCTTTGTGCAATGACTTTTGTAGTTTCACTTCGCAATCGATCAAAATTTCGGTGACTTTCTTATCGATTGTCTTTTTAACTTTGTCTCTCTCCTTGGCCTCCTTGGCCTGCTTGGCCTCCTTTTCCTTCTTATCCAAGGACTCACACACAGCTTCCAGCTCTGCATTTTCAATATCTTTTGTCTGCGCAGCGAGCTGCTGATCGCACTCCGCCTCCTGCTTTTTCATCTCCTCCAAACTGTTGTCCGAGAACTCGTCCTGTTCGTCGACCTCCGTTTGGACCTGAACCCCGCCACTGACCCGACGCTCGTCTCGCAGCTCCAGCGCTTGATTTTGCAGTTCCACAAAGCTGAAGCGATGGTAGCCAAAGTAAGGCGCATTCTTGTACTCCTTGTTCTTGCCCGCTCCAGGACCAAGGATCTCATCAGGTCCACTGAATTGCCGATAGGCTTCTGGTCTTACAAAGTCGGCCACATCAATGCCCTCATGACTGACACACTCCGGCGTATAGCCCTCATCAGGCGGATCCTTTGGCGGACGTGGCGTATTTGAGGGCTTGCTGCTTAGTTTCGAGGCTCCCTTGGATTGGACTATCGAGGACTTGCCGCTCAGTAAACGCAGTGGAAGCGGTCGTACTAGAAACATAAACATCTTGTCGTTTGGAAAAATAAAAAGTGTATTTTTCAACACATAGCACTTGGGAAAAATAGTTATAGATATGTCAAAGACAACTATGATTTATGAAAAATAAATAGTGTGTATTTTTCAACACATAGCACTTGGGAAAAATAGTTATAGATATGTCAAAGACAACTACCTATTTCAAATATGACGTTTCTCATGAAATCTTTACTCTAATAAATAGCCAAACTAATTTTTCTGTCTTGACTGGCAGAAACTGAGTGTTGGTTCCAAAATAAAATAAAAGGTTAAGTCTATTTGTTTCAACTTCCTATTACAAAGAAATTTTAATAAGCTTCGCAACGGCCAAAAAAAAATACTTTCTACTGACTACTACTTATACAAATGCTTTCCATTTAAATCGGTTTAGGTATAAATAATTTGATATAATCTTGATTAGCACGAGCTATTGAATTAATCTACTCTGTGACTAGAAATTACGAGCATATATATTATATATATTTATAAATAAGCAAACTCATTTAAAATTAAAATTTTGAAAATTGAGTTTTTGTTTATTTTTTTATATTTTATGCTCAGATTCTTTCCTGTGAACACAGAGGCCACTTCCGGCTAAGCAGCTGATTTAAATAACGTAGGCAGGTAAACATAGGACTTCCTAAGTACAGGAATTGACCAAAGTTAAGCGAGGTCTTGACAGTTTGCTTTGGCCCTAAAATCACTGTGATTGTCCATGTGTGTGTGTGTGTGTGTGGACAATGACACTTGCAGTCAACTGGCCAAACTGCTTTGTTTGCATTCTATGAGCTGTCAGCCAAATGTAAACTGACAGCGCCCAAAGAAACTGACGAGAAGTCGCTGTCGATCCTTTTAAGTGATTTTTTTTAAAGGGAACCCAAGTCTTTTGGTAGACAACTGGCAGCCGGCAGTCTGCAGCCTGAATCTGAGCTTCAACAAGCGGCTGTTTAAAAGCAACTTTACAAACTGTTAGGCGGTTTTTTTTTATTTTTTATTAAATATTGCTTTGCAGCTTTTGTGTGGCCGGGCAACCATGTAGCACAAGTTCCACAATCTCACAAGCTTTGCGCTCGGGTCAGACATGAAATAAAACTAAAAAAAAAAACGGGCTGCTTGATAAGTTGCAGTCGGATGAGTTAGGTTAGTTGCATATATAGAAAAGTGTTGTTTTTAGTTTAATTATTGTTTAATTAATGTTATTGATTGATTATAAAATTTGTCGCCTATTACTTAAATGTTTTACAAGAAATTAATAATAATATGTATTAATGGTAAGACAGATAAAAGGGTATTCTGTACACTGATTTCTAAATAAATAAATAAAAAAAATTTTAAAAAAAGTATTTGGTTTTGCTGACGTTTTTAATTTTTTTTTTATATTTATAAATAGTATTACCATTAATCAAAGAATACAGTTATCAAACAAACTTATAAATATTATAAGCCTTTGGACTAAGACACTAAAAATTTTCTTTGCAACCTATTTTCAGTTGTTCAGCTTTGAGACCATGTTTTCAGTTTTACAACTTATAAAAGAGATAAGTTAAAATATTTCAAATTCGTAACTACTAACATAGTTTCCTTAATGCTGTGTGAAACCTGGCGAATTAATAACCTATTGTTCATAAGGCATTACGACCTTGAAAAACAATAAATAAATCTATTAAAAAAAAATAAAAAATTTGTAACTTAAAATACTCTATATAAAATATCATGAAGCTACCCGCTTGTCAGCTGCACAGAATTTTCATTGTTTTTATAGCGATACCGTTAACAGCTTAACTTTCTCCGTCTCTTCACAAAGTGCAACCTTTTTTTAAGTGTGCAGCGTAAACTTCACGGGCTGGATGCAGGATCAACTTTGCCGCCACTTGTTTGTGTGCCCTGGGTAAGCTCTGCCCGCCCGACGTTGTCTGCCTGTTTATTATTAAAAAATTTGTTGCTGTAAAGAAAGTTGGTCCCAGTTTTATGGCTAACTTGCGTGCACACGTGTGCAGCAGCCATGGCCAAGTCAAGTGTCAAAGGAGATTAGGGTCAACTGGCTAGTTGGCCATAAGGCCACCTGTTGCTGCACTCAGTGCTTAATAAAGTCTCCACACGCTTCGCTTTTTAGCTATATTACTATATATTTTACTTTATTTAGTTTACGTGTTCTTCTTTTTTTTTTGTTTTTTTTGTAAGTTTAATAATGCAAAAAGTTGCACAAAAAACAATAAAAACTTAGGGCTAGAGTTAGGGACAGAGCATGAGCTTGATTGGGTTAGTTCAGTTTCTCTAAAAGCAATACGAAATAGTGAAAATAACCAAATCCCACATAAGACTTAACACAAGAGTTCGCTTAGAGCTAGAAAGTGTGTGTGTGTGTGTGTGTGTGTGTGCTTAAGTTCTAGACATAATCAGGGTCCATTGCAGATGATTATTGAGGTCGTGTCGAGCGTTGAGTTCAGTTGAAAAGCGAAGCTTTGGACTGGCTAAGCGTTTACCATTGAGCGCGCCGATTGCCGTTCCGCTCCGAGCTGATGGTGCGCAGATCCTCGCGATTGTCCTCGCGCCGGCCGTCAGTGTCCTCCAGCTGCCACAGCTCGTTGTCCAGCAAACGTCGTCCTTGCGTCCAGCTAACGGCCGCATTTCCATTGAGCCGTGTCGTTAACAAGCCATTCAGATTAGCCGCGTCCAGCAGCAGTGGCGAACTCACCAGCTGTGCCTGCACCGAGGCACTGGCGGGCTGAGCCAGAATCAGCGGCTGAGCGCCGCGCTCGATGCTCAGACGCGCGCTGGGCAGCTGGCGCCAGGCGTCCAGATCGCGTTCCCTGCCCAGCAGCGCGTTGGTCGCTGTGCCTGCGCCCGCGGCGAGGCGGGAGAGCAGCGTGGGCGGATGCGACACGACGCTGGCCTGAACGCTCTGGCCCAGCAGCTGATTGGCGCTGGGCAGGAGCAGCGTTTGCTGCTCGCTGCTGAGACGCTCAAGGAGCCGCTGGCCCTGCGCTTGGCCCTGACGACGCTCCTGTTCCCGAGCGCGCTGCTGGCGACGTTCCTGGTCGCGTTCGCGCTGCTCACGATCACGTTGCTCCTGCAGACGCTGCTCCTGCAGGCGCTGCAGGTCGCGCAGCTGCTGCTCCTGCTGCTGGCGCTGCAGCTCCTGCTGCTGGCGCAGCTGGGCCGTTTGCTGCACCTGCTGCTGGAACTGGTCCATCAGCTGTTGGGCCTGCAGGCGTGCCTGAGTCTCGGATTCGCGGCGCGCTTGCGCCTCCAATTGCAGATGCGACTGCTGCTGGGCCTCGGCCAAGGCCTGGGCATCGGCAATGGCTTGGGCTGTGATTCGGGACTGCAGCTCCTCAATACTATTATACCGAGAGGACGAGGACGAGGACGAGGACGAGGCTGAGGCTGACGCTGAGGCGGACGTGGATTGAGATGAGCGTAGACGTTCGTCCAGACGCTGCTTGGATACGATGGCATTGAAGCCGCTGGCATCGTCCGCCGTGTAGTCCACAATGCGTCGCGTGCCGTCGGGCTCGACGAGCGAGTATTGTCCCTTCACCAAGTCGCCGTCGCGCTTCTCCTCCTGGCGCTTCTCATCGCCGGTCAGCGTGTCGCGCACATCGTAGGCAAACGTGTACTGCGGCCGGCTGTCGTAATCCTCACTGGAACTGGGCAAAATGGTCGTGGCTTCATCGAGATTGGCCTCATCGTTGCTCAGTTCGCCGCGCAGCTGCTGCTGCTGCTGCTGCTGCTGCTGTTGTTGGACACTGGACGACTTGCTCAATTGGCCAAGTTCGATGGGTCGCAGATAGGATGCGTCGGCCACATTGCAGGTCAGCAGATACGCACAGAGCAACAGGCAGGTCTATAAGGCAAGGCGTGGAGTTAAATCATAAATTTGCCTTTATTTTAAAGTTTTTAGAGCCCTTAAAAAAATGACTGTCCTGTAGCAAACCCAACTCTCAAGGAATTCTTATTGGCAGCAAGTTAGCTTGAAAGTTTTCCTGTCTTTAACGGTTTTCTTTGGGGCTTGGAGAAGGATATATTAACTTTGAAAGTTTTCTGCCTTTAACATGGACAAGGATTTATATCAATGGATATACATAACACTTGTTAAATTTTAACATAATGTTATACACTACCAAAGCCAGTATTAAAAAAATATGTTGGAATTCGCAAGCTATTAATTAATTATTTGGTATTCATAAATGCATAAAATGTGTTTTGCAATTAATTGTTGTTGTTATTCGCAAGCCAATCGACCAATTTTCGCAGATTAATAATTAATGCAGCCAAACTGTTATTTATCAAGTATTATTTCTTGTTATAATCAATTATTTTGTTTATATTTAATTCTTTCAGTTAAAGATATTTTTCTTTTCAATTCTTCAAATTCTTTCAATTGAATATATACAATTTTTAATTTCCCTAATTTTCTTTTTGTTTTTTTTATAGTTTGTACGAAAATCTTATAAACTCTAATAGTATGCAGAAGAATATATAATATTTATTAGATTAACTCCAAGTCTAAAGATGATTAAAATAGTTTGATAATCTTTAACAGATTATTTAACTATTATAAATATCCTAGAATTTTTTAACCTGGTAAGCGAATCTATACTTCGTTATATAAGTTAGCCTCTCCATGTCCATATAAATCTTTCTAATATGTTTTAGACTACTATCGTTTGTATTTTTGATTATCCTGATTTATTGCCAGCCTTGGGTGAGATGCGTTTTACATGACACCGCAGGCAATCGGCTGGGCTAAAATTTATGGCCAGGCCAGGCTCGAACTTACCCGTTTCATGGTTGGTGACGTGAAGTATACGACTAGTTGTCTGCTCGTTTGCAATTTGTTTAGCTGCTGCTCGTTGCTGGCTTTGGCACGTTGTGCTACTGATGCCCAACCTGACAGCAGTTGACCATTTTATACATACGCCGCTGCAGAACAGGCCGTCCCAAAGGGTCGTCGCAAGAACCAGCCCACACTTGATATGCGTGCCGGCTTTCAAATTTGTTAAGTTAAAGTTACAAATGACCTTCCCCGTGGGTGATACGCCTGCCTGGCCAACAAAGCTGCAGCGCAGCATTCACTTTTGGGCCAGTTGGCAGGCGGTGGCCAGCATAGTCATCCGTTCGCCCACAAAACGTGGCCAACTGGCTTATGGAAATGGATACAAAATGCGTACGGAAATTGGAAATTGGCCAGGCCAAAAGCAGTGCATGTTGGCCAAACGAATTTCAAATTGTGTCATATCTGGCAATTGCGAATGGGCCTAGACTAACGACACACTGACAAAAAGACATGATGACACTCAAAATGACATTTGATAAGCCTAAAGACGAGAGCTGCAGTAACAATATTTACTGCAGCTGCAACGAAGCGGAAAACAATCAAAATAGTGAACTGAACTAGTTTTGAAGGGAGCAAGGGGGAGCTTTTGGCTCAAATATATACAACAGATGACATCAAATATTTTTGTACTGTGATCACGAAGTAAAGAGTATATTGGGTTTGTGTAAAATCCGTCTTGCTGTCCGTTTTTTTTTAGTATTTTTAATCGATTGTGGTTGTCATAATTAGTAAAAAAACAACATAAAAACAGATTCTGAGAGTGTACATTTTTTTGTCAAAATGCATGCCAAAATTGATAAAAATTTTCACAAGTAAAGCGCTCTGATCCATGGCGCCCATATATCAAACTCCCATAACTTTTTCAAAACTGAAGCGATTTTCATGTTTGATGGCATTTTGGTCATGATTAGTTATCTAGATTGATTCTGCATTTAAAAAATATGCATTATTGAAAATAATTTTGTTTGGTTTTTTTGGGGAAAAATATCATGTACTCCCCCTTACTCATTTTCGAAAAATTTAATTTTCAAAAATTAGAATTGTTTGTTTGTATTTTTAATTGATTGTAGTTATCACAATTAGTATAAAAAACAACATTAAAACTGATTCTGAGAGGGTAAAATTTTCTGTCAAAAATCATGTGCTAAAATTTAAAATAATTTTGACATGTAAAGCTCTCAGAAACTCAGCTTTCATATTTCATATTCCCATAACTTTGTCAAAACTGAGCCGATTTTCATGTTTGATGCCATTTTGACTATGGTTTGACCTCTAGATTGATTTTGCGTTTAAAATATATGCATAGTAAAAATAAAATTTGTTGACTTTTTTTTTGGGAAAAAATCATGTACTCCCCCCTTACTCATTTTCGAAATTTTTTTTTTTTATTTAGAATTGCTAGTTTGTATTTTTAATCGATTGTGGTTATTACAATTAGTATAAAAAACAACATTAAAACTGATTCTGAGGGGGTCAAATTTTCTGTCAAAAATCATGCTAAAATTGAAAAAAAATTTGACATGTAAAGCTCTCAGAAACTCAGCTTTCATATTTCATATTCCCATAACTTTGTCAAAACTGAGCAGATTTTCATGTTTGATGCCATTTTGACTATGGTTTGACCTCTAGATTGATTTTGCGTTTAAAATATATGCATAGCATAGAAAATAAAATTTGTTGACTTTTTTTGTTGGAAAAAATCATGTACTCCCCCCTACTCATTTTCGAAATTTTTTTTTTTTTTATTTAGAATTGCTAGTTTGTATTTTTAATCGATTGTGGTTATTACAATTAGTATAAAAAACAACATTAAAACTGATTCTGAGGGGGTCAAATTTTCTGTCAAAAATCATGCTAAAATTGAAAAAAAATTTGACATGTAAAGCTCTCAGAAACTCAGCTTTCATATTTCATATTCCCATAACTTTGTCAAAACTGAGCCGATTTTCATGTTTGATGCCATTTTGACTATGGTTTGACCTCTAGATTGATTTTGCGTTTAAAATATATGCATAGTAAAAATAAAATTTTTTGACTTTTTTTTGG
Organism: Drosophila colorata; assembly: GCA_035041545.1. NCBI lineage: Eukaryota > Metazoa > Arthropoda > Insecta > Diptera > Drosophilidae > Drosophila > Drosophila colorata. The sequence continues at coordinate 3,340,038 of JAWNLD010000320.1, read as the reverse complement.
GAAAAATCATGTACTCCCCCCTTACTCATTTTCGAAAATTTTTTTTTTTTTAAATTTAGAATTGCAAGTTTGTATTTTTAATCGATTGTGGTTATCACAATTAGTATAAAAAACAACATTAAAAACTGATTCTGAGGGGGTCAAATTTTCTGTCAAAAATCATGCTAAAATTGAAAAAAATTTTGACATGTAAAGCTCTCAGAAACTCAGCTTTCATATTTCATATTCCCATAACTTTGTCAAAACTGAGCCGATTTTAATGTTTGATGCCATTTTGACCATGATTTGACCTCTAGATTGATTTTGCGTTTAAAATATATGCATAGTAAAAATAAAATTTTTGGACTTTTTTTTTGGGAAAAAATCATGTACACCCCCCTTACTCATTTTTGGAAAATTTTTTTTTCAAAATTTAAAATAGTAAAATGTTATTCTAAATCGTTTGTGGTTGGCATAATTAGTATAAAAAACAATATTAAGATAGATTCTAAGGGGGTAAAATTTTTTGTCAAAAATCATGCCAAAATTCACAAGAATTTCGACATGTACGGCTCTCGGATCCATAGCTCCCATATTTCAAAATCCCATAACTCTGTCAAAACTGAATCGATTTTCATATTTGAGGGCATTTTGGTCTTGGTCATGGTTTGTGTTCTATAACAATTCAGCATTTAATAAATATGCATTATTAAAATGAAATTTTTTTGAATATTGTTGGTAAAAAAACATGTACTATATATATATCTATATATATCTAAAATGACTCGATTATTTTCAACAGCTAGTACAACAAAATTTATTTCGAGTAGCAAGCGTTGCTTTTTATTCCTATATTTTATTTTATATTACTTTTAATGTAGAAGGCGTTGAGCTTTAAGTCAAACGATAATTGAAAAAGTCAGAAAATAAGTTTACTGGATTTGCTCCAATTACGAAAACAATTAGGGAAAAGGCCATGAATCCCAGTCTTAGTGAGCTGGTGCAGCAGGCGCAACTCCTGGCTAATGAGATCGAATCTAACGATAGTTCGCCGTGCATGGAGCCCACACTCGCCGAGGTGCTGCGGGACACGGACAAGTTGCACTCCCGACTGACACGGCAGGGCACCGGTGAAAATTATCGCCAGGCGACCAAAATGCTTGGCTCAAAGGGCGTCGATTTGCAAATGTTAACGGAAAAGGTCGAAAAGTTGAACATGAGCAACTTTTTCGAGCCAGTCGATGAGGGCCCAGATACGGACGTGGCTGGCTACTTGAAGACACAGCTGGAGAACGCGATTCTGGAGTTGATTGACGAAACCAATACAAATATTTTTAACACTGTCGAAAAGAGAAGATGGGGCAATTTCTTTACGGATTGGGAGGAGCAAAAGGAGCGTCTGCTCGATGAGTGGTCCGAGACCGAACAGGAAGTCGCGGAGAGGCCAAGACTGCTGCTGTCTAAAGGTGGGCAACCAGGCGCCCGTCTCAACGGCCCTGAGTTGCTCTACGCTCAGGAGCTGATGAGGTACGCCCAGTGCCCAAAGGGTCGACCCAATCTCATAGCCCGGTTCACTCAACTGGCTCACAATGAGTTCTGCGACAAATTGGTGCACCAAATGTGGAGCCTGCTGGAGCACTTGGCCCCAGTAGCGCCGCTCAGCTCGCCCCAGCAGGATCCGATTAGGACGCGCCAAAAGTCGCCGCAATTCGTGCGGCAAGGACTCGTCTACCTGGAGCAAGGCTACAAGCAGTACATGGACACTGTGCTCCAGCGCAGCTTGGCTCAAGCCGCAAGCGGCGGTATTCCCACTGTCTACAACAAGGTCAAGTCCTTCGTGCGCATCAGCTTTCAGCAGCCGCAATCGCTGTGCGGTCTGCTAGACGTGGTCAAAGGTCGTCCCTTGTGGCCCCACGTTTATTGCTGCCTGCGCAGCGGGGATCTTGGAGCGGCCATACGGTATCTCAAGGATTGGGGCGATGTTTGTCCGGAGCTGCTCAAGCTCATGCAGCACAAGCTGGCGCTGATGGACAATAAGCTGCAGAGCGAGCAGCAGCTGCTCAGAGCCAGGCTGGAGACAACGTTGACATGCGGCAGCAAGTTACGCGACTGGAGCGACCCCTTTAAGAAAGTGGTAAGAGGGTATCTTAACCCTAACCGTAGTTAATTGCAAGTGCAGATCACTTTTGCCAGGTGTTTGCCGTCATGTTGGCGGGTGATTTGCATGAGCCGTATACGGAAATTGTGCGCACCGTCGATGACGTTCTGTGGCTGCAGCTGTCCGTGCGCAACACCATCGAGGACATCAACCACGAGGAGCTGATGTCCTTTGCTCGGCACAAACATGGCGAATGGCATTTGAATAAGTTCGAGACAATGCAGATCAACTTTCAAGTGCTCAGCCTGACAGGTCAATTTGAATCGGCCATTGAGTGCTTGGCTGACAGCAAAGATTATCGGCCGCATGCCGTCCACATGGCGATTGCGCTCAATGAGCTCTCCCTGCTGGGAACGTCCAGCAATGCCCTGAAGCCACTGCTCAGCAACAACCCGATGGAC